>JANUSC010000234.1:0-357352 GCA_025200525.1 Camellia lanceoleosa
CCTATTTATTATTATAAAGTGTGTTGTTTTGTTATTTTTAGGGTTTAAGCCGGGCCCAAATTCTCGGGAGAACAAAGCTACTAAGGTTTTATATGTTTGAAGGAATTTCTTTATAAGTGTTTTATGATTTGAAAGTGATCGTGGATCTACTAGTTTCATATTGTATCATCAAGGGGTTTGTGTTTATTCTTTATCCACAAAAGAGAGAGATGTGTTCGTGATTCCAAGGAATTTGGGCCTAACATTTTGTGATTCCTCATGGCTTATCATCGTGGTAATCAATATCAAGATTGTGATTTTAATCGCTAAGCAAGACAATTTCAAGCTGAGGAGAATGTGGTAGAAGAGGCACATCGGGTCGGCCTAATTCGAGCGTGATTCGCTTAGGTAATTAAGGGTATGCATGTAATTTCTTTTTTATCCTCTTAGTGGATTATTTTGTGTTTTGGCCGGTGATTTGTATCACAATGGAGTCGCTTTTAATTGGAGATTTTTTCACGCTAAATCATTGGTCGCTTTTTTTGATTGTTTGATTGAGATTAATATTCACTATTTAAAATTGAAATATAATTACAAATCAATATTTTAGAAATTATTTAAAATTTTCAGGTGTGAAATTCATTCCATAAAGCAACAAATGTCATTTTCTTTCTCGGTCCTTTTTTGTTAGGACAAACCAATAGTGCCTTAATATATGTGAATCATCATACTAGTGGCCACCCCAAAAAATTTTATTCATGACACTACAACAAAATACACTTAAAAAAAATTTAGTCGCCAAAACATGTCGAATTGGGGACCAAAATTTTTTTTAGTCGGCAAATGTACAATATTTAGCTACTAATTTTTTTTAGTCGGGAAATATTGATTATTGGCAACTAAAAAAAAAATTAGTGGCTAAAAATAATACATTTGGCAAATAAAAATGTTTTAGTTATATAGATAGTTTTGGCTACTAAAATTTTTTATCCATTTAATGAAAAATAAAAATTTACTTTTACTTTTATGACAAAGTTTGGTCGCCAAAAATTGATTTTCAGATTAAAAACTATTTTAGTCGCCAAAGAATTAAAATATTTGGAGGGAAAATTTCAATTTCTGGCGGGATTTATGAAATAAATTACCAACTAAAATGTTTAGTCGCTAAATTATTAATTTTAGTGACTAAAATAATTTTAGTTGTTGTTGGTTAACATTTTGGCTACTAAAATAAAATTTAGTTAGCATCTGTCCCTTAATTAATTACCCTACACAACCCTCTCCTATTTCACTCTCTCATCATCTCTCTCTCTCTCTCCATCGCAGCGACCCTCCTACCGCCACCACTGTCGCGACACGAGCACCCACCTCATCACCGCATTTATACGGCCAATTCTCAATCGATGACGGTATCACCACCTCCTCACCGGCGACGGTGACAACCTATTCCCCAAGAGCAACATTTTTTCTCTATTTCTCGCTTCACAAAGAACCATTGACCACACCTCGTATTTCCTTCTTCTTTCCTTCCTCCTCTCTCTCTTAACCATTGAGCACACCTTAAATCCAATTCATTCTTCTATTGTCCTACATAATGATTCTTAATCGTACTTCCATTCAATTCTAATTTTATTTTAATCCATTAGTTTGTGTGTGATGATGTTACTATTGTTGTTGTTGGTAGTTTATTTCTTGCTATTGTTTAGTCTATGCTTTTTATTGTTGTTGTTTTACACCCTCTTGCTCACCATGTGTTTGACAAAATGTTAAAACGAAATTAGAATAGGCTCAAATTTTAGTGATCAAAATTAATGAATGTTGATAAGTGTGTGGATTTTAAATGAAGGGATTTGATATTCAACTTTATAGATTTGTAAGAAGATTGATTAGTGGACATAGATTGATAATTCTAAAGTGAAGGATGCATAGAGATAGGAAAAATGCATTTTGCTAGTATTTTTGTATGCGGAGAATAATCATTTATGGAAGGATTTCAAATAACCATTTTCAATTAGTTATTTCAAATCCATTAATCAAAAATCCTCAAATTTATAGTTTAGATCCATACCTAGAATATTACGTTGAATTAATACCAAATCCATTCATTTTAAATCTACATATTCAAATGGAGCCTAATTTATTTTGATTTGCTACTTTGGTTTGCAAAACTTGTTAATGAGAGTTTTTAATGTGCCCTTATTTGTCAAACTTATTGATTGTGAGATTCCTAAGTAGATTACTCAAGTATTCGGATTCAGAGCCTAAGGAATCTATTCAGGCCAAGGAGGATAAAGAAGGGAAGCGCCATTAGACAAAAACTCAAATATTAAAGAAATAGCAACTTGTCTTGTAATTTCTAATGACTGCTAGAGCAAGATGTACTATGAAAACATGACATTGAAGGACTTTTTTTTTTGTCTCTTTTCTCCTCATAGTAATTGCATACACGTTTATGTAATATGGTATGACTGGCAAGTGGGACCGCTAACCGAAGCTGTTTAGGCATTTGATCTTAGGATATGACCCAAATTAGTATTACTTTATTTGTTTTATATCGGTGTTATTTCGTATGGCCAAACCTTCAGGAATCAGGATTATTTGCTTTTTCAATGATCAAAATGGTTGATAAATCTTTCATTCAACTTTTGTTTATTTTGGAGCTACAGATACAGGTTGAGGTCCAAGGTTGATATTGAGAGTATGGCGTAGGCTTTCTCTTGTTGGCAATGGTATGGCACAAACCTAACTAAGATGTCTCATCGCCAGAAGAACCAGAGGTCGCTTCGCTATCGGGAGGTGCCGTTGATTAGTCTAGCATGTCACCTTCACAAGGAAATAGTCTTGGATGGCAATGGCATATGATCCAAGATTGGATTGTCTTGGATTTCGGGATCTTTCCATCCAATACAATACGTGAGATTTATTAGCATAAGTTGATTTTGTGATCCGAGTGTTTTTAAATTAGCACATAGCATAAGTAGTTACAAGCCCGCTAGGATCTCCTTAAGAAACTCAGAGTTGATGAAGCATAAGAAAGTTTTTTCTCACAAAGACCTTTGGTTGAGGCCGACAAGGAAACCGATGAAAAAATTATCTTCTATGGAGATTAGAGAAAGGGGTTGCGTAGGCTCAACAGAGATCCCAAAAGGTGCATCTTCCTGCCCTATTTAGACATTTAAAACACAAAATTCAAAAAGAATCAGAATTAAAGGCCGCTTATGCACAAAGAGGTTATTATATCATTCTTATCTATTTATTATCAAAATCATGATCTTATTTCCTCCTAAGTTGTCATGTACTGTTTGCTCGATATTTATGGGGATGTAGTTATTGAGATGAGAACCGTGTAGAAATTCATTTTATGAATTTGAATTTGTCTTTGTACTCGTACAAAATTAGAAGCATGAGTAGAAAGAGAAAGAATTTTTTTTTGATATTTTGTTGACATAGTGTGGAATCTATCCATTTGTGTGCAATAACTTGGTTTTCCATTTTAATTCTTTTATTTTTGTTTATTTGGTGAATGACAAAATTTATTGAAAAAGATGAAAAGAATCAAACAGAGTACAGAACAGAAAACAACGGAGGAGAACCTCTACACCAAGCAAGCCAACTCAAACAAACTACCATCTTCTAGATAGAGCAGAAACAGAGCATACTATTATCAACAGAAAAGCATAACAGATAGCCAAAATTGGATTAATAGTTTTCCTATTTTTTTAATATCTTGATGTACATGTGATTTATCAACAGAAAAAAAAAAAAAAAAAAAATCTTCATGTCCATGTTCTTAGCCCAAAAAATCTTCATAGGTGAAGGTTGCAAGAGTTAAGAGTTTTGGACATATTTGTTGATTAGTAGTAACATCAGTTACATTTGTTTTACTTCAATGTATACATCGACTTCAAAGCTTTAATATGGTAGGTTATATGCCCAAGTTATCATAGAGGAAAGGAAAAGATATATATGGTGTTGTTATCTCTTTTGTGAAAATCTTTTGTTTGAAATGAGTGTTTAAACTTTGTTTCAATGGGGATTTAAACTTTGCTCTGATGCTCTACACCCAACATTTTTTTATTGGCCCACTATTTCAAGAGCATTTTTACAATGTAGATGGGATGATCCCTTAAGTTTTTGAAAAAAATTTAGTAATCTATTTCAAATGTAATTTTACAATGCATAGGAATGATCCTCAATTATTTCAATGATTATGTAATACCATTGATTGTGTTGATTTGATTTTATAATATGTAAATGTCATTTGTTATTTTTTCAATTATAAAATAATAAAAGTAGATTTTTTATAGGGCATGAAAGCCTTACCATTCTTTCAATAACCGATCTATACGAGAGGCCTCAGAAATACATAATTGGGATGGGATGGGATGCAATGGGGTTAATCGCAACCTATCCCCATTATGAATTATATAATCAATTCCTCTCCCATAGCCATCCTTACTCTTTTGGAGTCTAATTGTAATATCTAATTTTGGTGTGTGGTGTGTGGTGTAAGTTTGTTTATCTATGTGATGGGAAGTTTAGTAGTAATTATGCAAATTAATTATTTATCTATGTGATGGGAAGTCTAATTGTTATATCCAAAAGGGCTTTTGCAGCTAAATTCTAAACGCCCTCAACCATCGTGTGACTCACATGGATAGTTTTTCCATGATAAATAGGACTTCTCACATCTGACGGAATATAATCCGGACCCATAGGATGGGAGTTAGAGCCGAGTACGCCCTAAACTTAGCTTCTAACGAGGGCGCTTGAGGTGAAAATTCAAAATGTATTTCTAACAACGTGTGGCTCACACATATAGCTTTGCCATAACAAATAGGACTTGTGAGAACAGAGATGTAAGTTGGACCCAGAGGTTGGGCGTTAGAGCCAAAACGCCTAAACTTAGTCGAAAAAGGAGTTTCGGGGATGAAAATTCAAACATTTCTACACGACTATTTGGCTCCCACAGCTAGGTTCGACATGATAAATAGGACTTGTCAGAACTGGCGAAACGTAATTCGGACCCGTAGGTTTGGAGTTAGAGCCGAAAGCACTCTAAACTTAGTCGAAAAAGGCGCTTGGGTTGAAAATTCAAACAAATTAATCCACTATGTGGCTTACACGATAGCTTCTCCATGACAAATAGGACTTGTGAGATCTCGAGAATCGTAATTCGACCCGTAGGTTGGGGAGTTAGAGCCAACACGACTAAACTTAGGCCTCGCTTGGGGAACAAGCTATTTTAGTAACTTTTTGGCTTTTTACTTAAAAGATGTGCGTAAAAGTAGAGATGATGTGACAACTTTTAGTAATTTTTTGGCTTTTTGACTAAAATAGCCACTCCCCAAACGAGGCCTTAGTCAAAAAAGCGCTTTGGGGGGTTAAAATACAAAACAAATCCACCGTGGTGGTTTATACTGGATAGCTTCGCCATAACAAATAGGACTTCGAGAACTAACTAACGTAATTCGACCCATAGGTTGGAGTTAAAGTTTAAAATGCCCTAAACTTAATCGAAAAAGGGCGTTTCAAGGCGAATTCAAAATGCAGATCTAACGCGGTGATGACCAATAGGACTTATGAGATCTAACGGAACGCATTCTGACCTCAGAGGTTGGGAGTTAGAGCCATCACGCCCTAAACTTAGTCTAAAAAGGACTTTCGGGAGCGAAATTCATAACCCCTAACCACCGTGAGGTTTATACTAACAGCTCCCCATGACAAATAGGACTTGTGAGAACGACAAACGTAATTCGGCCCGTGAGGTTGGGAGTTAGAGCCAACACGCCTAAACTTACTCGAAAAAGGGTTTTCCCAAGTAAAATTCATAATAACCCTCGAACACGCCTTACACTTAGTCTAAAAACTTGCAATAAAAAAGCAACAACTTTATTAAAATAACATCTACATATTCTAATAATTGCCTTCATATATTTATAGGACTAAGACATTACATATTACATCGCTTGTGCTATTGGTTGAATAAATATTACATAATACATATATATATATACTTTCTTTTATTTATAAGAAGACATTTCTCATTGTTCTACCTTAAATGCATGTTAGAACATGTTTTGTAACCAATTCTAATGTTTTGTTTTTTGTTTTTCTTTGTAGATGGCTTTGTTATGGACTTGTGGATAATCCATATTGGTCTATGGAGAAGAATTCACTTTTTTGTAGAACTAATGTAATACTTTTGTCGCCCTAAGCTTTTGTGTGGTTCATTATTACCGATACAAAAACTTTTGGCAATCAATAGATAATGACCGCTATGGTACATAGATCACCTTCGCCGTGGTACATATATACTATTTGTTGGCTTACATATAGAACGCTTTATCATGGTCCATAGAAAACTTTTTGTCGTGGTACATATATCACCTTTTGTTGTGGTATAGATTACGATGGTAATTTGTACCATGCCAAATCGTAATTTTGCTTGGTAGTAAATGTATTTTTCTGTATACAAAGGGCTTTGATTTTTGTATGATATATTTTGTATGGAATTATTATTTTAGTTTGTATAATAGTTTATTTGTATGGACTTTATATTTAATGTTATTTATTTTTATATATGGATGCAGATTGTGGAATGATTGATAGTATATATCATTTTGTTTTTATACGTATTATAGGTTGCATTGTATGTAGATAGGTTGTGGAGAAATTGTAATTTCGCAATAAAACATAATATCATGTTTTTGATTTACTAAACAATTATTAGCTAAAAAAAATTGGGAAAAGGCATTTGGTGACTAAAAGTTTTGTTACAAAAAAAGACATTTAGCTACTAAAAGTTTAGTAGCCAAAAAAAAAAAAAAGATATTTATGACTAAAACTTTAGTAGCCAAAAGAAAATCAAACATTTGGCTTACTAAAATATTTCAGAACAAAAAGCAAAACACAAAATTATAAACACACTTTTTGCCGACTAAAATTTTAGTAGCAAAAATGTAGAACTTTAGGTGACCAAATATTTAGTAGCCAAAAAGGAACTCTTTGCCGACTAAACATTTAGTAGCCAAAGATGGGGATTCGGCGACTAAATTTTTAGTAGCCAAAAATAACTCTTGCCGACTAAAATTTTAGTAGCTAAAAGGTGGGACTTTAGGCCACTAAAAGTTTGGTCGCCAAAAGGGTCTAATTTAATTTAATGTCCAACCTTTTGGCGATTAAATATTTAGTCGCCAATTAGCTGCCCCGACTACTCTTCGACATTAATTTTATGCACCAAAAATTTAGTCGCTAAAGCCCTTCGGCGATTAAAAATTGACTTTTGGCGACTAAAAATTTAGTTGCCAAAAGCGAAAATTCTTGTAGTGTGAGGTCGGTTAAAAAAATTAAGGCTACATTTGGTTTAATTTTCAAATTAAAATTTTAAAACTCTTTTCAACATTATTTTTTTTCTCTCCTCTCTCATCTTTTTTATTATTTATTAATAAATCAATCGATTAATTTTTTTTCCCCTATCTCATTTTCTCACATTTTACATATCAATCAATCAAATTTTCTATCACACCCATCTATTTAACTTCAAAAAAATAAAAATAAAAAACTATAAATCCTTCCTAAATTATTTTTAAAACTTATAATCAAACAAATTTTCAATTTTTAAAACTCTTTTCAAAAACTAAACCAAACGGAACCTAAGTTTTACAAATTCTATTAAAAAACAAGTTACGTTACTTCTCTACCTTCAAATAATAAAGTTTTAATAAAATACTATCATCTTAACAAAATAAAAATAAAAATAAATTAAAAATACATAAATTTTTACAATTGTATTTGATGATATGTCATTTTTTTTTTTGAATTATTATAATAACCTCATTGTCAATAATATCCAACACATCTTTTATATATATATATATATCTATATATGATCAAGCAACCATTCAACTATTGATATCTCATTTGGTTTAAGTCTTGAGAAAAAGAAGATAATAAAGAAGAATTAGGTTCCTAATGAGTTTTGATTTCTAATGGATGAGGTCTCATATATATATATATATATAAATTTTAATGGATCAATTAGTTATTAAATAATTTTTTTACCATAATTAAAGTAAAAAGGGTACCTAATATTTACTTAAAATATGAATTACTTCTTGTAATTTGAAAAATTACAAATATCCTATTATCAGTATTTTTTATTTAACAGAATTAATTGAAAATATAAAATTTTTAACTATTCTCTTAATACAATAATAAAGTTACCTGAATTAATAATTAAAATAAATTTCTGATATCATTAAAAACTATTAATTGATATGATAATTTATTAATAATAAGGATAATTTGTTATGAAACTAGAAATTTCAAGGGGTGAGGTATAATTTCTAAAGTTACATGGAGCTATTCGTGATTTTAAACAACTTTTAAGAGAAAATTATTAGAAAATCTCATATGGGAATCGCCATCTAATCACCCCATGATAGGTCTTATTTATTTTGACAACCTTAGCGTGAGATTCTATTTTGAATTTTGGTATGATTTGGCAAACAATGCTACCCTTCCTCATTAGAGGACGCCATCATAGGGAAGTTTGATCCAATTTTTGGATCACATTTTCATCACCCAAACGTAACACTCCAACATAATACTCCAATGTAGCACACGAAAAATTTCTTAGTGTATTTTTTTTCAAACATAACATTTCAAACGTAACAATTTAATAGAATACACTAAAAAAATTTCTTAATATATCTTTCTGAAACGTAACACTCCAACAAATAGCAATAATTAAGGAGATTATATTGATAAACAAGTCATCACAAATCCAAAAAAATTAAATAGATCAAAAAAATTTATAAAACTAACTAAAATATAATTTTAACATATAGGATTTATCGACAACTCTCTCAAATTTTAAAGATATACTTATAATTTACTTAAAAAAATAAAAAAAAATAAAAAATAAAAAAATCTAGAATTTTTTATAAGGCGAAGGGTAGATGCCAGCCCCATCACCCTCTTAATGTTTCGTTTGGTTTTTCTATCCATGGCAGATATATTAATGATTCGTTTGGTTTTTCTATATGGTAGTAAAAAATAAATTGATCATTTTTAATTTTTTAAAAATATATTTTTTTAGTTTAATTAATAATTATAAAAAAAATAATTAATTAATAGGTACGATATAATCATGTGTTATTATGATTAAATTTTAATTTTTTTTACTTTTTTCACAATAAATTAAAAAGTGATTTCTGAAATGACTTTTAAATTTACAACTAGCTAGAAAAAAGTTGGCACCGTCTAAAAGTTTATAACAAATTTTATGTTATATATCAATCCACAAAAAACTTATATAAAATTACAAAAAGTCTATTTATATTCAGAAGAAAAAAAATCAGAAAGTTACAATTTCACATCAAATGTATAGACTTAATTTGTGAAACCACTCCCAGAATGATTCTTGGCCTTCAATTTAAATTCGGAATAAATTTCTTAATGATAAAATTTAATATGAAATTATGTGACTGGATTTGAAACGTTTTTTTTCATTTTTTTTTTATCCCGAAGACAAACTTTATTGATGAAAACAACCGAAATACATCAATAAAGAGGAGCTTGGAGCTAGAAGAAGCTCCAACCTCCTAGTTGGTGAGAAACCAACGCATGAGCGAAAAACAAAGGACAACAAACAACAAAACAACCAAGAAGAAGAATACTAAAACAACACCAACAGAGTGACAAAACTGCATAGTCTGTTTAATCTCCAATCCTTTAACAAAGAGAAAATCGAGATCAATCAAGACCGAGGCCTAACAAAGAAAAGCAACTCGAGGAAACTGAATCATCCCTGCATCAAGTCTAATAACCGAAAGCAAACTCAAACCAAAATTGAGCATATCAGAGAAAGAGAGCAAAGTCCTCGACTAGACCACAAAGCTACTCAGGCACAACACTGCTTCCAAAACTAATAGCTAAGGAGACTTCATACATGCAACCTAATCTGTGGAGGTTAGACACAAGATCATAGACCGAGTAATCAACCTTGAAGAACCATTTTACCCATAGTGCAATCTGCAATTTCATCATCTCACATAATCCTTCAAAATCTGGAACAACCCCCTTAAACAAACATTCATTTCTTAACTTCCAAACTAACCACATCACAACTGAAGGAACAACATGCCAAGCTCTAAAGACCAAAGACTTCAAATTACCCCTAACCACCACTGTAGCAGACCCTCAATAGAGTCAGGGATGACCCAAGATTGATCCCACCAACTGGCCACGGCTGCCCAGCAGTTCCAAACCTGAGGGCAAAACAGAAGCACATGCTCCAGAGACTCCACCTCGGTTTGACAGAACACACACTGCCTCAGATTGGGAGGTAAAACTCCAATCCTATAGAGGAAGGAAGATGTCTTTATTCTGCCTCTCCAAGCCAGCCAGCAGAAGAACTACATCTTTAGGGGTGCCAGACTTACCCACACCCCAGCTGGCACCCTCATACTAGGACCTTTATCTGCAGCATACCACCTCCACACTGAGGATATAGAAAATTGCCTAGAAGTAGATGCAAGCCAAGAGCAAGAATCTTCAATTTCCATCCTAAGTGTAGCGGATGATTCCAATAATTCAGATATCTCTGCAGCCCCCCTTCCTCCCAAGCCAATAGACTCCTTCTGAATTGGAGCTGCCACACCCCCAGACTGCTCTTCTTAGCACTAATTTGCTGTAAGGATTCTTCTTTCTCAATGGGCTTTTTTTTTTCATTTAAATACATAACACTCATCATTTTAATTATAATATACAAATATAATATTATTACATCATTTAAACAAACTATGTATAAAATTTCCAATGGTTACTATTTTGCCAAAGGGCCCTTGACCGCCTCCATCCAAATTTGGGATAGTCTAATCTAGTTCGGTTTATTAGGCCCACTTTTGAATCCTTTTTCGATAATCCAAACCGTTCATGTTTTAAGGTTTGTTGAGTATATTATTCTTATAAAAAATTAAGTCGATTGGATAACGAATACTATGTATTCGAATCACTTTTGTTCTGAAAAAAAATAGACGGTCAGAAAATTAACGGTTTATAAAAAAAAATGATCCGAAAACATAGTATCCAAGTATCCGATCGAAGTGATTTTTTACAGGGATAATTTCCTCAACAAACCTTAAAATGTTAACAATTTGAATTATCAAAAATAAGCCCAAAAATAGGCCCAATAAGCTTGACTGGAAGCAAGCCCAGCCTTTGCGAAAAATATGAAATTAAAAGTCAAGTGCTTTGGATCTAATCTTCTAATTTTGATTTTTTTTTTCAATTATCTCTCAAAATTTAAAATAGAAAGGACTTGGGCTTATAATGTACTTTATCTATAAAAGTGTAAATGTAGCGATCCTGATTTTGACCTTGTCAATTTTGGGGGTCGAGCTGCCCAGTTAGCTCGCTGAAAGCAAAAACGCAAAATGCATTCGAAATTGCTTACGGAAAAGTGTATTTCACGCTCGAGTGACCTTGTTATATAGTCTGTAAATTAGGGTTTCAGATCACTTTTTGCAGCCCCCTCTAAAACTCTCAAAATTTCTAGGTCTAGAGCTTCTCTAGAAATCATCTTCTCTCTTTGATTTCTCCAAATCCAATGGGATTTAGGCCTAAGTTCTTCACCAAAGTTGGTTATCACCTCGAGGGCTTCATTGTGTGCGGTGGAGATTGAGTTTTGATACCATAGATTTTGGGGTTTCATCTCAGATTCTCTTCAAAACTTGAGGTAGGAATTTTCTACACTCTAATATGATTTTTAGCTTAGTTATTTACTATTGTGTATAGATGATGAGATTTAGTTGTGGTTTGGACAAATCTAGGATTTTTGTGTGAAATGAATAGAAGGGTTTTGATGAATATAAGATAAACGAGTATGAGGCTTGAATATAAGATCATTTTGTGTGCCAAAATAGTTGATTTTGGTGTTTGGGTTGATATTTGGTGAAAGGGAGATTCTGTCCTAATTTTGATTAAATTATTATTTTGCATAAATAATTGGGATTAACATTGAAAACTTGAAATTGGAAGGTTGTGATTATAAATGGTGATATTGGATATGTATTATCTCACCTATGGAAGTTTTGAATAAACTATTTATTTTGATATTGAACATCTCTTTAGAAATCATTGCATTGGGCTATTCGGTGAGGGTAGCTATGATTGTTGTAGAAATTACATGAGGATTAGGCGATTTAATGCTAATCCATTGTTGGTATCATTGAATATGACCATGTTATAGATACATTGTATATGTATGTTTATTGGGAGGAGAAAGGATGTACTCTATATGTGGTTATGTTTATAAATACATTGCATATATATATTTGTTTGAGAGGAGAAAAGGATGGACTCCATTTAAAGCAAGTTGGCCGAGTGTCTCGGTGAAGGACCAAATTTTATGCATAAATGGGTGCCGATTCCTTCAGATGAAATATCCGTAAAATGGCAGGTTTGAAGTGTTTATGTGAGTTTTGCATAATTGGAAAATCATTGAGTTGTAGTCTCATTTTGATTGTTGAAAGATAATGAATTTAACTCATGAATTTAGTAGCATATATGAACTGGAAATGAAATTAAAGAAAAATGGAATAAAGTTGGTCTTAGTGGCATATGAATATGCAGGTTTTATGGATGTTTCAGGATTGGTATTGTTTATGTACGTGGTATTTATACCTTTGCTAAACCTCATAAATTGTGTTAGATTATTTCCACTGGGCTGTTGGCTCACCTTATATAGGAATACCATTTTCAGGTACAGGTGAAATGCTTCCTCCAAGGCAATAGCGTGGATAGAGTTTTGGGAAGCAAGAGCTTCTTAAGTATGCCTTATGTGTGTATGTTTATTATTTGTAAAGTCAATGACTTAAGATGTAATGAGCAAGACTCAATTTGTGTAACCAAGCAATGACTTGGAAACATAAAAGCCTACATGGCATTTAACTGGTTGTTAAACAGTGAACTCTGATATATGAAAGTATGTTGTTTCTCATATTTATTCCAGATATGAGTTATCTTTATTGTATTATTTTAGGAGCGTATAGTAAAATGGCTCAGGTCTGTGGGTCTGGGTGAACCGGGCTCGCCAAGAACTAAGGGTGGGCCCGACCCATTTAGGCTCAAGTAGGCCTGTGCTTAAGCCCACCGAGGCATTGGGCCCGGCCTAGGCCATCATTTTGAAGCTCGGCCAGGGCCCGCTTCGCTTAAGGCCTTTTCAAAAGTCCTGCCTAAGGCCTGGCCCACTCGAGACCCAATATTCTTTTTAATGGAAAATAATAAAATTTTGGTTAAAAAATTTAAAAAAAATTTAAAATTATTTAGGCCCGCCCAAAGCCCAAGTCGAGGCTCAAGCCCAGCGGCTCGGCCCACTGGCCCGTCCAAAGCCCGAATACCCCTCTGCTTAGGCCTAGGCCTAGTTTTCTAGCCCGTGCTTGGCCCGATTTTTTGTGGGAGCCCGCAAGGCCTGACATGGGCCGGGTCGGGCCAAGCCAAAATTACACCCCTATTTATCTGTAAAAATATAGGGGAAATTACTGTAAAAGAATGTTTCAAAAATTAATTACAAAGTTATGGAGAAGTATATGATTTTACTTTTTGATATATGTAAAGTCTATCATTAGTTTAAAAATAATTTTTTATGCCTCACTGGAATGAAATTTTTCCAAAAATATGTGTTATTATATAAAGTTTACATCTCACTTAGTGTAGATAGGCTTTACTCTACTCCTTTTTTTTTTTTTTTGTTTTTTAAATGCCAAAGAATAGTTACATACAAGAACGGCTAGTAAATGTTCTAGATTTCAATTTTTTATCAATTGAAAAAAAAAAAATAAAAAAAACTCGCAACTACCGTACAAGATCATTCCATTACGAAAAATTTTATTATAAAAACTCTCAGATTATATGTATCTTTAGTTATGTTATTTTTTTTCTTTAATTATAGCATTATTTTAAAATATTTGGTTATGACTTTTTTATATTTGACTATGACTTTTTTTTTTTTTAGTTATAACTCAAAAATTATAGAATTATATTATTTTCTTCTGTAATTATAAAGTACATATAATACACATACCACTGTGCTTACCTTTCAAATATATATAATTTGAATCTTACGAGTCAGATGATGGAATAATCATTAAAGAAATTTCTTCACTTGAATTCTATATCATATGCATTATGTTACATATTTTTAAAGTATATAATATGTATTTTAGGATAAATATTATATAATTTTTTTTGATAGAGTTACGATAATTTATAATTTAAAAATAAAATTACACATTTTTTGTGGTAATATTACATATTTTAATAGCAATGTTACGCATTTTTATATTACCACAAAATGCATAATTTCATTTTTAATACAAAAAATATATAATATTTATCACAAAAATACATAATAAACATGCATATGGTATACACTCGTGTTATGATCTCAACATAATAGAACTTGAGAGGTCTGTAGGGTCCGACAGGAGTCTCGTTTCAATGCAATGTATAATATCCATAAAAAATTCAGAGTGATCCGATAATCGTAACATTTTTATTTTATCGCATTTGTCTCTAAAAAACGAATGGTCTATTTCAAATATGTATTTGTTGTTCATTTTTTTTCTAGACTAATGTGATGAAATAAAAAAGTAACAATTATCGGATCGCTCTACATTTTTTTAATGGATAATATATATTGCAAATTTTACAAAATAAACGGTTCGAATTATCAAAACGAGATCCATGTTCGAATTATCAAAACGAGATCCATGTTGGGCTTTATGGGCCTTTCAAGTTCTATCATTTTTATTCACCCAAAAAAAAGTAGTCATTTTAAAATCTCTAACATCAGTGAAGCTGAATTCCCATAACAATTCCCCTTTTGTGTATGCACTTTGGTTGTTGATACATGAACTGATGAACTTTTAATGCTTTTTGAGTATTGCTATGCTTTAAAAGCTGTCTTGGTAGTTGATGGATTCTTGACCAGACAATCTAAAGTAGAATAAAATCGTTATATAAATCTCCATCCATATACATATTACTTGCAATGTTCTACTAAGACCTTGAACAAAAATCACTAGTCTACTATGAAGTCCTATCAGCACTTACATGCTTTCTTCCTTTTCTTCCTATCCTCCACCGTTGATGACGTGCTTCCTTGAACTGGCCTCTTTTGGGATGCTACCGACTCTTCTCTGTCATGTGCACCAGATCCACGACTAGGCCACCAGAGTTCTATGCCAAGCCGGAGGTACTTTTCATTCCAAGGCCCATTTTTGCTAACATGAACATGTTGGTAACTGTTGATCCATCCAACGTGCACTACATAATGAATTCCAACTTCTTGAATTTCCCAAAGGGTCCTCAGTTTCTCAAGATTTTCGATGTTTTTGGAAACACGTTTATCAATTCTGATTCAAATATGTGGAGAAACCAAAGAAAACTTGCTCAATTACAACTTAGTCACCCCGGGTTCCACCGGCTTTTGGTCAAGACCACCCAAGATAAGGTGGAGAAACGACTCATCAAAGTTCTTGAACATGTCCCCAAACAAGGCCTAGTGGTGGACTTGCAAGACTTGTTCCAAAGGCTAACATTTGATTCCACTTGCATACTTGTCACTAGCTATGACCCCTGTTGCCTCTCCATCGACCTCCCTCATGTTCCTTTGCCAAAGCCGTGGATGATGTCACGAAGCTATCTTTATTCACCACGAGTCCCCGAGAGCGCTTGGAAGTTCCAGAGGTGGGTAAGTGAAAAATCTAGAAACCCCTAGATGTTGATTTGTGATTATGTATCAATTTTAAGCTAATAAAAAAATAAATAACAATCCCAATCAAACAATCAAAAGAAAGAGACACAAAGATTTTATTGAAAAACCACAATTGACACCTTCCAATTGTGATCAAAAATCACGCCACAGCCCACCGTAACAATCCACTAAGAAGATATAAAGGAATTACACAGTATCACTCTCAATTATCTAGCTTAATCCACAACGCCTAATTGAACCAACCTCTATGTGCCTCTTCCAACCCCATCTTCACCACTAATTGTCTTTCGATGAGCCACTCCATTCCACCACCGAAGCTTCGCATCAATTCTTCGTAATCCACAACTCAAGAACAACTCTCTTTGTGTAACAAACAAAACCTTTGATGTAGCCTTTTTCAGATCATGAGTTGAATACTCAATAAGACATCAAAGAAAATAAAATATCCCCAGATATAAACCTTTAAGGACCAAAAAGAAGATCCGAGGAATAATCAATCAAGAGTCTAGTTTTGGGAGAAACCAACTACTTATAAAGAACCAAAATAATCCTTGTCTTGGAAGAAATCCAACTTCTTGTAGAACACCAAAAGAAACTCGCTTCAAGAAAACCAACTCTTTGAAAAAATCCGGATTCTGAGGCTCGCTCGAGCGAGGCTTTCCTGGCTCGAGCGATGAGAGTAAATTTCGTGATTTCTACTAGTGCCTTCGCTCAAGCGACGGATCCTTGGCTCGAGCGACCAATCACTTTCTTCAGGTTTTTGTATGGACGCAATCCTTGGCTCGAGCGAGCATTCCTTGGCTCGAGCGAGCAAGCCTTAGCTCGAGCGAGCACTCCTTGGCTCGAGCGAGCAACGGCTGACATGCAATTTTGAATGCAAATTTGAATTTTGTTATGTCATGAAATGACCGGGCCACCAATTTCGTAATAATCAAATAAGTCGCAATCTTGAAAGCATTAACATCACAAACTTCTTCAGATGGCTTGATTCGTTGATTCGTGATCCAAAAACTCATACCCTCACTGAAATAAAAGTGCGAAAATAAATACATCTGAAAGGAGTTTTGTCAAACGGGGTTGCCAAGAATAAAAACCTAACAGTAAGTATTGGACATGAGAAGAAATTGAGAAACGCTCGCAAAACCCTAGATCATATCATAGAGAAATATATTTCCATGAAGAGAGATGAACTTAGCAGAGTAATCAAGTCGAATGACGAAGAAGAAGAAGGTGTTGATATGTTAACATTGTATTTAAATGAAGAAGAGATAAAAAGTGACGATAAGTTCTTGAGAGACACCGTTTTAAATTTCCTGATTGTGGGGAGAGACACGACTAGCTCAGCTCTCACATGGTTTCTTTGGCTAGTTTCAACTCACAATTATAGAAGAAAAGATTAGAGAAGAAGTCAAATTGAATATACCAACAAAAGAAGCTAACAAATGGAGATTATTCAAAGATAGAAGAGGTAAGCAAACTAGTTTATCAACACAAGGCACTATGTGAAGCATTAAGGCTATATCCACCAGCCCATTCCAACACAAAAAGCCTCTAAAACCGTATTACACTTCCAAGTGGGCATTGTGTTGATCCAAAATGAAAATATTATTTTCTATATGCAATGGGGAGGATGAAATTCATATGGGGAGAGGATTATGAGAGTTTAAGCCTGAGAGATGGTTATCTGAGCGAGGAACGATCAAACACGAGCCATCTTACAAGTTCTTAGCGCTCAATGCAGACCGAGGACTTGTTTTGGGGAAAGAAGTTGCGCTCACTCAAATGAAGGTGGTTTTCTTGCAATAATCCATAACTATAACGTTAAAGTTGTTGAAGGACACCCAAGGTTCCTAATGCTTCCATCATTCTCTCAGATGAAACATGACTTGAAGGTTAAAGTTACCAAAAGATGGCCTTGAAATTAATTTTAGTAGTAGTTTGGGGTATTTATAATGTATAGTAAGTATGCAATGATTAGAATTTCAATAAGTAAAAAGAATGCTTCAAAATAAATGTTAATTGTTGCTCTCTTTTAGCATCTTGCTTAATTGTTTAAAGTTGTAATATCTTGTTCAATAAAAGATGACATTTGGGTTTATTCTTGTGTATGTGGAAAAAAAATGTGAGAATGGTGATTATATGTGGTTGTGTTTTACTCACGTGCTTATGTTTTGATTTCTTTCTATGTAGAGGGTACTATAGCTATTTTCTTAAGGCCACTAAATAAATTATTTTCCTCTTTTTCTTTGGACCCTAACATAATATTTAAAATACTCCTTTGTTTGAACCTTGTCTTTACCACAACTTTTCCTTTAGCAAACCTCCTCTTCTACCACCCCTAACTCCTAAGACTACAAGAAAAGGAATTATAAACACTTAAACCTTTTATGACGTCCCGTTCCTCTGCAGTAAAATAATCTTTTGCGATGGTAGATTAAATCGTCAAAATAAATAGCCATGACGGCGCTTGTACCATCAGTAATAAACCTACACGAGAAGTGTGATAAATACAGAAGTATTCGCGACGGCATTGTTTACCGTCGCAAAAAGAATTTTTTTGAGACGGCAGAAGTTTGCTGTCACAAATAGTGGACAATTTGCGATGGCAAATGTCCGTCGCAAAAACCAAGATCAAAACGGCGCCGGTTTATCTATATTTATTTATCATTTGCACGGTGTAAAATGTACCGTCAAAAAGTAATAAAAAATTTGTCTCGCTCCTCTCATTGTTTACGCCGATCATTTGGATCGAAATCCTAAATCTTTGAAATGATTTTTTCCCCAAAATCCCCAAACAAGCGTTTAACTAATCGAATCCGCTTTCTCTCGATGAGCGATTAACGGCGAATAGGCTCAATCGCCACGATTTATGGCTAGCGGTGGTGCGGCGATTTACGCTGGCTCAATTGCTCTCACTTACTCAAGGTATGTTCTCTCTCTCTCTCTCTCTCAGGTATATATATACATATATGTATTAGCTGATCAACAATTCTTGCTTGTATTTTTGCCATTCTTCATTTGGTTTATGAAGTCATACTATATTTCCGTGGGTGTCATGAACTCACCCACCGGCCAACGCCTCTTCCCTGTAATTCAAAAAAGAAAAAAAGAAAAAAGAAGAAAACTATAGAAAATTGAACTATACACCTCTTCTCTTCATTTCTCACTCTGTTACTTTATGTTAGCTTCATAAAATGTGATTATATGGTTTCATGTCCAGCCTCCTCCCCCATGATATTGTTTAGATTTTCTTTCCATATTGTCCGCCACCGTAAATTGATACAATTTAATTTTCAATCTTTTAGGCATTTGAGAAGTCTCTGCAGTACATTTTCAAGCTTTGATAAGGTATGAATATAATTCATCGTGATTACATAGTTAATAACATTGTTAATCACATGTTTCTAGCTTATGTAGGTTCCTTTGTTTTCTTATCACATCACATTTTTAAGGTAGCAAGATAGTATTATGGTAATAGTTAATACGTGGATGTGCCATTTAAGTCATGTTAGATTTGACCTTCACGTGGACATGTTTCAGACTTTCTTGGCCTCTAGTAACTTGGCGTGACTGATGGGAGCTGCTGAGGGATATCAAAATTTTTAAAGAGAAGAGTAATAAGTTCAAGTGGATTAAAGGGTTAAATATATTCTACCATTTCATTGTTTCTTTAGCAATGGAGAAAAAATTTAATGTTCAAATGAACCTTTGTATCGTTGTTAGTTACTGTATTAATAAAAGGAAAAATGGTGTATAAACTAGGAAAAATATTCAATTTTTTTATTCTGGCCTTTTATGCTGTATCTCATTTATAGAAAGAAAAAAGAACACATCATGTTGCACACTTGGCACAAAATTAGTCTTATTCTGGCTTATCTGTTTAACTGTGTAGCTATTCAAGTGTTCTATTTTCTTGTTTAATGCACACCATACAGGCATCCATTTGCACACAGAGGGAGGCACCTTGTATGTTTCTATTATGTAATGTTGATTTCATCTGAAGTTCCTTGTTATATAAAATGAGTAGAGTTGTCTTAGCCTCAATGTTATTTGCAAAATACTTTTGAATCTCTTTTTGAAAGCTAGTGACAATGCTAATGTGACAGTGTAACTTTTTATTTTATTTTATTTTAGTACTTGGATATATTTCTCACTAGGGTTGATGGCTTAAGGCAGAGAATTGCACGAGCTGGTGAAGTAGGGGATGCCTTGGATTATGCTCTTATAAAGGAGACATTTCAGGTTTGTTCTTAATATGCAACTTCATGTTATAGCTGGTTCCTAGACTAGTAATCTTTTCAATGTTAGTAGAATTAGAGTTCGTTAAGTAGGCGTGTTTTCCTAATGAGCTATTAGAAATTGTTTTTTTCTTTTGATTTTTTTTATTATAATGTTTTAAATTATTATTATTATTATTATTATTATTATTATTATTGTTGTTGTTGTTGTTGTTCTTGTTGTTGTTGTTGTTGTGAGTTTCTTGCTTCGCAATGAACTTTGTCATGCATTATCGTGATCTTCTTTAGGATAGCATATATGGCTGTCTACTACACCTTAGTAATTAGCATGCCAAGTCAACACACCTTGACAAACTCTCATTCCATGTACTTGGCCATAGAGGTTAAAACCACAGTTCATTTTTCACTAGTCAAAGAAATTATTGTTAATTAATGGTACAAACTCTTGTCATTTATTGTTAATTAATGGTACAAACTCTTCTCATTTGTCAAGTGTGGTGCATGAAAAATATTAACTATTGATATTATGAAATACTTCTTATGTTTTAAAATAATAGGTCTATAATTTTTTTTTCCTGGCTCTTAAAGCCTATGATGTTTTGTGCACCTCTTGATGTTCTAGACATGTTGAATTAGTGATGGAATACTTGGTGTTTTGCAACATTTTTATGTCTCACGTGTTGTTGTATAAGTATTTCATTTTTTATGTTCTCCCATCAAATCGGTAAATAACTAATTGGGATAAGACCACCTACCAATTTGAGAGAAATTGGACGGATGCGTATCATGGTACATGAATACTTAGGTATTATATTTAGAGTTACTTTGATGAGATATTTTTGTGGATGTGTACAGATGATGGATAAAAGTTGGATTGATTTGCCAAATAGGATGTCGAGCGAATACATTAATGGGATTGATGAATTCCTTGTGTTTGCCTACACCAATAGGGTTGAAGGTTCGATGATCAGTTGTCCATGTAAGAAGTGTGAGAATCGATACCATCTTGTACGAGAGGGTGTACGGGAGCATCTGATTTTGAATGATTTTTTTAAAAAGTACAAACATTGGATTAATCATGGGGAATCTTACGTATCTCTGCATGGTAATCAAGAGAATGAAACATTAGCTAATTTAGACATTGGGGATGATATGATTGGAATGATACAAGGGGCTATGAGAAATCTACATGCCGGTACAAGTCTTGAGGGTAATGAACCACAGGGGCCTGATCCCCATGCATCTGAACCCCAGCTCGGTCCAAATGCAGAGACTACAAAGTATTTCAAACTTCTTCAAGATGCACAAAGTGAATTGTATCCGGATTGTCAGAAGTTCACATCTTTGTCATTCATTGTTCGACTTCTACATTTGGAGGTGCTTAATCAGTGGGCAGACAAGTCTGTTGACATGTTGCTTGAGTTATTGAATGAGGCATTCGCTGGGTATGAAACTCTGACTCATATTATAAAGCTCAAAAGGTCACAATAGATTTGGGCTTCACGTAGGAGACGTGGGATGCATGTCCCAACAGTTACATGTTATTTTGAAATGAGGACGCCAATCTTGATAATTGTGCCATATGCGACAGTTCTAGATGGAAATCAAATGGTGATGGCCGTTCAAATGGTCTTAACAAAGGTGGCAAACGAATAGCAGCAAAACAGATGAGGTATTTTCCTTTAAAGCCAAGGTTGCAGAGGTTGTTTATGTCATCCAAGATGGCCAAGTTAATGAGATGGCATGCAGAGGAACGAACTGATGATGGTGTCTTTAGGCATCCTACTACTCCCTTGCATGGAAACATTTTGACCGTCGGAATATTGACTTTAGTAATGATTGCCGAAGTATAAGACTTGGCTTAGCATCTGATGGTTTTAACCCATTCATGACGATAAACATAGTTCATAGCACTTGGCATGTTGTGCTCATTCCATATAACTTGCCGCCATGGATGTGCATGAAGCAACCATTTCGAATTTTATCCGCGGCTTATTGACTACCGAAAGGACCTAGTGACAAGATTGATATGTATATGCAACCGCTGATTGAGGAGTTGAAAGAACTATGGAATGACAAGGTGTCAACATTTGATGCATCAACAAATCAAATGTTTCAAATGCATGCAGCTTTATCAGGACAATTAGTGATTTTCCGCATACGCAAACTTGTCGATGGAGCACTAAAGGCTAATGTGCATGTCCTTGTTGCAATAAGGAAACTACATCGTGTTGGTTGAAGCATAGTAGGAAACAATCATACTTGGGTCATCGCAGATTTTTACCTAGTAGCCATAAATTTCGAAGGATAAAGTATCATTTGATGGTAGTCTGAAGTCGACTCAAACCAAAATTGTTGTCCGAACCGAGATGTCGCTACAATTAGAATCGAGGGTATTTTAACCCAATACAAGAGGGATGACCTTAAGGAGAGGCATAGGAGACAAGTAGAGAAAGAGAAAGTTGGACATCGTATCTATAGTTGGAAGAAAAAGAGTATCTTTATGAATTGCCATATTGGGAGCACAATCTAATAAGACACAACCTCAATGTGATGCATATAGAGAAGAATGTTTGTGACAATGTGTTGTGGACAATATTAGGGGTTGCAGGAAAATCGAAGGATGGTGTTAATGCTCGGCGTGATTTACAAGATATGAATATTAGAAAACTCCTACATTTGTAGTTAAGAGGATTGAATAAAGCTTATTTACCACCAACACAATTCACGATGACCAAAGATGAAAACGATTTGTTCTTGAAAGTGTTGAAGGAATTAAGAGTTCCCGACAGGTATTCATCCAATATATCACGTCGTGTGCGCTCACATAATAGAAGTATTGGGGGTCTTAAGAGCCACGATAGTCATATTCTAATGCAACAACTTATTCCATTGGCTATTCGAAGATCGTTACCAAATAATGTAATTGAACCCTTGATTGAATTGAGCAATTTTTTTAGACAATTGTGTTCCAAAGTGAATCATGCGACAGATTTGCAATATATTCAAGATCGTATCGCTGTAACACTGTCATCTAGAGAAAATATTTCCTCCGACTTTTTTTGATATAATGGGGCACTTGCTTATACATCTAGCTGATAAAGCATTATTGGGTGGAGCGATTCAGTTTCGATGGATGTATCAAATTGAGAGGTATCTTCTTACTTTGAAGCAATACGTGCGTAATAGAGCTCATCCTAAAGGATCAATTACTAAAGAATATGTTATGGAAGAATGCATGAATTTTTGTGCACAATATCTCAATGATGTGGAAACCAAATCTAGTCAACCCATGAGGAACTATAGTGGTGATGATAATCTGGGTCATGCTATTGGTGAAAACACAAGCTTTTATCTTGATAATACTTCTTGGGCACAAGCTCATCGGTACATCTTATTCAATACTCAACCATTCATAAAGTAGGTTATGTCACTTACTCAATATTTTATTATGTTTTATTGAATTTTGAACCAAATTTTTTGTATTGATAAATTTTCAATCTACACAGCAAACACCTTGAAGTACTTAAGCTCAAAATGCCTCATGTCGACGATCATCAGTTTTGGCGTAAACATTTTGAAACTTTTCACATTTGGTTCAAGGAACATGTATGTATTTAAGTCTACAGATTCTAGTTACTTAAGTTGAACTACATTTTAAATTTTACATTTTTGTTTTAAATAGGTCCAAACTTTGCGAAGGACTGCTGATGTCATATTTTCTGAAGAGATTATCCTATTGGCAAATGGTCCTCATAACCTGGCAAGAAGGTTCAACGGGTATATAATGAATGGGTTTCGGTATCAAGTAAAGGCCATGGATGATCGTCGAGCCACACAAAATTGTGGTGTAGCTTTGAAGGCAGATACCATAAGTTATGCTAGTCGAAAAGACAAGAATCCTCATGTGGGGTCTGTGTACTATTATGGACAATTGATAGATATTGTTGAGATTCGATATTCCAATGAGAAGAAACATGTGTTGTTTAAGTGTGATTGGATTGACAACATTCACGGAAAGAAAGAAGATGTCTTCAATTTCACATTGGTGAACTTCAATCATTTGTTGTACCGAGATGATCGAATTACCAATGAACCTTTCATCTTGGCGTCCCAAGCAGAGCAAGTTTGGTATGTTGCAGACCCGTTACAACCAGACTGGCGAGTGGTGGTGAAAATGTTTCAAAGAGGTTTATTTGGTATGAGTTTGATTGATCCACAAATTGAGCCATATATGAGCCAACAATTGGAAGAAAATATAATGCTTCGTGATGAAGAAGTTGGTTGCGTGAGGGAAGCCGCAGAAGGGGAAACAATTGATGTTCAAATAGACTGATATTTAATCAACATCAGTAATTGAATTAAGGCTAAGGTTGTAGTTAATCATCAGTGTTAGGTTTTTATTCTTGGCAATCCCGTTTGACAAAACTCCTTTCAGTTGTACTTGTTTTCGTACTTTTTATTTCAGTGAGAATATGAATGTTTCGATGCGAATCCAACCCAAATTGTGCCTTGCAGAGAAGTTTGTGATGTTAATGCTTTCAAGTTTGTAACAAATGCATTCAAAGTTGCCTGTCCGCTCAAGCGAACATTCCCTTGCTCGAGCGGAGAATGCTGGGTTTCAGAAGTTTGTTTGCCTACAAAAATACTGGATGTTGTTTTTTCCCACTCGAGCGGAACTTTCCGCGCTCGAGCGTAGGTCCGCTCGAGCGTCCAATCTAACGCTCGAGCGGAGATCGCGGGACAGTTTTCTATAAATACGTGTTTCAATCCAAATCTAGGATTACTCCTTCAAATCTTCTTCTTGGGTTCTAGGGTTTATATCTAGGGATATTTTGCTAGTTTTCTTTGATGTTTTGATTGAGTATTCAACTCATGGTTTAAAGAGTATACATCAAAGGATTATTTGTTTGTTCTACACAAAAGAGAGAGTTGTTCTTCGGTGGATTCTGAAGAATTCAAGCCTGAAGCTTTGGTGGATTTTGGAGTGGCTCATCGTCAAGACAATTCCGAGGTGAAGACAGGGTTGGAAGAGGCACATAGGGGTTGGTTCAATTCGGGCGTGGATTCGCTAGGTAAGTGAGAGTATACCTGTGTAATTCATTTATATCTTTTTAGTGGATTGTTTTGTGGCTTTTGCCCATGGTTTTTTTTATCACAATTGGAGGTGTCCAATTGTGGTTTTTCCACGTAAAATCGTTGTGTCGATTTGTCTTGATTGTTTGATTGGGATTGTTATATATTGCTTAAAATTGATATATAATCACAAATCAACATCTAGGGGATTTCTAGATTTTTCAATTAGTTTCTTAATTTACTTTGTCTTTGTAATTGTATTAGTTCAATTAATGTCATATTATAGTTGATAACAAACCATTGCCTATGTTTCTAATGTCAATTAATGTTATATTGCTTGCAAATTATTATGGGAAGGTAGAGGAAGCCTGATTATCTCCTACGCATGATGTCCGATGTGGTACATAACAGGACATCAATAGCACCACCATCAGAGGGGTCATTAGTGCCACCACCATCGACCCGACCATCGCAATGACCACTATTAGTGGCACCACCATTAGAGAAGGCATCCCAAATGACCACCATCGAGGGGCCATTAGTACCATCGATCGACCACCATCGGTGGCACCACAATCTATCATGTACTCAAATTTCCACGCCTACCATCGGTACGTCCACCATCAGTGGCACCACAGCAGCTATCATCCCGACTAGAGTCATCAGCTTATGAGCCATCCGCAGATATATAAATTTGCTTTGATTTGTATGAAAATTATTTAAATATACATTTATTTATTCTCATTATATATAACTTATTTATTCTCATTGTATTTTGCAGACCCTTCGACTTCTTCATAGCCCATCTCAGGTATAAGAATTCGATTTGTATTGACATTATTTAAATTTGCATTTGTTTATTATCATTGCATATTGTTTATTGTTATTGTATCTCACGGGTCATGTTAGTTCTTCATCAACCTCGACTAGGCGTGGTAGAGGATGTGCCAAGGGCATTAGAGAGTGGGGTACTAGTACAAAGTTGGACATACAATTTGATAAAAATTACTGCCCAATGGGAGATAACATGTCTAAGTTAACTACTCAACTTGGCATTATTGTGCAGAATGGTAACATTGTTCCTCTTACTTTTCTGGACTAGAACAACGTGCCTGATGATATTCTTGATGCTATCTGGAAGGATGTGAAGGTAAAAGTATATTTTTGTCCAAAAATTCAAATTCCAAAATTGTGTTATTATTATTTAAACTTGGAAATTGTGTTTTATAGGACAATTTGAATATATGTCCAGAGGAGTATAAGCCAAACTGCATGAAAAGCTGCAACAGCATATGGAAGGATCACAAGAATACGATAAAGACTAAGTATTTCAAGCCTAGAAGTTGTGATCCTAATCTGAAGGATGATGTTCCTTTACACATTGTGCCAAGCTAGTGGGAAAAACTTGTGGCATATTGGCGTACTTCCGATGCTGAGGTATACAAATAAGTTATATGTATGATATTTAAACATACAAATCATATTTATATACTTACATTTGTTGAACCAGTTATAGAAAATTGCAACTAGGAATGCTAAAAATCGGCGAGCTCACGACATAGCTCATACCACAGGGTGTACTACTTTTGCTCAGATACGGCATGATGTTTAAATTTTATTGTTTTACTTTTGTATACAAATAAACATTGTATATTTGCAAATTATTTGGATTCTAATTTTCATATTTCTAAAAAAAAACTAGATGACCAATAAGGGGGAGTCTACTGATAAGATGAATGTTTGGCTTATGACACGTAGAATAGATGACCCTAAGGTTATCCAGACCTTGGTAGTTTCCAAACACCTAACATTGTATTTAAAGTTTATTTTTTATTTTTTGTGTGTCAACCATCTTAATTTCACATATGCTTGTATGTCTTATTCAATACCGGATGAGTTTAATCGTCAACTCTCCATGCTACCTGATAATTATCAAACTTTGGAGGCTAGGAATGCCATTTTCCATGAGTTGATAGGTCATGACAGACATGGATATTGTCGCATATATGAGAGAACTGTGTCTCGAAAAGCAGTGTATAAAGACGGGACAGGGCCATCACAGTCAACACCCCAGCCATCGACTATTGTTCAGATTACCCAGCAGGTTCGTGCGGAGCTAAGGGATGAGTTGAGGGAGGAGCTGAGGGAGAAGATGCGAGCAGAGTTCTCTACATATTTACAGCAGATGAGAGCGAAGATGATGGCCTTTGTGTCACAGGGGGTGAGTGTAGATCCCAACAAACAAGTTTGATATAAATTAAATTGTTTGATAGTTAAATTTTCACACCACATATATGTACATATGTATAATAAAATTCAAATATGATTAACTCATTATGTATTGACTATAATAGGTTCCTGATGCATCGAGTGGCCACCGGGCATTTAGGGAATCTACAGGAGATGAGAATCCATATACACCACCACCAGAAGATCAGGTATAAAATGTATCTTTGCATTCTAAGCTAAGACTAACCATAAATTAACTGTACACAACCCAAAACGATAGAGGCTAGGCACAAAACTTGGCACACACGACCGCCTAGGCACGAGAGACTTGTGGGAGAAGACGGGACTCCAATCGGGTTCCTGGTTTGGGAGTTAGAGCCGGATTTCACTCTAGGCAAACTAGTTCCTTAAGAAACTTGAATTGGAGGTGTTGATGCCGCAAAATCACCAAACGGCGTCGATTTAGCACGAAACTTGGCACACACGACCATCTAGGCACGAGAGACTTGTGAGAGAAGACGAGACTCCAATCGGGGTTCCCAATTTGGGAGTTAGAGCCGAATTTTGGTCTAGGCAAACAAGTTCCTTAAGAACCTTAAATTGGAGGTGTTGACGCCCCAAAATCACCAAATGACATTGATTTAGCACGAAACTTCGCACACACGACCATCTAGGCACAAGAGACTTGTGGAAGAAGACGGGACTCGAATCGGGTTCCCAGTTTGGGAGTTAGAGCCGGATTTCACTCTAGGCAAACTAGTTCCTTAAGAAACTTGAATTGGAGGTGTTGATGCCCCAAAATCACCAAACGATGTCGGTTTAGCACAAAACTTGGCACACATGACTGCCTAGGCATGAGAGACTTGTGGGAGAAGATGGGACTCCAATCGGGTTCCCAGTTTGGGCGTAAGAGCCGGATTTCACTCTAGGCAAACTAGTTCCTTAAGAAACTTGAATTGGAGGTGTTGACGCCCAAAATACAAAAAATGGCGCCACTTTAGCACTAAACTTGGCACACACGACCGCCTAGGCACGAGTGACTTGTGGGAGAAGACGGACTCAATCGAGTTCGGTTTGGAAGTTAGAGCCGATTTTACTCTAGACAAACTAGTTCCTTAAGAAACTTGAATTGGAGGTGTTGACGCCCAAAATCACCAGATGGCGCCGGTTTAGCACTAAACTTGGCACACACGACCGCTCAGGCATGAGAGACTTGTGGGAGAAGACGGGACTCAATCAGTTCGGTTTGGGAGTTAGAGCGGATTTTACTCTAGCCAAACTAGTTTCTTAAGAAACTTGAATCGAGGTGTTGACGCCCCAAAATCAAAGAAACAACGCCGGTTTAGCACGAAACTTGGCACACACGACCGTCTAGGCACGAGAGACTTGTGGGAGAAAACGGGACTCCAATCGGGTTCTTAGTTTGGGAGTTAGAGCTAGATTTCGGTCTAGGCAAACTAGTTTATTAAGAAATTTGAATTGGAGGTGTTGATGCCCCAAAATCACCAAACGGCGTCGGTTTAGCACAACACTTGGCACACATGACCGCCTAGGCACGAGAGACTTGTGGGAGAAGACGGGACTCCAATCTGGTTCCCGATTTGGGAGTTAGAGCCGGATTTTTGTCTAGCCAAAATTATTTACTTAATTATCTTTGTAATTATATAGTAGTTATTTTTTTATATTTTTTTGTAATTAAAATATTAACACATAATTATATTTTCATTAATTATTTTTATTTGTTGTTTTCAGATATTTCGAGTAGCGCTTACTTTTGTGGAATATAGGCATTTGAAGATTGCGATTTACTTTTGTTTTTGTTACCCACGGAAAAATCATGAGGGAAACTTTTGTTTTTGATTTACGTTATTTTGAATTGTGAACAACATTATGTATTTAAACATTATGTATGTATTATGCAATATTATGTAGTGAGATAATTTTGCTAATGTGTTGTAATGAATGAATGTAAGAAAATTTTTATTATGGATGAATTGTTATTTTTATACTGAAATTTTTATATTATTATGTAATTATTGGTTTCTTTTTCAATTATTTGTCATTTAATACAGGTAATTTTCATATTTTTAATAATGTTATTATTATTATTATTATTTTTTTTTTTTGAGACGGCACCACATTATCGTTGCAAATAATATTGGCAGAATTGAGGTAAAGCCTTTTGCAATGGTACCTTTAGCCGTCGCAAATACTCTTTTAGGGACGGGCATCATGCTGTCTCAAATATTTTTTTGGCGACAGCAGGTATCCTGTCGCAAAAAATTCTTTAGAGACGGCTTTTTTGCCGTCGCAAATAACACTTTTAGCGACGGCAAAATAGTGCCGTCTTAAAAAATCTCAGATTTTTTTCATATTAATGGCGACGGAAAAATTCCGTTGCAAAAAAGGCAACTTGCCGTCGCAAAAAAAAGGCGACGGCAACATGTCGTCGCTAAAACCTTTTTGCAACCCCCTTTGTTGCGACCCCCTACTTGCCATCGCTAAAAGTCATATGTCGTCGCAAAAAACCTTTTGAGACAGCATTTTAAGTATTTGTGATGGCATTTTGCCGTCGCAAAAAGTCAATTTTTTTGTAGTACGGCCACTTTTAGCGCTGCCTCTAGCGGCCCTCCCCAATCCCCACCCTATCCCCTAACACCCTTTCGCACCTCCATCGTTGCCTAGTAGTAGCCCTTCCTCACCCTAGCTTTTCCTCAACCATTTTTTTTGTTTTGTATTTGAATTTTTTTTTGAAATAAACAGGACCAAATGAACTTGATTTGTCTTGTCGTGTTCCATTGAACAAACTAAGGGGTTATTTGAGATGTTCTAAATAAGTGCACTTTTTGACTTTTTATAAAATATAAGTTGAGTTTGAAGCGATGTGGTAGAGAGGTGATGTGACTTAAATAGAATGATGTGACTTAAATAGGATAGTGACTTTTTGACTTTTTTAGGGGATGCCAAACCTAGCCTAAGTTTGTTTGACTAAAAATGATTGAACAAATCAAATTTGTTCGGTTCCAACCGATCAAAAACTACGAAATTGATCGAGTTTGACTTTACTAGTCTGTGTTAACTCCACCACATGGAGGAGTTATTAAAGGTGGCTCTCCAAGTCAAGAAGTATGAGGAAGATGGCGGTGGCGGCCAAATTCAATAACTCCTCTCTTGACTTGATTTTCCCTCTCTTTTGTGTATAAATTGAGGTGAGAAGGAAGGGCCGAGATAACACGCATAAAAAGAGAGTGTTATTTGTGAATGAGAGAGTTCTATACAGAGTTGTGAGGTGTGAGTTCTCAGAATCCTCTTCGATAATTCTATAATGTATATCTTTCTCCATGGACGAGGCAATTCCCAAACCACGAAATCTCTTATGTCTTCTTTTTCTCAGGTGTGTCATTGATTTCTAAGTATGTCTTAATCCTAATAGTCTGAACATCCTTAAAATGTTCAACAAGGAAAGACCGAACAATATTAATTTGTTTGGTAAATTAGAACCGAACAACTCAATTTTTGTCAAAATCACATAAAATTCATCAAAATGATAACCAACTACACTCAAACATTTGTTAAACACCAAAATCTTATTTCTTTATATACAATAATCATATATACGTCTGAACTATGATATTTATTTTTTATTTTTGTTTGTTATTATCTTTTTCATGTTCTATATGGCAATTAATTTTTGAGGAAGAAAGGGGCTGGAAAAGGGAGTCATCGGTAAGAAAGAGGCTAGGCTTGCTGATGGAGTTGGAAGAGAAAGGAGGTAGCCACAACTAGTGATGGGTTGGTGGGATAGAATAAAACATGTTTCCATTCATCAGAATATTTAGTTCAAAAGTATTACATGTTGACAACAAAAATAAATGCCCTACGGGCTTATAACTATCCAAGCCAACACTTGGTTACAAAAATAGAGAGTTCTAACTCTAAACACACTAAGCCCTTGGCTTGAATTTACATGTAATACACAAGATAATCACAAAAGTAAGCCTTCAACTTCTACAACCTCCCAAAGCTACATCCTTGAAGGCGACATATCACTTGTACCTGAAAGTGATGTCCCATATAGGGTGACCTAACGCCCAGTAGAGATATGCTAAACATAATATGAACGATAACTAAAACATTAGCTTTTGATAAATGTTTAACTCAAATAAACAGACGTACATCTCTTTCATAACCAATCCATATTCACAGATATATATATATATCAATCCTTTTCCGTTTCATTATCCAAACCAATTCATAGATATGGTTCTCAATTTATCCAGATAGTTTATAACGAGACTACAACTCATGTTAACAACACTTCAATCGTAATCACATAATATGAGACTACAACTCACATCACTAACATTTCCGTACTTCAATTCCAAATGAGACTACAACTCATATCAATAATACTTTAACACTTCAATTTATCTACGTTATGCAAACGTAATCAAGATTTCGAGACTTTCACCCTGGACACTCCGGCCAACTTAATTATGAATGGAGTCCATCCCCTATCTCCTCCCAAACAGGTTTGAGAGTATATCCCCTATCTCCTCCCAAACAAGATACATATGCAATGTATTTAAACACTTATCATATACAATGATCAAGCAAAACACATATTCAATGTGTTATCCCATCCATCATATTCAATGGCGTACTTAAGTGATTAGTTTTAATTCACCTAATCATCATGCAGTGTCTACAACAATCAAGACTATCCTCTACCGATAACCCAAAACATTTATTTCTAAACAGATAATAAATTCATTCAACAGATAAATTATCAACATTTTCATAGGTGAGTGATTAATCAATCCAACTACACCATTCGATCTCACAATTGCCCAATTTCATTATTTCCAAACCAATTTCACATTCGCATAATTAATTTCATTAATTACACCAATGACCCGATTAGGTCCAATTAAGGCATTTTCCCCTTTTTTTCAACATTGACCCAAAGGTCCAAATATCATTAATAAACATTAATAACCTCATTTCAAGACTCAAATACACATGTATAGTTCAAAAGGAACAAAACCCTTCTTTATACACTTCAAGTTTTGAAACCCTAACACCCAAAATTTCCCAACTTCAACATTAAGTCAAAATGACCACATGTTTATGTCAAAGGCCATAAATATGAGTAGTTATCCCTACCTCAAATGAAGAGACCCAAAGGAGATGATGAAGAAACTCGAAAGTGCTCCAAACCCACAACTTATTGGATCAAAATGGAGGTCTTGAGAAGCTCCAACACTTTAATGAAGACACATGGGTTGGGTCTCACTAAATCAAGATAAAAATGTAGAGAGAGAGAGAGTATTCTAGAGAGAGAAGCTCTCAAATTAGGATTTTTGGGTGCTTTAGAGAGAGAGAGGACCGAAAAAAGTGATTCAAAAAGCTTCTTCCTAGATTAAAATACACACAAATCCGAAAGCATGGAACACCCACTCGAGCGCCGAGCCGACATCGACTCCCACTCGAGCGTCGAAAGCACACTTCCAGCATTTTCAAACTTGTGAAAAAAATAGTGAAGGCTGAAGAATCCCGCTCGAGTGGAGGAGCAAATACAAAAGGGCCCGCTCGAGCGTGAAAAGCCTCGCTCGAGCGTGAAGGCCAAAATCTAGGCATTAACTATTTGTCTCTAAACACAACCAACCTGTTTCAAACCTACCCAACACAACCCAAAACTCAAATACAAAGAGTTAAAGGACGAAAACGCGATACAGATAACAACAATCATCCACGGAACCGAGTCCAGTATACAATAAATAATGAAGGGAAAACCGGGATCGCTATGACCTTCCCCCCTTAAAGAATTTCGTCTCCGAAATTATCAACATAAGTTTCAAAAATTTTGATTTTTCAATTCTCGACAAGATTATAATTCAACATTCATTAACTTGACCCATTACTGGTCATTCCATCTCTTTTCAAGAGGCAACTTACAATATAACTTCCAACATGCATTATCAACATGCATTCCCTTGAAATCCACCCATTTCAACACATATATGCCACAATTCAATAACATATTGAATGTTAACAATATATTTGCATTTCTACACCACATTCAACATATACAATGTAAAATTAAACTCATAGTTCCAAAATATATTCAACAATTTCCATAAGCCAAAACATATACAATGTTTTTAGATTTCATCAAGAAATAAAATTCCCAATACATGGTTAAACATTAACAAACAAGTCCGGGTATTTTCCACGGACCTCTAACTCACATTCCCAAGTGGCTTCCTCCACTCTGTGATGTTTCCACAAGACCTTCACCAAGGGTATCATCTTGCCTCGCAAGACTTGATCCCGCCTATCGAAGACCCATACCGGTCTCTCCTCATACGAGGCATCCTCATCTACCTCTAAGTCGGCCTAATCCAATACATGTGACGGATTCGGCTCATACTTCCGAAGCATACTAACATGAAACACGTCATACACCTCGGACAACTACGGTGGTAAAGCTAAACGGTATGCAACCTCCCCAATCCGATCAAAGATCTCAAAGGGACCAATAAACTGAGGGGACAACTTCCCACTCTTCCCAAACCTCATCAAGTCCCGCCTAGGTGATATTTTCAAAAAGACGTAATCACCCGCCTCGAATGCCAAAGGCCTCCTCTTACAGTCGACATAACTCTTTTGGCGACTCTGGGCTGTAACTAACCTCTTACGGATAAGTTCAACTTTCTTCATCGCTTCAAGACCAACTCCGGCCCAATAAAGGTGCATCATCCACCTCGCCCAACACATAGGAGACCACAAGGTCGGCCATACAAGGCCACAAACGGTGCCATACCAATACTCGATTGGAAACTATTGTTGTAGGCAATTCCACTAAGGGCAAGTGCCTCCCACGACTCCACTAAAGTCAAGGACACAAACAAGCATATCCTCAAGGATCCGAATAGTACGTCGACCGCGTCACCGAGGATGGTAAGCCGTGCTAAAGGTCAACTTAGTGCCCAAAGCACTCGCAAACTCGCCACAACCTAGCAAGAAACGCGGATCTCTATCTCGAGACGATCGCAAGACCGACTCCATGCAACCTCACTATGTCCCGAATATACAAGTCGGCAAGATGATCTACCGAATCTCTCACGCACATAAGAATAAAGTGCACCGACTTTGTCAACTGATCCACTACCACCGAAATGGTATCACTACCCTGTTGAGTCCTCAGAAGACCAATACTGAAGTCCATCGTGACATGCTCCCATTTCCACTCGGCAATAGGCAAGGGTTGCAACAAACCCGCTGGCCTCTGATGCTCGGCCTTCACTTGCTAACAAGTAAGGCACTTAGACACAAAAACTGCCATATCTTTCTTTATCCCTTTCCACCAAAACTGGTGACTCATATCATGATACATCTTTGTGCCTCCCAGATGCACCGCAAGGCGTGAATGGTGAAACTCTCGGAGTACTTCCTCTCGGCAAGACTCCAAAGACAAACAAGCGGTCTCAAGACTCACACTCAGGTCGGGATACACAATCAAGCCCTTCTCTACCTTCCCACTAGATATCTTTTCCCGGAAGGAGTCTACCTCTAAGTCACCCCTCTGTGCCTCTAACACTCTATTCACAAGTGTAGGTTGTGCCACTACAGAAAACAAGGCCGCAGACTCGACAGATTCACCCAGGAGCAAGTCAAACTCGCCAAGTGCACCCAACATCTCCTATTCTCGAATGGCTATGCAAGCTACATCACTAATGGACTTCCTACTAAGGGCATCGACCACAACATTGGCCTTCCCCGAATAATAGTGCAACTCAAAGTCGTAATCCTCAATGAACTCCATCCACCTCCTCTGCCTCAGATTCAATGTAAACAGATACTTCAGACTCTTATGATCCGAGAACACCTCGAATCTGTCACCATACAAGTAATGCCTCCAAATTTTCAAGGCAAATATTACAGCCGCTAACTCTAGGTCATGTGTAGGGTAGTTTTTCCCATGTGTTTTCAACTGACATGAGCCATAGGCTACTACTTTCCCTTCTTGCATTAATACACAAGCCAAACCCTCTCGTGAGGCATCACAATATACTGCATAACCCAAACCCCTTTCCAGAATAATCAAAACTGGAGCGGTGGTAAGTCTAACTTTAAGCTCTTGGAACGACCTTTCACAAATCTCATTCCATACAAACTTGACCCCTTTTCGCGTCAATCTAGTCAATGGCGAAGCTAGCCTGAAGAAATATTTCACAAACCTACAGTAATAACCGGCCAATCCCAGAAATTTGCAGATCTCAAAGACACTCTTAGGCTGTGCCCAATCTTGCACTACCTCTATCTTGGATGAATCTACAGTCACCCCTTCCCCAGATACCATGTGGCCTAAGACTTTTACCTCTCTTAGCCAGAATTCACACTTTCCAAACTTGGCATATAGCTTATGGGCTCTAAGCAACTCAAGCACCACTCTCAAGTGTTCCTCGTGCTCCTCCTCCGAATGTGAATAAATCAGAATGTCGTCTACAAAAACGACTACAAAACGATCTAAGAACTCCCGAAAAACCCAGTTCATCAAGTCCATAAACATGGCCGGTGCATTGGTAAGCCTAAACGGCATCACCAAAAACTCATAATGGCCATAGCGCATACGGAATGCCGTCTTCGGGATATCTTCCTCCCTGACCCTCAACTGGTGGCAACCCGATCTCAAATCTATTTTAGAGAAACAATGGGATCCTTTCAACTGGTCAAACAAATCATCTATACGAGGCATAGGGTATTTATTCTTAACCGTAGCCCAGTTCAACTTTCGGTAATCGATACAAAGTCTCAAAGCCCCATCTTTCTTTTTAACAAAGAGGGCCAGTGCTCCTCATGGCGAAGTACTAGGGTGAACAAAGCCCTTATCTAGCAACTCTTGGAGTTGAATCTTCAACTCACTTAACTCGGCTGGAGCAAAATGATACGGTGCCATAGAAATCAGTGTCGTGCCAGGCACTAAGTCAATAGAGAACTCAATCTCTCGATGGGGTGGTAAATCAACAAGATCCTCAGGAAAGACGTCCAAGTACTCACAAACCACTCTGGGCAACTCAGTCCTGGTCTCATCACACTCACTACTCATACAGGTAGCGAGAAGACAACTAAGCTCACTCCGCCCTCGTGGATCATACACCGGTGGTAAGACTTTACCAACCCGATCCCCCAAGAAATGAAAACAATCCCCGCTCAAGGTACACACAATAACCCTCCGGCGATAACAGTCTATCACAGTCCAGTATGACGATAATCAGTCCATACCCAAAATCACATCAAAACCTGACATAACCATTACTACAAACGAAAATGGAAGCCGACGATCAGCGACCTCTATATCACAACCTCTACATCCTTGTTTCAAAATCAATTCACCCCCAACAGGCGATACAACACAAATAGGAGATGCTAACTGCGCCAACACCAACCCCAAAACAAATGTAAATGCAGCAAATATAAAGGAATGTGATGCACTCGTATCAATCAACACATTAGCAATCGAGCTGCAAATCAAAAAAGTACCTCTCACAACAGATGGAGCTTCAAAAATCCTCACAGAATAAAGATACACGCCCTGTAAGGTCTCGATCAACCTGCCACCCTCGGAGCATAAGATCGCAGACCGATCGAGCTAAAGAGGCTCCCTGATTGGCCCTCGAGGCTTAAACTGACTGAGCTGACTGATGGCTCTGAGTTTGCCTTGAACCAAATGCACCAAATGTGCCACTCAACTGTGGGCAAAACTTCTTCAGGTGCCCCGCCTGACCACACTGGTAACAAGAGAGCGGCTGGCCTCGCCTCGACTCGCTCGAGGACGAGCCAAGATGAAGCCGCTTCTACCCTCTTCCTCTCAAGGGCAGCCGGGCGACTTGTGGCCCAGCTGACCACATTTGTAACAAGTGAAGTCTCCCTGTCTGCCTCTCCCAGAACCTCGGTACTGGAAAGGTAGATCTAGGATATGCTCCCTGGGACTGCTGAGGGTTAAAGCCCCTTTGCCTCTTACTGTCCCCCTGACCTTCCTGACTCCTCTTGGAGCCCCTCATCCTCTCCTCCTCCGCCTCCATAATGGTCTCAAGATTGGCTGCAACTTGCACAAGGCGCCCATACTCCCTAGTCATGGACCCGGCCACTCGAAGCATGAGTCCGATCCTCAATTTCTTCTCGAACTCCAAGCACCTACGCTCTTTGGTCACCACCAACTCTGGTGCAAACCTCAATAAGCTGGTAAAGGTGGCCTCGAACTTTGCCACTAGTGTATTCAGCTGCTTAAGCCGACAGAACTGGTCTCTCAACTTCTCCCTAACAGTGGGAGGCAAAAACTTCTCTTGAAAGGCATCAATGAAAGCCTCCCAAGTCCCTCCAATACACCCTCACATAAAGTTCCACCACTGACCCGCGTCTTCCTTCAACTGGAAGGACACCAAGGTCACCCTCAAGCCTCCGTCTTTGATGCCAAGCATTTCAAACGTCTTCGTCATCTGTTCAAGCCATTCGTTAGCCTTAAGTGGCTCTTTAGGATCCCCTAGAAACTCATCCGGATTAGACCGGAAAAACTCCCTCTTCAGAAAGGATGGCCCTGCCTCAGCTACATGGGCCTGGACTTGATTCTCAGCCCTGAGAATGTCCATGGATTCTCTCAATGCTCCTACCATCTCGCGGGCTAAGGCGCCCATGGCTCGCTCACTCATCGCTCGGCCACATTGGCTCGACCAATCCCTCCCATCACCGGAATCTCATCTGGTATAGGCATCTCCTGCCTCCTAGGGCTACCACGCCTACCACCACGTCCTCGACTTGACATCCTAATAAAGGTAACAAGAACATTAGCACATTCACAAATGTGCCGAAGCTATTTCACTCATGTCCTAATACATGGACAAATGTAATTCACTCCACGTAAGCATATAATCACATAAACACTTACGAATTTCATTTCCGGATAATGACAATCCCGTGGTGTTGCTAGAGTTCCAGTTAGAAACAACATTGATCAAGTGCCTTTCCAACAGGACTCCCAGATACCCAAGGATCTAATCAACATCCTAGAAACTAAATTCCATACCCACTTAGTCACGTAAAAATGTTATCACATAAGCACCAAACATCATACATAAGTCTCTAACAAGCGAGACAAACCCAATGTGGTACTAACCACTTCCCACGTACCCAAAGTATTCAAACCCAGTACGCTCTAATACCAAGTTGTAACGCCGTCAAAATAATACATATAAACCAATCATTCAAGACATCTATAGACATAAAAGAATAAAACATGTTTCCATTCATCAGAGTATTTAGTTCAAAAGTATTACATGTTGACAACAAAAGTAAATGCCCTACGGGCTTACAACTTTCCAAGCCAACACTTGGTTACAAAAATAGAGAGTTCTAACTCTAGACACACTAAGCCCTTGGCTTGAATTTACATGTAATACACAAGATAATCACAAAAGTAAGCCTTCAGCTTCTACAACCTCCCAAAGCTACATCCTTGAAGGCGGCATATCACTTGTACCTGAAAGTGATGTCCCATATAGGGTGACCTAACGCCCAGTAGAGATATGCTAAACATAATATGAACGATAACTAAAACATCAGCTTTTGATAAATGTTTAACTCAAATAAACAGATGTACATCTCTTTCATAACCAATCCATATTCACAGATATATATATATATATCAATCCTTTTCCGTTTCATTATCCAAACAAATGCATAGATATGGTTCTCAATTTATCCAGATAGTTTATAACGAGACTACAACTCATGTTAACAACACTTCAATCATAATCACATAATATGAGACTACAACTCACATCACTAACATTTCCGTACTTCAATTCAAAATGAGACTACAACTCATATCAATAATACTTCAACACTTCAATTTATCTACGTTATGCAAACGTAATCAAGATTTCGGGACTTTCACCCTGGACACTCCGGCCAACTTAATTATCAATGGAGTCCATCCCCTATCTCCTCCCAAACAGGTTTGAGAGTACATCCCCTATCTCCTCCCAAACAAGATACATATGCAATGTATTTAAACACTTATCATATACAATGATCAAGAAAAACACATATTCAATGTCTTATCCCATCCATCATATTCAATATGCACTCAAGTGATTAGTTTTAATTCACCTAATCATCATGCGGTCTACAACAATCAAGACTATCCTCTACCGATAGCCCAAAACATTTATTTCTAAACAGATAATAAATTCATTCAACAGATAAATTATCAACATTTTCATAGGTGAGTGATTAATCAATCCAACACACCATTCGATCTCACAATTGCCCAATTTCATTATTTCCAAACCAATTTCACATTCGCATAATTAATTTCATTAATTACACCAATGACCCGATTAGGTCCAACTAAGGCATTTTGCCCTTTTTTTCAACATTGACCCAAAGGTCCAAATATCATCAATAAACATTAATAACCTCATTTCAAGACTCAAATACACATGTATAGTTCAAAAGGAACAAAACCCTTCTTTATACACTTCAAGTTTTGAAACCCTAACACCCAAAATTTCCCAACTTCAACATTAAGTCAAAATGACCACATGTTTATGTCAAAGGCTCAAATGAAGAGACCCAAAGGAGATGATGAAAAAACTCAAAAGTGCTCCAAACCCACAACTTTTCGGATCAAAATGGAGGTCTTAAGAAGCTCCAACACTTTAATGAAGACACAAGGGTTGGGTCTTACTAAATCAAGATCAAAATGTAGAGAGAGAGAGAGAGAGAGAGAGTATTCTAGAGAGAGAAGCTCTCAAATTAGGGTTTTGGGGTGCTTTAGAGAGAGAGAGAGAGGGCCTAAAAAAGTGATTCAAAAAGCTTCTTCCCATATTGAAATACACACAGTCCGCTCGAGCGTAGAACGCCCCGTTCGAGCGTCGAACACCCCGTTCGAGCGTCGAACATCCCGTTCGAGCGTCAGACACAGACTCCCGCTCGAGCGTGAGAACAGACGCTCGAGTGTCGAAAGCACACTTCTAGCATTTTCAAACCTGAGAAAAAAATACTGAAGGCTGAAGAATCCCGCTTGAGTGTCAGACTGCCCACTCGAGCAGATGAGCAAATGCAAAAGGGCCTGCTCGAGCGTGAAGGCCAAAATCTGGGCATTAACTATTTGTCTCTAAACAGAACCAACATGTTTCAAACCTGCCAAACACAACCCAAAACTCAAATACAAAGAGTTAAAGGACGGAAACGTGATACAGATAACAGCAATCATCCACAGAACCGAGTCCGGTATACAATAAATAATGAAGGGAAAACCGGGATCGCTATATCCATTTAATGGGGGAAGATTGTTTCTCTCTTGAACTTATTATTATTATTATTATTATTATTATTATTATTATTAGGGTTAATTATTCATGGGTCTTGTTATACGGACCTGTGCACCATTAAGGGTTTGTTTGGCATGTGCTAAAATAGCACATGCTATTTCAGTACATTAGCCCCGTTTGATAGAGGTGTGGGAAAGTGATTATAGATTATAACTTACAGCTGTGAACATAAGCTGATAACCTGTTTGGTGCAGCTGTGGGATTACGGATTTAAGCAGCAGAGTAGTGTTTGTTAAATAAGCTGTAAAATAGCTTTTTGCTATATAATTGTCATTTTTGCCCTTATAAGATATAAAATTTGTGATTTCATTTATATATTTTTTTTCTTTTTCTTTTTCATTTTATTTTCTTTTTCAACTTATTTTCTTTTCTTTTTTTAATTTTTTTTTCCCTTCTCTTCTTTCTTTGTTAATTTTGTTTAATTTGTTAATTCATTAAATTTAATTCATGTTCTAATTCATATTAATGTTGTGATTTCATTACATATTATTTTTTATATTCATTTTAATTATTTATATCTGTATTTCTTTTCTTTATTATTATTATTATTATTATTATTATTATTATTATTATTATTATTATTATTATTATTATTATTATTATTATTAATTTTGATTTTAGTATAAAAATTATCAATTTGCTCATCAATTATTAATTATTATTATTATTATTATTATCAATTTGTCCATCAATTATTATTATTTTTCATATTATTATTATTCTTTATTATTAATCATTTTAATTATTTTTAGTGATATTTCATTTTTTCATATTTAGTAATTCATTTTTTCATTTGACAAATCCTTTCATTTTTTTCAATTTATATCATTTTTTTAGTGATATGTCATTTTTTCATTTTTAGTAAAATTATTTTATTTTTTCATTATAAATTAATTAGTATCAATTAATTGCTTAAGTAGCATCAATTAATATTAAAATTATTAATCAGTATCAATGCTTAATTAATGGCTAAATTATTATTGATGGCTAAAATGGCTAAATTATTATTGATGGCTAAATTATAAAATGTTTAATTATTATTATTATTTTTATAAAAAAAAAACACAAAAAACCTCCCAAAAACAAAATTTGAAATTCATCGCCGGAGAGAGAACATTGACGAACCAACACTGGAGAGAGAGAGAGAGAGAGAGAGAGAGAGAGAGAGAATGAACCAGTCGACAGTTAGGCTTTTGATCGCGATCATTACACAGTTGATGGTTAGGTTTTTTGATCGCGATCATCACGGAGTCGACGGTTAGGGTTTTTGATCATGACCATCACGCAGTTGACAGTTAGGGTTTTGATCTCAAAGCTAGGGTTTCAATCATCAACGTGATGGTGGTGGTGAAGAGAGAGCGAAGAAAGAGAGGAAGAGAAGAGAGCTTTGGTTCGTCACAGAGAGAGAGAGAGAGAGAGAGAGAGAGAGAATGAACCAAAGCTCGCCAAAAATCGCCTCTCTCTCTCTCTCTCTCAGAGAAATGAACAATGATTATTTTTGTACTTTATATAATAGCAATTTGGTAATACTTTAAATGAATAAAGGACATTTAAGTAATTTTGCCCCTCAAGTTTTAGCTTCCTGCTTAAGCTGAATGAATAAGCACCCCAGAAGCCACTCAACCAAAAATCACTTTTTTGGCTTAATTTAAGCTACACAAAGTGATTTTAAACTCTACCAAACACACCACTTGTAGCTTAAATTAAGCTAAAAGCTGAAATAAGTAGCTTTTAAGCTGCACCAAACAGGCATATTATCTTATTTGGGTCAAATCATCTTTTTATCACATCACTTCAATCTCAGCTCACATTTTATATATATATTTTTTTTTTGGTAAAAAGTTAAAAAGTATACTAATCTAGCACTTCTCAAACAATCCCTAACTCTCACAAGTATTTGTATAGATCAGAAGTCCCACAAGTGTTAGTGACATTTCTCTATAACATTTTTTCAACTGACACTAAAAACTAACCATTAGTAACACTTTTTTTTTTATTATAAAAATGCTACTAAAATAATAAAAATAGAATTTTTGGTAACAATTAAAAGTAAATGTGACTTTTTGATTCATAAAAAATTTAAGAAGATTTATTAATACACCCATCTTTCACTACAAGAAAAAGGGGCTATTGCAGCGGTTCTTTTATAGCGTTTATGAAAATGCCATTTTAAATTAATGAAACGCGACGTTTTGAAAATGTTGACCTTGTTTGGTTTGCTTTTGAGAAACAAATTTTAGAAAAAAAATTTCAAAATTTTGTTTGGTTTAGTGATTTTGGAAAAAAATTTCTAAAATCACTTTCTCTCTCCTACACATCAATCAATTACTTTTTTTTTTCTCTCTCATGTCTCCTTCTCAATCACTTTTTTTCTCATACACATCTACTCAATTACAACAAAATATCAAATCATCCCAAACTCTCATACTCCAAAATAATTTCTAAAATATACAACCAAATAAACCAAAAAAATTTATAAACTCTCTCTCCAAAATCTTTTTTGAAAATTTATCTCAAATACCAAACCAAACACAATCGTTGTCTCTGATATCAATGAAACGGCATCATATTGGGCCCAGTTATTGACCGTCCAAACCTCCATCTCTTTTAACCCGTCTCTCTTTCTCGGTCTCTTCCACGACTCGGTCTCCTATCTTCCCAAACCCTCGATTTGAGGCTCTCACTTTCACTCTCATTCTCAAACAAACTCGCTCGCTCAATTGTAGATTTTGCATTTAATTTCTATTATCTCATTCTCGCACACCATGGTTTGCGCTTCATCGATCTTTGTTGCTCGCAATCGAACTCTCTATCTGTTCTTCATTGATCTCTGTCACTTGAGGGCTGTGCTCTAGCTGTTCTTCATTGAACTCGAACTCGAACTCAAACTCGATCTATTCTTCATCAAATCGCAGATCCAAAATTTATATCATTCTTGAACCAAATCGATCTCTCTTGCTCTTATCTCAGGTACATTTTTTATTGTCTACTTTCTCATTGTTAAATATGTTGATTAACTTTGTAATTTTTTCATTCATTAGTTTTGTTTTTTTGTTTTTTTTTTTTTATAAAAAAAAACTAGTTTATATAATTTGTGATGATCTTACTGTTCTAGTTCTTTAGATTATTTATGATTTTAGCATTGCAATCTATTTAGGGGAAAACTAGTTGAAAAATCTAGAAATCCCTAGATGTTGATTTGTGATTATGTATCAATTTTAAGCAATAAAACAATCTCAATCAAACAATCAAGACAAATCGACACAACGATTTTAACGTAGAAAAACCACAAGTGAGGCTATGAGTTTTTACCTAGCGAATCCATGCCCAAATTGAACCAACCCCTATGTGTCTCTTCCAACCCCGTCTTCACCTCGGAATTGTCTTGACGATGAGCCACTCCAGAATTCGCCAAAGCTTCAGGCTCAAATTCTTCAGAATCCACCGAAGAACAACTCTCTCTTTTGTATAGAATGAACAAACGAACCTTTGATGTATTCTTCTTAGCCCATGAGTTGAATACTTAATTAAACATCAAAGAAAACTAGCAAAATATCCCCAGATATAAACCTTAATGTGTGTGTCAATTTCCAACCACACTACCAACTAAGTACTCAACTGGAGAACACTGGCAGAATAGATTAAGCTCGAACGACCTGCAACAGAAAGAAGAGATTCCGGCGGTGGTTCGTCCACCCGGGGGCACTCCGACGATCAAGTCAGTAAAACATCTCTCAAAGATAACCAATAGTGCTTAGCTCACTAGACAGAGCATAAAAAGCATACCTTTAGACCCATGGGGATGCCTCCCTTTTATAGCCAACACAATCCTAGTCCCAATAGAAGCCTAACTTCAATGGACTCAGGATTACTGCTAATCTTGGACTCCCAGTAAGATTAGGATAAACTCTCTAAGAATCTTATCTTTACCCAAACTGAAGTCTTCTTCCATTCTAGGACTCTTGTCCCTTATTCGCTTATCCTGGATTTTGGTATCCTCGCAGATAACCTCGGCCTAGCCGAGATCATCTCGGCATCATGACCAGGACACGTGACACCTTGGCTGACACTTCGGTGTCACCTCGGCCACGTGTTGTCATTCAAAAATTATGTTCCCACACTTAATATCCAAAAAGAAGATCTGAAGCAGTAATCCTAAAATTTGACAGAAACACGTACTTATAGAAATCTGGGACTGCAAAGCTCGCTCAAGCGAAGACTCGCTTGCTCGAGCGAGGAACCAAAAACGCATGTTTTCCATAAGTGGCTTCGCTCGAGCCAAACAACCTTTGCTCGAGTGTACATTCATCCTTCTCAGGTTTTTTTCCAGACGAAGCCTTCGCTCGAGCGAGCAAGGGTGGACATGCAACTTCGAATGCAATTTTGCATTTTGCTTCGGGGGCGTTGCCCCTTAGACCCCCGCGAGCTAACCGGGTAGCTCGATCCCCATCATAATCAGCGAAGTGGCAATCTTGAAAGCATTAGCATCACAAACTTCTCTGCAAGACACAATTCGGGTTGGATTCGCATCTAAAAACTCATAGCCTCACTAAAATAAAAAGTGCAAAAATAAGTACAACTGAAAGGAGTTTTGTCAAACGAGATTGCCAAGAATAAAAACCTAACACTAGTTAATATTTACTCGATCCCTGTCTTGAATTGGATGTTGTGTTTCATTGCTTACTCGACGACTTCTCTTCTGAATATTCTGCCAAGATTAATAAATTACTTGGTTTGCCTGAAAACAATGATGATTCTCCAAGGAATCCACCATGGATACAATGTTGTATAGAATTTCGTTCTTCTAACCAAGCTGGTACTTCTTCAGGGAGTGGGTGCTACTATATATGTTGTACTGAACTTGTTCTAAAGTAGGCAATGCTACCAAGTTGTGTAGGCTTTTGTTAGTGTAGTCAATTTGTATGTATGTTGTGGTCACTAATCGGGGTTTTGAAGGGTTTGACATAAAGCAGTCGATGTATATTTTGTATTTATGATGGTCAGTTGGGTTTTGAATGGATCTAGAATAGTAGTACAATTCAGTGGATATATGTTTTGAAAAGTGCCTATGAAGTTCCATTTAGTTTCTGGAACTAGTTGTAATTAAATTTTTAGTTATTCCTTGGATCCACTTAAACGGATACTCCAGTTTAAGATAGTTTCTTGGTTATGCATAGCCTTATTTGTTTCATTTTCTTTTTGAGGACATACCTTTTTCCTTTAATTATAGAGATAGTGTCTTGTTTTTCTATCCGTTTTGTTGCTTCCAGGAGTCGGGATATCTTCCATTAATGTTTTGTATGTTTCTCATACTCTAGAGGATAAAAATCATATTCTAATATTCTTGTGAGCACTATATACCATCAGTTTTATAACCGATATCATAATTCATGAATCTAAATTTATTTCGCAGAAAGAAGTCAACTTAGCTTGTTGGCTAAGATCTTCATGATCACCTTTTAACTAAAATTTTCATCTATTATTTTTTCGGCCCAAGTAACTTTACTCAACCCTAGAGTGCATCTTTCTCTGCAATTATAAGAATATCAATAGCTCTTCCTCGGGAAATTTAGAGAATCCAAAAAATTTGAATCAATAAACTTGTGAGGCCTATGGGAAATTTGAAATTGTTGGCTAAGGTAGTTGTTTTGAAGAGGATCACATGTTTTTACTTCTGGAATCTTTATCTCCAATTTATTTTTGTCTTTCTATTCAAAAACCTTGCCAATCATATGATTGTATAAAAATCTCAAAACATTAAAGGTTAGGACCATCTAAGCTTGTTGGTGGATAGATCAATGTTAATAGTCCCATAGATTATATCTATGGTGGGAGTGGACCCTTTAATGATTGGCCCATTAGTTCATATACTTACAACTAGATTTGGACATATGTCAAAATCTAGCAACTAAATCACCACGAATCCACCTAATTTTTTGATATATAATATTTCACGATTTTTCGTGTTACTTAATTAACCTTAATCATTTTATGATGAGGATTTGGGTTGTAGGTACTTTCAATTTGTGTCATGTACTTATGATTGGTATTGCAACTACATATATATGGGCAATAGTGTACTTTTACTTATTTATTTATTTTTTTAATTGAGTGTCCTAACTAGTTTACGTGCATGTCAATTATTCTTAGAGTTCTGCAATTAACAATCAAATAAATCTCTAATGACTCTTGAGGTGACTTGAATTCAAGATTTTAAATATATCCTCAAGTCTTTATCACTTGATAATACGAATAGTAATATACAGTAAAAATTACAATGACAGACCCATATATATTTTTATAAGTTGCAAAATCAAGATCATCATCTAGTTATGGGGTTACTTTCAGAAACACTCCATATTCCTCTATGTATTAGCCATTGTAACTCCATTGAAAAAATATGGTGTATTAAAAAATTCATTTTTAAGTAAGAAAATGCTATTTGTATAAATATTGATATATATAGGCCTCTTTTGAGAAGGTAAAAAAAAAAAAAGTCAACTTATTAGTTTATTGATTAAAAAATCAAAAAGTAAAAAAAAAACTTCTAGTTTATTTTGGCGTCTATTGAGTACTTAATAATTAAAGTCGCCAATTATTTGCAGGTTAATACAAATGTTGACGAGTCGATGAAGAAGTTATTTTGGCATCTGTTGAAAAAAAAATAGAGAGAGTAGAAGGCTAGAGTTAAAAAAATGGGATATATGTCATTCGACAATGATGTTGATGGGTTAACTCATCGACCCGAAAGAGTACATGAGCATCCATAGTGGAGCTTGGTCATTATTGGGGCACTCGAAAGGCACATGTATCATTTAATGTTGTTAGTTCAATGAATTGTTTGTATTAAATTGCTTATTGAACTCTATTGTAATCTTATAAGATGAGTTTGTTAATTAATAAATTATCTTGTGTTTGTGTTCATATGTAATAGAAAAAAAGTACAAAAAACAAATAAATTCGAAGATGAAAACATTAAATCACATAACCGGCAGAAAACCATTCTTAGTTGTTTGAGTAGAGGTAAATAGTTTCTTTATATATCAAATTGAAATTGTATATTTTGATTTTGTTACTCATTTTTAATTGTGATTATAGGAAACAAATAAGAAGAATGGAGTTCCTGCAACTTGCTTAGAGGTGTGGATGGCTGGGTACTCAAAGGATAACAAACCAAGTACTGATAAAGTTGCTGAGGTCACAGTATGTAGCTTGGTTGCTTCTCTCTCTCTCACATAGCTATGATTGTTTTCATGATTCTCTTATCAGTTTTGTTAATATAAATTTTATTGGTGACTAATTAACTAATTAACAATTGCAGACACAAATGAAGGAGCTTAGGGCGCAATCCAATGCTACAGATGAAGAGATTATCACACAGGTTTGCAACTGAATAACAGTGTATTGAATTGTCTGAATAGTATATGTCATCGTCATGCATTATAAGTTTCTTTAATTTGGGGTACAATGATCGTGATTATAAGTTTGTTAACTTTTCTTTCACAGACTGTGTGCTTGATGGAAGTTATTCAGAAATACAAGGAATTGGCCAAGTACAATTTTAGGCAATTATCATCCAAACCATAGTTCTTTCCACACTTTTTTGGGTATTATTATAATTGGGAGTTGCTTTGTAGTTTTTGTCAAATGTTATCAAATCATTGTTAGGTTAAAGATTTTGATGAAAATCAAAAGATGAATGAAAGATCTTGGACCTGAGAGATGAGGAGCTGTTTTCTTTTAAATTATTTAATGACATGCTTATCATTCTAAAAGTTTAATGTAGCATAGCTATGTTTTTATTACCCCTATTAATTCTACTTCTGGAGGTTTTGTTAAGCTGTTTGACTAAGCAATATTTGGAGCGAGGGGAGTTATAAATTGTTGGAGTTGTCATCTTTTAGCCTATTTTCCTATGAACTCAATACTCCATTTAACACTATTATTTCTTATTGAACTGAATGTTCATTGTGGATTGAATGATTTAGTTGTCCTATATTGTGAGTTTGCTACAAACAATGTTATATTGGTCCTTAATGCTATATTTCATATGTGTGCTCTTATGATTCTAGGTCAGCTTTATCTCTGTTGGATATATGCATATGGTCTACATATTGTCCAGGTTGATGCTAGAGTGTATAGAGGAATGGATGGAATTTTGTTGGGTGGACTTTATTTTGGTTAGGATTCGGTTTTCTGGTCTTTTGAACTTGTTCATTATCCCTATTTCCTTTGTATATATGGATGTTGAACAAGTTATTCGGATCCAATCTTTTAGTTGCAGATCTGTTTAGGCTTTAGCCCTGTTTAGTTGTGGTAGGTCTTGGGGTATGGCCCTTGGAACCTTGTAAATTTTCTTGTTTTATTTTATGACTTATTCACTCCAAAAAAAATAAAAATAAAAACTCTTTGGTAGCTGGCTGCTTGTATGATATTAGGTGAATATTTTTATCTGATTGTAATTCTAATCATATTTCAGAATCAGGAGAGAGAACAAAAAAAAGGTGGCATTTTAAAAAATGCCACTAAATGACATCATGATGATGCGTTAGTCTGTGATAGAAATGGAAGCGGATGTCAAAGATTTTGTGGCATTTTAAAAAACGACGTCTAATAGTTTTCGCAATGATTTTCTAACGTTGTAAAGTTATTATAGCGGCCATATCAACGATGAAAATTTTACATGTTGCTATAACATTTTACGGCATTTTTCAGGCTAAAACGCCGCTAAAACTCAAATTTCCTGCAGTGTTTCTAACAGGACTTTTCAGTTTCTTAGAGCATCTTTATCAAAGTAGCTAAATGTTTAGTCAAATTGTAGCTAAAAACCTACTTTTCTATTTTAGCTAACTTGATTTTTCTTGTCATGCTCCAACAAACTCTCCATTTCTTTCTCCATTCAATTTAAATGTTCCTTATTTATTATTTATTTATTTTGTCAAAAAAATTATATTTTTCAAATGGACACTTAACGGTCATATTTTTTAAATAGAAACTTTTGTAATAACGGTCATATTTTCAAATAGGTACTTTTGCAACGGCTATATTTTTTAAATAGAAACTTCTATAACGGTCATATTTTCAAATGAATATTTTTGCAACGGTTATATTTTTGAAATAGATACTTTTCTAACGGTTATATTTTTTCAAAACTAATTCCCAATACTATAAATTGAGTGTTTTGTGTGCTTACTTGCTACCTGCCAGTGATATATATATATATGTATAGAGAGAGAGAGAGAGAGAGAGAGGGGTTCAATCCAACATCAACCAGGGCCTTCATTACTGGCCTTAGCAAAACAAAGGTTTACAGTATCAGTTACAGATCATGAATGTCCCAATGAAACCTTAGCCAAACCATGCATACACATATATTAATTTATTAAGAAACCATCCCTAAAAATGAAAAGATGGAAATTAGCTTCACAAAATTACACTACTAACTTTTGTACAACCTTCACTTCACCCAAGTGCCATGTCAAGTATACTACATAAGTCATATTTTTCACACAACCAATTACCTTACCCTTTCCATCTTTCACCTCTAAGAAATTGATGTAAGATCTAGATGGTTCCCTTGTTAAAAAAAATTGAGTCATATTCTGATAGACCATGCTTGGCTTCAATAGAGAAAGTCTTGGGCCTTCTTTGGGAGACTAATTGCAGAAAGATGAAAACTGTTTCACAATGGCGGATATGAGCATCCGTGAAATTCGAGCTGTTAACCAAATTGAACCATGCCTTGCACACAAAACTTGATCTGTGAAGAGATTCAAAGAGAAGTAGAAGAAGAATCTTGAAAATCAAGTCATAAGGAAGATGTGCCACTTGACTCCACTTAATTTCTAGCAACCCATTCATGTGTTCCTTCTTTTCATTGGCAGAAGCCCTTAACAAGCGAAAAAGTTTGTCCTTTTGTGAAAGCTTGCAATGCTTGTCGCTACATTTGGGTGTCCCTGGTTGCCCTCATGCCCTTGAAGAAAAAAAAAGATAATGAGATAATGGTGGGGTGAATAATAAATTAATAATAAAATATCAAAGAGTAAAAGAAATGCCCTCTCTAATGATACCAAATAACATGCATGAATTTTAAAAAACAAAATTTATTTCCTGGATTGAAATGAGATGTTTCAACTGCACTGTTTTGTAAAATGTGGAAGGACCGGCTTCTAAACATTCCTTCACAATCTAACAAAATAAAACCGTAATCCGATTCTGCATTTGAAAATTATTATGTAGGTGTAAAACACTCTCTTTTAAGAGCCCCAACACCAAATTGATATAGAAGGGCACCAGGAAGCTCAAATATTGCTAACTATGAATGGTTTCATGAGGGTCAGGAAACTAAAAGCAGCAAGTTTAGTGATGAAACAGTAGAAAAGAGGATATATGCTTCATCGATTATATATAGCCTAGATTATCTTCTGAAACTTCAGAGCAGCAGTTGCAGGAAAAATATAGAGAAGCAAAACACCAAGAAGAAGAAAACCAAGAGAAGTTTCAAAATCATACCCACTCTAGTTGAAGAATTCTAAGCATAAATATTATGTAGAATATATCAAAAGAAGAGACAATCGGACATCTTTGTCCACGAACAACAAAGTTGAACCCCTTTTTGCCACAAAAGAACTGCTCACCGGTTGTCTCATTATACTGAAGTGGATGCTAATATATGTTGAACCTTGCTATTCCAAGATAAAAAGAAATTTCACCTTGAGTAGCAGATCCACTACCCTGCAAAAGGTCCAATAAACTGTTAATTGCTTTCGTAGATTCGATGTACAATGAAATTGAACAAAACAGTCATACATGTGTACACATTATACATACACGCACCTCTGTGTTCTCCAGACTAATATTTCAGATGTAAGAGCAAGGATATTAAAACATAGGCACCTTCAAGAGTAGGATATAACAGATTCAAGAACACAAATGAATGGCTTTAGACGCCAAGCTGTTGAAAACAACAAACAATGGACACCAGATGCACGACCATCCTTACATGTGTCGAATTGGAGCAAACAAGGTATATATACAAGTGCAATCATACGTAAATGAGATTCTTCAAATCCTATCCAAGATAGAGTCGATCCCATCCCTAATTCCTACCCAATACTAGAGTCAGAGCAGATAAGGTATATATACAATTACAATCATACAGAAATGAGATTCATCAATCCAGTATTACAGTCAGATCCAATCCCCAAATCCTATCCAATACTACAGTTAGATCCCATCCCCGCAACATAATAATTAAGTGGGTACACCATCAGACTAGATATCACACTTATTCTATAAGTACTATATTTAGATTATTTCATGCACCATTAAAACATTTCCTCCTATTAATCAATGAAAAACCTTTGTAACAAGAGAGAATGCTATTATCTTTGAACAGACTCTTTGTACTAAATACTATACTTCTATAATAAGTACTATATTTAAATTATTTCATGCACCATGAAAACATTTGCTCCTATTAATCAATGAAAAACCTTTGTAACAAGATAGAATACTAAATAGATTAAATTAATTCTCGTAAAATTGGTTCATGGAATTGCTATGATTATTAACCTGATAGGATTACATTTGATTACAAATCATGGACAAATAGTCCCTGACTACCATGTCCATATCCAAAAGAACAGCAGCCAACTCATCAACAACATTGTTCAACAGAATCTGTCTTCTTAATGCATAACAAATAGACAATAGAGGAAGATGAAATGAATCTATCCAAGCAGAATCTTTCCAAAGAATTTGTTATTTACCTTGTTCAATGCCCAAAGATTGATCTGTTATAAACATTGTTCAACGTAATCTCAAAGAAGAGAACAAATAGACAGTAGAGGAAGATGAAACAGAATCTGAAGCAGAGCAGCAGCAATCTATATACAATTGGTTCATGGAATTGCTGTTATTTACCTTGTTGCTCTCACTGTTTTGCTCTTTCAGGTCAGTTTAATTTCTCAACATAATCTACATAAACATAATATATAGCATTTACAGAAGGAGTTACATATAAAAGACACTATAAACTTGTATACAGATAAATTTTATACGGATTGGAGCTTCGATTTGAATTCTTCCCTCATGGAAGCCTTAATAGACCACAAAAGATGTCCAACTTCAACCAATGAACAAATAATCACCAAAAATAAACCTAGGTATACAAAGATACTTATATAATCCAGAATATAGATGCCCCTAAGCAGTCATTTATTCATTTTCATAGCAATGTCAATCAATACTTAACAAAAAAAATGCACTGAACCATGGCATTGTTCAACAAAAACATGATATGCTTACATAGAAAAATATATTCCAATAAAACTAACTATTTAGTACTCCTTTGACTTTCAAGAATTTCCATTTGGCGATGAAGATAATATTGTTGTTGCATTGGAGTCAAACCATTTGTATCCATCATTATAATTCTCTCATCTTCTTTCAATTGTTCTGCTCGAATCTTTTCTTGTTTAATACGAAATCGCTCTTGGATTTCCTCTTTCATAATTCGAATTCTCTCTTGCTCAAGCTCTTGGTTAATACGATTCTGCTCTTGCTCTTGAAGACACGCTTTCTCAAGGATTTCCATTTTCTTGTCATTTGCTTTCTTTTTGTCTTCCATTATCCCATTCAATATCCCTGCATAATTTGAACTAGCTGAATCTTTACTCTTTCGTTTATTCAACCGCTCTTTTTCAGCCTTCCTACCTAGTGGCCTTTCCAAGTCTACATAAGCATCAAGTGAGACATCATCCTCTGCTAGACTTATCGCCTCTGGAGCAAAAGGAGAAGATGTTGCTGATGTTTTTTTTTTTTTCGGTTTTTTCTTCTCACATTCCTCTAACCATTTTGGTTGGTACCTCAACACATTCCAACAATGTTCAAAAGGAAATGATGCTTTTTGGAATTCCTGATACATAAGTTTGGCCTTGCCAATCTGAAAAATTAAATGAATAAAGACTAAATAGCATCTTCAAACAAAATGACAATTACGTCTAATTTAACGGTGTGTACACAATGTATACCTTGTCTTGCTCATTTACTCCACTTTGATGCATTGATTCAATTTGAGCAAAGAACCCACAAAACTTATTGGTTCCAAGTTAAATAGTTGACCACCGATTCATTAAAGAATTCTGATTCCGTTCAGAAGTAAAAGTCTTGTACTTGTGGAAATACTCCCAAACTCTATTCCAATATGTCTTGTGCTTCTGCTCATTTCCGTGTATTGCATCCAAACTTGTATTGAGCCATGCCGATACAAGGAGATTGTCTTCTTCTGTACTAAAGTTGCCACCACGTTGTGATTTCTTTGTGGTGGATTCTATTTGGGGTGACAATGGAGACTCTTGCCCAGCTACTTCACCATGTTGGCTTGAACATTGACCCATTTGATTTGGAGATTTCATCATAAATTCACCTAAAAGGTTGGATCCCCTTGTAATAGATTGGTGAAGTACGAATCCGTTGGTGTCTCGAGAATCCATCCTATGAAATGATCATTACATTGCAATGGTGAATGATGCTTCAATTTACAATGTACATTGGAAGAAGTGAAAAAGCTAATCATGAGAACCACACACCAAACCAAAAAAATAAAAATAAAAAACTATTTTTGAAGGGGCTCCAATGCCCCACACCGCCCTCCAACTGTTTCCTATGCATGCTTGCATATACAACACCAATTAACATGCCCCTTCCTCCTGATCAAGTTATCAATGGTAAGTATTTTGTCATGAGCAGCACACCAAACCAAAATGAAATAAAATATTTGAAGGAGTTCTAGTGCCCTGAACCACCCTCCAAGGAAATCCCCTACAGCCCAAAAGCACCTCATAATATGACTTCACAATTACACTAAAGATGCCAGAATTATTCTTAGACCATCACACTGCATCACCACCATCTACCAAGCATATGGCATATGGCCCAAGAAGGCCAAACAATAACTTGGCCTTCCATTAAATGTTCCCTTAATTAAAAAAGTACATCATTCAAACAATGAACCAATTGGGCATGATTTACTCATCAAAGAACCAACAGAAAAGCAATATTTACTTCATCCTGCTCACTTTTTAGAGTGATATCCTCTTCATCCTCCCCACCCCCCTCTCTCTCTTCTTGTCTCTATCCTTCGGGATCATCGATCAATAGAATCCATGCATAAATTTTTATCAGTGTAACCATAGCCTTAAAAAATGGTCCTTATAAATTACATAACAAGATTTCCAAGCTCCACTATCGTTACGACACTAATTATTGATTACAAAAAAAAGAAAAAAGAAAAAAAAAAACAATCACAACCATAATGCTACTATAACTGTAATGTACCATAAAGAACAATATTTACATAGTATCTTACATTAAACAACTACTTTTGATATTTTTTGTTATAATTTTTAAAATTTTGTTTAAATTTTCTTTTCTTGTGATAATTTTCTAACTTCAATTATCCATCTTTCTATGGATGCACCATTGCTCCAACTCTTCCTAAGGTCCTTCATGACCTAATTCTTTTCCATTATATACCAAAAGCAATACTCCATTTTTATTATAAACAATTTAAATAAATAAACAACTCCCCAAAGATCTCTCAAATCTCTAACCTTTTAAGTATAAATTTCCCATGTACTCCCAATTCCCACACACCTAATGGAAAGGTAATCTGATTTCATAAATACATCCGGAATTCTATTTCACAAAACCTTATCAAGAGAAAAAGAGAAGCTCTTGAGCTTACGGTTTAATCCGGAATTCTGGTATTGGGTTTACAGTTTAATCCCACAAAGATCAGAGCTTTCAAATATCAACAACCCAATTTGCAAAATTGAAACATTACCCAATCAAATTCAAGCCATCATATTTTGAAGCAAATAGTTAAAACAGAAACTAATCTATTATCACATTTACATATGCATATGCATACACATATACATATACATACATATATATATATATATATATATCAATCAATGCAAAAATTAATTGAGATTTTTGTATGAGAATTACCCAGAATTGGAAAGCCTGTTGAGAGGTTGAAACAGGGATTTGGGAGATTCAAGGGACACGTAAATGAAGAAGAAAGCAACCTTTTACAGAGAGAAGCTTGACTGTAAAATCTACCCAAAGTCTTGATTATTTCAAATTTAGGAGGACGAGAGAGAGATTGTACCGTTGCTCAAAACTTTCCGATTTCAGTCCAATAGCCGAGCCTTTGCCGCTGGTTATTTGTAGCGAGGGATTTGGGTTTGACAAAAATTGCCGATTGCCTTGCCGAGTTTGATGGAGCAAGGATTTGATGCCTTTTCTAATTTTTGGGTATAAAATAACTAACATAAATAAATAACGAGTTTGATAAAGATGCTCTTACTATTTTGTATTGTTATATCATATATGTCAGGCCCAATTTGCATTCGGCCTATGAGCAAAGATGGGCCCATACTGAATTGGTATTTAAGAAGTTCAGCCCAAGCTTGGTGTGACAACTAAAAAACGCAAGTTATTTACGCAAAATTATCAGCCAGTCCTATCTGTTAGGATTATTACCCAACAAATCTTTGATTGAGATTGTTTTAAAAATCATACTTTTGCAGTTGAAATCAGTAAAAAGTAGAGAATTTGCGGTGAAAATTGCAGATTAGCAGATTAGGTTGTAAGGTTAATATTGAAAACATAGCCCTATTAATTTAAAGTAAGACTTGTTGAATATGTTTTATTAGTAGGATTATAGCATATGATTGAAATTATTAGTCCATAGACTCATGATCTTATGTTTGATTGCAAATTTTACATGTACAACGGACATTTAATCCAAATCTAAATTGACTTAATTTTTAATATTGAGAGAAATTAAGAATCATAATTTTAAGTACAAAAGAAAAAGAAAAAAAAATGATTTTCATTAATCTTACACTATTTTATGAAATTATTAATTTTTTTACTATTAATTTCATTAATCAAGGTGGTTTGGTATAAAATCCGGTCTATCATACCAGCACATAACTCTCCATTAGCCTGGAAGGAAATATTGTTCGGCTCATATTGTTGTTGGGATCAGTGGTCCAACATGCCCTATTTGTGAAAGGTAGAAGTCTCGCTCTCTCCCTTTTTCTCCCTCTCTCTGCATGATCATTTTAAGGGTTGCAATGGTCTTTTGCATGAATTTGGGTATAAATTTAAAATAAAAAAAATATGGATAAAATATAAATAAAATGTAATTATATTTCACTCACATTTTCTCTATTTTTTATTTTTATTTTTATTTTTTTTTAAATTCTCATTCAAATTCGTAATCCAAACACAACATTAAAGTAATACTATAATGATCATATTTTTTAAACATTTATCTATGATCATTTCTTGTGTTCAATGATTCAAATTTTCAAATAATAGAAATTATATGATGTAAATAGAATTATCAGTGACCTATGAATATAATATAAATACAATGATATGACAAAATTTAAATTTTAAAAAATTACAAATACGATGGTTACGATATTAAGGGGTGGTTTGACATTCTCTAAATAATTCATCTTTTTATTTTTTTATTTTTTTTCATCACATCATCTCTCTATTTTTCTGTACATCTTTTTATAAAAAGACAAAAAATACATTTATTTAGATCATCCTAAACAATCCCTAAGAGCATCTCCAAGGGGATAGTTAAACAAGGCTTGTTAGGTATTTTAGCTAATGTAAGTCTAATTTTGAGCTCCAATGGGCTAGCTATTGGACTAGCTACTTTACCATCCTATTTTTTTGGTGGCTACAATTGAAGAGCCCTAGAGGCTCTCCAAATAATTATGTATGTATATATTTTAGATTTTTGTATATTTATGTCTTGGATTTTGGATTTTATATATTATATATATGTGTGTGTGTGTGTATGTAGTAATTTTATATGTTCTTTCAATTTTGTTTGATAAATTACGGAATAACTTATTTTGTATTTTGTATTTTTTTTTCTCATTCTATAGGTTTTTTATATTTGTATGAGCAAATTTATTATTATTGCAAATTTATATTAGTAAAATATTAATAATTAGTATTTTTTTATTTTAAAAATTAATTAAGTTAGTTTAAATGATTAGCTAAAATAAAGAGCGTGGTTGGAGAACACAATAGCTAAAGTAATTAGGTAAAATAAAGAGTGTACTTTTTTTGTACTTTAACTAGTAAAAAGTAGAAAGTGTGGTTGGAGTTGCTCTAAGACTGGCCGTTGGTCCTCAAGTGGCTCATTTAATTTATTTATGCGGTACAAGATGAACTAGATTGGTTTATAATGCAAATCAAATAAAAAATGACTCCTTGAGTTGAGGGTCAATCAATGGTCCAAAGAACTCCATTCTTGTCGGCAAACTTATAATTATATTTTTGTACCCGTTTGACAATTGTAAAAAAAAAAAGGTCTAAAACACTGCCAAGCAAACTTACTGTGCAGCAGGACCTCCAATCCTAAAATCATAGACCATATCCTATAGTGTATTCACTTATTTTAATAATCAAGATTGAATCATATATTAAAAATATTAAATTAAATCAAATCGTCCAATTCATTTTGGTTGAATTAATTTTTTTTAAAAAATTATTTTATTTTCTATGTGACCTAACAATTCCTCTCCTTCTCCTTCTTTATCTCTCTATTTATTTCTTTTGGCTTTGTTTGATTAACATGATTAATAGTGAAAGAATTAATAATTTCGTAAATTAATATAAGATTAGTTATTCAATTAAATTAATGAGATAACAATTTATTATCTATTCATTTTTTTTTTCCTTTCATGTTAGAAATTATGATACCTAGCCCAACCCCTCTCAATATTAAAAATTCGCCAATTTTGTCAGATTGAATATCTGACGTATATGTAATCCGATTAATAAAATTGACAATCAAATTAGTGAGATAACCATTTTTTATTTTAAATTATTTTTTAAAAAAATTACCAATAAATTATATTTTACTATTAAGATTCCTCATGAGTCTAATCAAATTTCATTGTGAATAAGGGGTTGTTTGGGGTGTCTTAAATAAGTGTATCTTTTGTCTTTTTAGACTAAAAAATTGAGGTTGAAAATATAGATGTTTGGGTTGACTTTTTGACTTTTTATGAAAAAATGTGTAATAAAAAATTGTAAAAATTGATTTGTAGGGAAAAATTTGAATTGGGAGTTGTGCAGCCGTAATTGTTGACTGTTGGTGAATAGTGTTACCTTTTTAACTTTTTAAGTAACTTTTTGTCTTTTTATCTTTTTTGAAAGATCCCAAACTTGCCCTAAGTCTTTTTCTTCATAACTTCCCAAAAAGTTTGCTTCTTCTTAATGGTTTGTTATTCCAAATCTACCCTTATAATTAAATATAAATAAAAAAATTTGTATAAACAAATTTAATTTACTTTAAAATTATATTTTTAATTGTAAAAATTAAACAAATTATATTGAACAATATTGTAAACAAGAATTTGATCAAAAGTTTTGGCATAAGATTCATCAGTTTATGTTGTCTCGTATTATGAAAATATGTGGTAAATAATTCAAAATGCCTAATTTTACATTAAAATAGGGAAATAATACCATACCAAATCCAGATACTTTTCAAAGGGTGAGGTAAAATGAATTTTATGTCTACGTTTTTGTTCAATAGAATTTGCATATTTTTAAAATTTCAAAAAGATTTTCTTTATAAGGTAAACTTGGAACAAAACATATTAACGTGGAGAAATAAAATTTTTGGAAACAAATTATCAAAAGAAAAATGTTTGGGAGGCCTAATTTTTGTGGCTCAAATGGCTCAAAATTGTTAAAACGACGTCGTTTTGGCAAATTCGAGCCATTTGAGCCACAAAAATTAGGACCCTCTACCATTGCTGTTATCAAAAATAGGATTCAATTGTTGATATCAAAATTTGAAAGGATTTTCAATAATACTGTATCAATTATTGTTGGTTTCCTATGAGTGCATGGATGAGATTGAGACTTGTTGAGTACAGACGCTTCATGTCTATCTGTATTTTGGAGTTAACAAAAATAGCCATATAATCCCATCACCTTATCTTTTTACAATCCATCCAAACACCAAAGCAACACGGATCACAGCCAGAAGAGGATGGAACACAGAGATGAAGTTGCAGCCAATCTACCCTTCCTCTCTTTTTGGTTCTTTTGATTGGTTCCTCACCAATCTGAGGTTAAGTGCTAGCAAAGGATTGCGCTTCCTTATCGGTGCCAACCTAGTTGAGATTGGTAAGATTAATTATGATGCTCTTTGTACTTTCCTTCTTTGTTGATGTAAGTTTTTACATGTATCTTACTTTCTTTATCAATAAATTTTACTTTGCTAATAAAAAAATAAAAAAAATAAAAAAATCCAAGCAACCACTTACAACCCTACTAAGAAACAAGACAGAGAAGTGTGAGTTTGTATTTCTCTCCTTCAAAACATGACATATCAAAGGGAAAAAACAACAAATCTAACACACGCACACACACTTCCTTATTACATAATAGACTTATACCAAAACTCAAATACATAGATCATCAACTTAACCACACAACCCAACTAAAAATCACTTCATAACATCATCAAACCAAGTACTCCTCTCAAATCCATCTATTGGCAACTCTAACCTTCAATCCATGCTTCATGTAGAGAATGATAGAAGCATTAGGAACCACAGGGTGGCCTTCACAACTCTAACATTGTAGTTATGAATTATTGCAGCCAAAACTGCCTTCATTTGAGTGAAAGAAACTTCTTTCCCCAAACAAGTCCTCGGTCCTGCATTGAACGCGAAGAACTTGTAAGATGGCTCATGTTTGATTGTTCCTCGGTCAGATATCCATCGCTCTGGCTTGAACTCCAAGCAATCCTCTCCCCACACAAATTCCATCCTCCCCATTGCATACAAAGAGAAAAGTATTTTCATTTTCGGGTGAGCACGGTGCCCCGTGGGCAATGTGTCCACTTGAGTGGGCTCCTTGTGTTGGATTGGAACTGGTGGGTAAAGCCTCAATGACTCACAGAATGCAACATGCAAATAAACCAACTTACTTAGCTCTTTTGCCTCGAAAAGCAGCCATTTCTCAGTTTCTCCTTCAGGATAACCAATTTAAGCTCTTCTCTGATCTTTTCTTCAACGGTTGGATGCTGCGAAACAAGCCAAATAAACCACGTCAGAGCTGAACTAGTTGTGTCTCGCCCTGCAAGCATGAGATTCAAAATAGTGTCCCTCAAGAACTTATCATTGCGCTTTAAATTGAAGGTGTCATCTTCAATCAAGTATGATGTTAGTAAGTCCACAGCTTCTTCTTCTTCTTCTCTCTCTTTTAACTCGGCTTTTTTGCTCATTTCTTCTTTCTTCATCGATACACATTTATTGATAACGCGATCTAAGGTTTTCCAAGCTTCGCTTAATTTCTTCTCGTGTCCGATCCCTAGCCAACTTTGGATCCTCCACACGGTTTCAAGCACGACGTGCCTCATAAGCAAGGCTTCTTCGGCGTCATCCATGGCTTTCGCAAAGGGTACATCTGGAAATTCAATCGAAAGACAACCCGGGTCATAACTAGTTATCAAAATACAAGAAGTATCAAATGTGAACCTTTGAAATAAATCTTGCAAGTCCACAATCAGGCCTTGTTCGGACACATGGTTAAGAACCGGGATCAACCTCGTCTCCACTTTTCCCCGACTAGTCTTGACTAAAAATGGGTAGAATCGCTGGTGGTTGATCAACACGCGGGCAAGCTTTCTCTGATTCTTCCACAGATCTGCGTCGGAGTTGAAAATCCCATCTCCCAAAACACCAAACATTTTCAAGAACTCGAGTCCTTTAGGGAAATTGGAACTCATGACGTGGTGCACGTTAGCAGGATCAACTGTGCCTAAAATGTCCATGTTAGCAAACCAAGGGCCTTTTAGCAAAAAAAGTACCCCCAGTTCGCCCTAGGATTTCAGTACACATTTCATGAACCCGGTTCACATGGCGGAGCATGCTCGGCAACATGCCAAGAACCGGCCAGTTCCGGGGCAAGTCATTGTTGTCACCAAAGATATACAAGATAATGAAGAAGATGAATGCTAAGAGCTTTTTTGTGTGAAAAGCTTTTTCTTTCTTTCTTTCTTTTTTTTTCTAATTTTTTTAGATAGGATTTGTGTGAAACGCTTGGAATGTGCTTGCACGATATATATATATAGGAAGGCATATAAGATTCCTGTAATGCCAGGTTAGATCCTTATTATAATCTCACAAATAAGTAAATTACTTAAATTAATTAAAACCCTCCTAGTCATATAAGTTATGCTTTAACAAATAAAATTTGTTTACAGGTGGAGATGATAGAGCTCATTTAATCCAATTAATAAACAAAAATTCTCACCAATCCACTTTGTGGATTAGACAGTGATGTTTGGATTTGTCAGGTCTACCACGTCTCAAATTAATTATTGAAATCATTTATTTTTTTAAACCACAATGTATAAATTCTTTATATAACAAATCATGTCAATTCAATAACCATAACTAAGCTAATTTATTACATTTGTCTTCCAAAAAATAAATGATTTTATTTTCAAATAATATTTATCGTATTTTTTTTTTTGCAAATAAATATAAACTATTTTTTTCATAAATAAGCTAAATATATTATAATTTAAAAAATAAACGATTCGAATTATTGAAATGGACCCTAATGAATGGCACGAGCTCCAACATCACTGCCTATACAAAGCTTGTCCAAAAATCACGGTCAGATTTATGTATAATAAAATGTATTTAGTTATTGTTTTCCTTTTGAAAAATAAGAAGTTGAATCCTTTTGGATTAAATCTTTTTTTATATGGAAAGTTAAATACTGCCCAAGTTTTAATATTAAAGCTCCACAACGAGCTTTCTATTTTTGTCAAAATTAACTATAACGTTAACATTGATTTTCTTTTCATTTTGGGTAAATAGTATCACTATTTGATTAGTATTATTATGGTGTTTTGTTTGGACTTATTTCAAATTTAAATATGAATTTCACCATTATATTCGGATTCATGAGACTCATTATGGTTTCCATTGTAATGATATTAATCATTTATTCTGTAGGATCTTTCGTATATGTCATCTATGAAAAAAATTTGATCAATTTGATAATTATAATTTTTTTTATGTTATTTTATCACATTTGTGTCTAAAAAAATAGATGACAAGTGTATTTTAAAAAAAAATAAATTATTCATCTTTTCGAGACAATGGCAAAAATGAAAAAGTTGCAGTTATGGAATGAACATACTATTCAGTGTGATTGACTTATTATTCAATCTCAGTCATGTGAGGGTCTACCTGTGAGAGTGGCATTGTTACTTGCTTGTGGGTGCTTGGCTGCTTTTCTTTTTCCTTTGTTGTTTTTGTTTTGCTTGGGCTTAGTTGGTTCCTTACCTTGCTAGGTTTGAGCTAGCATATAATTGAGCTTTTTTCTCGGTACCAATTTAGTTGAGATTGTCTAACTTAGGTCAAGTTTGGGAAGACTAAATAAGTGTACTTTTTGACTTTTCTTGTATTATGTGTAGAAAAAGTAGAGAGGAGATGTTGATTGATGTGACCCAAAAAAGATAAAAAGATGAAATAAGTGCACTTTTTTAGTTTAGCCAAACTTGGCCTTAGTTATGATACTTTTTTCTCTTCCCTGTTTTATTGATGATTGCGATGTATTTTGTACTTCCCTTTTATCAATGAAGTTACCTTTTTTTTTGCTGATAAAAAAAAAAAATTGGATGAACTCACTATTTTTTTTCCATTGATCATATACATGGAAGACCTTACTAAATAAACAATTTGGATCATTGAAACAGAACTCGTGATTAACATAATAGTAAGTTGAGATTTGAACTTAAATTATAAAATTACATCAAATTTGTTAGGGAAAATATATGATTCCTCACAAGTAAATCAATCAATGGGAATTAAAACTAATGCGGAAAAATTAAATCAAAAGCTACACCAGAATTTTTACGTGGTTCCCTCAATGTGAGGTACATCCACGGGATCGAAATCCGATTCCACTATCAACCAAATATGTTTCCAAACGATTACAAATGAGACACGAATGGTCTCACAAAACCACCCTTAGGTGAATTCCAAATAATCACAAATAAACAAGAGGAAAGACCTCACCAAATAGATGAATCAAAATCTTCAAAAAACCAAAGTTGTAGAAGATCCAAAATAATACTCCAAATCAGCACTGAAAACGAAGCTAAGAACCACCCAAATTAATTCCACTATTCACACACCCAAATAATTGATTTCACCAAAGTGAAGTATGTGTAGCACCCGTTCTCTTCACCTCGGGATGAGCAAAAACAAAACCCTAAAATATTGTGAATCTAGGGTTTATTATCAAACTTTAGTTGTTTCCAAATTGAACTGGGTCTCCACAAATTAAATATAATATATAAAAATATATTATAATTAATACTAAACCAAATTATATAAACTCTTTTAATAAGCCAATTAGGTCCCACACTCCAATAAGGAGGTATACCCAACAATTCTTCCGCTACCGACTTAGGTGGAGATAGCAACCATACCGGCCAAAGTTCGACACTTTAAATGTTTGTCCTTTGATAAAGTCTTAGTCAACATATCTGAAATATTATCATCTGTATGAACCTTTTCGAGTTGTAACAATTTCGAATCTAACACATCACGAATCCAATGGTATCTCACATCAATGTGTTTTGATCTCGAATAAAAAGTAGAATTTTTACTCAAGTGAATAGCACTTTGACTATCACAATAAAGCACATACTTTTCTTGCTTCAAACCCAACTCTTACAAAAATTTCTTCAACCATAACTCTTCTTTGCAAGCTTTTGTAATGGCAATAAATTCAGCTTTAGCAGTTGAGAGAGCAACACATTTTTGTAATTTAGATTGCCATACCACAGCTCCCCCTGCAAAAGTCATCAAATACCCCGAAGTAGATTTCCTTGAATCAATATCACCGGGCATGTCAGAATCTGTGAATCCATCAAGTATCGGCTTACCATCCCCAAAACACAAACACACCTTCGAAGTCCCTCGAAGATTCTTAAAATCCATTTTACCGCTACCCAATGTTCTTTACCCGGATTAGAAAGAAAACAACTCCCCACACCAACGACTTGAGCAATATCCGGCCTTGTACAAACCATGGCATACATCAAAGAACCAACTGCTGAAGTATAAGGAATTTTCTGCATCTCTTCCTTGTCTTTCTCACTTGTAGGACATTGATTCGAACTAAGCTTGAAGTGACCCACAAGTGGACAACCAACTGGCTTTGCTTTATCCATGTTGAATCTCTCAAGAACCTTCTCGATGTAGCTTTCTTGAGACAACCAAATCAATCCTTCTTTGCGATCACGAACAATTTTCATACCAAGTATTTGCTTTGCCGGTCCCAAATCTTTCATAGCAAAAGACTTGCTCAACTCCAATTTCAACCTGTTTATCATGGTAGAATCTTGACCCACAATTAACATGTCATCAACATAAAGCAAAAGAAGAATAAATTTGTGTAGACACCCCATTTTTGACCGTCCTCAAGACATGGACGTCACCGTTGGAATACTCGGTGATTATCCATGTTTGTGTTCGTCTCGAGTTCCCGGAGGTCTCGGCTGCGCGCCTTGCCTCAAGACCTCCTAACTCGACTGCTTCGTGTTCGGTTTTGGCACCAAACACCTGTGTTTTTGCCTTCAAGGGCAGGGAATGGCTTGTTGGCCATCCCCACACCCCATCGGCCCTCCCCTATCATCACCGGCTGTAAATTTGTGCCATCGGCAGTCTTTTCTTAAAACCTTTGGCCAGTCGGCACTATATTTTGCCGACCGGCACTTCTTTTGACCAGTGACCCCTTTTGGTGGCCGGCGTGCACCCTTTGCACCCCTGAGGCATGGTGCATGCCAGCTGTGCCAGCTGGAATGCACCCTCACTCATCCCCGTGCATGGGAGTGACCCCTTTACACCTTTGAACCCCCAAACCTTCTAGAAGGTTGAACCCTTTTGGCCAAGCTTCTTGGAGAAGCTTGGCCAGCTGTCTTCGCTTCTCCAAGAAGCCAAGACCCCTTTGCACCTCTTGACCCTTTCTCCTTTGCTTAGCTACTAAGCTTCTTGGCTTGTTTTTTGCCTATATAAGCATCATATCTCTCCCTTTGATAGAGGTTAGCCATTTTTGAACAAAAAACCAGAGCTTGTGTATCTATATATCTGCCATATATCTCCTCTCTCTAGATTTTCCCTCTCTCCTCTTGTGTGTGTGTTTTTAGGCCTAAAAGTGTAGTTTTACCTTACTTTTGCACTCACACACACACTATCACACCTTAGCTCGAGATTGGGAGGCTTGGAGGGTTGTTTCTTGAGCATTTGGACTGATTTTGATCAATAGAGGGTGGCTGGACCAATTGCTCTTCAAGGCTTCTTCAAGGGTGAGCACTTTACTTTAGATTCCTCATTTTTGCAACAAGTTTTTACCTGTCTTGCTTGCTGATTTAGGCTTTCTGTTTAACATGAAAAAGTATTATATTTTTATGCTTAAGAACTTTCATTAAGGTTGTTTTGTGGTTGGGGGTCAAAATCTCCCTCTTAGGCCTTGTTTGGCCTCTTTTGGTCCCTTTTCCTTAAGTCTTGCTTATGTTGTTGTGTTGATCTTCTCACCACTGAAATCCAGTGGATTTTTAGTGGTGATGAAGGTGGTTTGAAGTCTTGTATAGGGGAGGGACACCCCTCTCCCCTTTGTCCCTCTTTTGTCTTTGTTTTTGGCTCACGAGGGAGCATGCATACATGGTTTGTTTTGGCTTCATTTCAGAGCTTATTTGGTGTTCATATGATGTGTTATATTTCTGTTTTTGGTTGGATTCGTAGCCCTTAGCATGCATCTTATACTTGCTTTGAAATGCTCTACTTTGCCTAGAAATGTGCCATGTGTTTAGCCTTGTATATCCTCATGTTTTAGCTTGGCTTATTGAAGCTTTTGGTCATGATTTGTCATGCTTTAGGTCTGTTAGTCACTAATTTTGCCATGTTTGGCATACTTGGTATGGTTGCTTTGCATTTTGGCTTGTAAGCCTTAGTTGTGTAGATCACTAGCATGCTTAACTTAGCTTCTTCTCATGATTTGGCATCATTGTAGGCTATATTTCAGTCCCTAATCCATACTTACATGCTTGCATTGGTCATCACTTTCATGCCTTGGAAGGTTGGTCTTTTGTGCTTTGAAATGGACATTGAGCATGCTTGCATATTTAAGGCATTTAGGCTGCCATATCAGGGGCTTTGGGGGTTGTTTTACATGCTAAACACCTGTTTTTGGTTGCTTGGTTCATGCCATAGGTGGTCTTGCTAATGGTAGTGATGTACCCTCTTTTGTGCCTTAGCCTTAGGCCCATTAATTTGTATGCTTGTTGAACATTTTGTCCTTGGTTTTAGGCATTTTTGGCCACTGTTTTGGGGTGGATTGAGGTCTGCCCCTTTATGGTTTAAGCCCACTTTTGCATATTTGTCTCATGTTCTTTGCATACTTGCTTCATTAAGTGTGGTAGCATGATAGTTCCATTACATGATTTGTCCTTGTTTGCATTGCATTTGCATCTCGTATGCTCTAGCATTTTGTATACTTAACATGATGTTGCATAGCATTTGGCATGCCTTGCATTTTAGTATCATGTTGCATTGTTAAGCCATGTTTGCATAACATGCATTGCATTACTTGGTTTGGGGTGTCAAACCAAGTGTGAGAGATGAGAGGTGTTTGTACTTTGAGTGACAAAACACGTCTCAATTCTCATGTCACTAAGGCCTTTGACTTGGACATGATAGGATCTTGGTCCTCATTTGTGTGTTGCATGCATCTTTATATTGACTTGCAATCTTGGTCCCTTAGGTCATCATGCATCAAAATGCATAATTGGTGGCCCAAGGACCAAGGGCCATGCTTCCTTGAGTCCCATACATGATAGGGGGCATGGCCATGCTTACATGTGCCCAAAATTCCATGCCATACACTATCTGTCCTTGTTACTGTCAAAAACCAGATTCCGCAGGAATTGTTTGCCGACCGGCAGTACAGAGTGTCGACTGGCAATATATTGGTGGCCGACAACCTCATAAGCAGCCGACAGATATTTTACATGGCCGGTGGCCATTTCATCCAGCCGATGGTGTGAAGCAGTGTGCATATAAGGTATCCTGGGACTTTGGCAGTCTTTGGAGAGGCAGGATAGTGAAAATAGAGGCAGCAGTGGTATGGTACGGGCTTTCCGGGCAAGACAGATCGAGCATGCATCATTCGCGCATCCCGAGGCAGGGCTGAGGCCCCCCCTCCTTTTTTTTACATTTGATTTAATTTGATAATTAGAATCTTTGTAATAATTTATCCTGTATTTGGACTGTACTATTTGGGACTGTATATTCTTTTGGTCCCTCCGTGTGAGGGCACATTTGTAATAAGTGTGTGTGAGTGGCGTGTATGTCTTCCAACCCATGTCTTTCTTCCCTTTTATTTACCTGCTTATGATGGTAGATTAGGGCATATTTAAATTAGCATAATAGTATGATAGCATGCGTGCATCCATACATTCGTTTACATACACCGGGCTCGACACATCATACTAACTGCATCGTATTTTCAATTCCAAATTGAATACATGCTACCTGTGTATTTCACATGCCATGTTTAGGATAGCCGAGCCTATCTAGATTGCATCTTTGCTTGTGTTGCACTAGCCACTTAACATGAACTAGGATCATGCATTTGATTACTAACTGATTTCTGTTTTGGCTTGGAGTACTAGGTAAGCTGTTATGCTTTAGCATACCGCATGCGTGTGAGTGTTGCCATAATTGCATGATTACCATGAGGCTAGCCGCTTATGTGATATAACTGCTTGAATGCCTGTGGATGGAGGTCGACTTGCTTAAATTGGGATAATGCATTAAAACTGTGAGTTTTAAGCCCACTAGATAGTGGCAAAACCATCTTTTTCTAAAACCCACTTGAGGGTGGCAAAACCTGCATTTTAGCCTATATGTGGGTAGCAAACCATTTTTCAAAACGAACGCATAATATCTTGTTCCAATTTAGGCGATTTGGTCTATACTTGTTTGTTGTGCGCATAACATAGTAAAACTAGGCTAATAACCGGAATAAGAACATATAATGTTTTCAAAATTAGATATCACGGTTAGTAGAGGCCGATCTTTGATCGGGCGAGAGGGGGTGCTCATAGCTGACCTTCCCCAATTGTACCCAAGTTCCCGAGCCGAGGCAACTTTGGTGATGACGGACACGTGGCCTTTGGCACCGAGTCAGGGTTTCCTAAATTCCCCCATTAAAAAATATTTAGGTGGCGACTCTGTATCTGGCAAAGCAGTCCATGTTTGGCACTTCTTTCAAAATTTGTTTTTCTCAAAACGATTTGCCGGATTTGGACTCTTTGGTTCAGATTTAGAACCGTGACAATGAGAGTCCGAACTGTAGTAGGCAAAAAAGCAAACGAGCAGAGTCATCCTCCTGTATGCGTTTGGGGACGCCTACAATTTGCCATTCGGGAAATTTTTTACAAACACACAATGGTCCGAAGTGGTTTTAGAAAAACCATTATTCATCATGAAAGAGTCAAATTTTTTGTACCATTGCCGCGGGACTTGCTTGAGACGATACAAACTTTTCTTCAATTTGTAAACAAATTTCTCTTTTTCTTTTTCCATAAAACCTTCTAGTTGCTCCATGTAAATTTCTTCTTCAAGATCACCGTGAAAAAATGCGGTCTTCACATCAAGTTGCTCAACTTCAAGGTTCATACTTGCAGCCATGCCAAATACAACCCGAATAGAAGACATCTTTACAACCACTGAGAAAATATCGTCAAAGTCAATACATTTCTTTTGCCCAAAGCCTTTCACAAAAAGACGTGCCTTGTACTCAGATTCTTGCCATCATTCTTCAATTTGAAGACCCACTTATTTTTTAGAATTTTCCTTCTCTTAGGCAACTTCACTAAATCATAGGTGTGATTTTCAAGTAAGGAGTTCATCTCCTCTTCCATGGCCTTTTTCCAATCACCTTTCTTTGCATGCTCAATTGCTTCTTGGTAGCTCTCGGGCTCCCCTTGATCAGAAATCAACAAAATTCATTGAGAGGATACTTTCTTGAAGGTTGTCAATCTCTTGTAAATTTTCTCAACTCAAGTTGTGGTGGCGGTTCTTGAGTTGGATGCTCTTCCTCAATTTCTAGCTCAAGTTCATTAGGATTAGCATCATCCTCTACATCTTCAATGGGTGGCTACACATCTCCCCCATTTTCATCATCAACTGAAGATGAAGGAGATGGATCCATGTCAATAAGATCACTAGTTTTTGGCTCCGGTTGATCACCTTTACCAAAGTCTTCAATTGTTTGGTCTTCAAGAAACACAACATCACGGCTTCGAATGACTTTCTTGTCGACCGGATCCCACAATCTATAACCAAACTCGTCACGCCCATAGCCAAGAAAAATACATTGTCTTGACTTGCTATCAAGCTTGGACCTTTCATCTTTTGGAATGTGAACAAAAGACCAAACACTCTCAAGTGCTTATAAGATACATCTTTACCCGTCCAAACTCTTTCAGAAATATCACCATTCAAAGGATAGGAAGGAGACAAATTGATCATGTCAACCGTTGTCTTCATTGCCTCACCCCAAAAGGATCTTGGCAATTTAGCTTGTGAAAGCAAACACCTTGTTCTTTTCATAATTTTGCGGTTCATCCTCTCGGCAACGCCATTTTGTTGAGGAGTCTTCTTAACTGTCTTTTGGTGCCGAATACCTTGGCTGCGACGATACTTATCAAATGGCCCAACGTATTCACCACCATTGTCTGATCGGATGCATTTCAATTTCTGCACTGTTTCTCTTTCAACCATGGCCTGAAAATGTTTAAATACTTCTAGAACTTGATCTTTAGTTTTTAGTAGAAAAGCCCAAACTTTCCTTGAATAATCATCAATGAAAGTAACAAAATAAAGTGCACCATTATGTGTTCTAACTTTTAAAGAACCACAAACATCCGAATGAATCAATTCCAAAACATTTTCTTTTGTAGAGGCAACATTTTTATGAAAAGAAACTCTATGTTTTTACCAAACAATGAACACAAGTTTTAAGATGTGTACCTTTCAAACCGGATAGAACCTCAATCTTGAACAAAACTTGCAGCCTTTTTCACTCATGTGGCCAAGCCGCTTGTGCCACAATTCAGTAAAAGTATCATCTTCAAGTGCATTGACGACACCTTTACAAATTTTTCCTTGCATCGAATAAAGTGTATGAGTCTTCTTGCACTTAGCCACCACCAAAGAGCCCTTTGTGAGTTTCCATATTCCATCACCAAATTTGTTGTTGAAACCTTCATCATCTAGCTTCCCAATAGAGATCAAATTTAGGCGAATGTCGGAAACATGCCTCATATCTTTAAGCAACAACTTGCAGCCCAAATTTATTTCCAAGTAAACATCATCCATGCCAATAATCTTGGACAAACCTTCATTGCCCATTCGAACAGAACCATAATCTCCTTTGGTGTAGGTAGTGAAGAAATCGACTCGAGAAGTCACATGAAAAGAAGCATCGGAATCAATCACCCAATTGCTCTCTTGGCCCACAAAATTGATACAATCATCTTCACAAACAACCATGAGATCATCGGTAGTAATTGCCGTTGTGTCTTCTTATCCACACTTTTGTCACGCCTTTTCTCCTTGTTCTTAAGCTTTCGGCATTCCCGCTTCACGTGCCCTTTCTCATGGCAATAATAGCACTCAATGTCTTTCTTTAAAAAAGAACTATCTTTTTGATTTGTTACGGCTTTAATCACGACCATGAGGAGTCTTACTTCTCCCCTTTTGTTTTGCTTCGGCCTCTCACAACAAATGCTTCTGAATGAGAGGAACTCGCTGATTTTCTTCTAGTTTCTTCATTCAACAAGCTACTAGTGACTTGGTCCATTATGACAACTCTATCGGGCGCCGAATTACTAACTGTCACAACTAAAGTCTCTCAACTTTGGGGCAAAGAACTAGGTAGCATCAAAGCCTGCAACTCATCATCAAAAATAATTTTCATGAAGCAAGTTGGTTAAAATACTCTTTATTTCATTCAGATGTTCCGGAATAGGGCTGCCCTCTTTATATTTTAAATTAACCAACTTACGAAACATAAAAGCTTTATTTGTAGATGATTTCTTATCATAAAGGCTCTCTAATTTTTTTCATAAATCATATGCCGAAGTTTCAGTAGCAACATGATGAAACACACTGTCATCAATCCATTGACGGATAACACCAACGGCTTTTTGATTAAGCCTCTTCCACTCATCAACTTTCATATCATCAGGTTTGCCACTATCTCCCTCAATAGGCCCATATAAATCCTCCATTTTAGTTTTCCAAGTTACCCAATTGCTTCAATTGAAGTTAGACATACAACCCACATTCCCCTCCATTGATTTACACAAATAAATAAACTCAAATAACCCGTAAGCTCTAATACCAGTTGTTAGGGAAAATATATGGTTCCCTACAAGTAAATCAATCAATGGGAATAAAAACTAATGTGGAAAAATTAAATCAAAAGCAACACAAGAATTTTTACGTGGTTCCCTCAATGTGAGGTACGTCCACGAGATCGAAATCTAATTCCACTATCAACCAAATATGTTTCCAAACGATTACAAACGAGACACGAATGGTCTCACAAAACCACCCTTAGGTGAATTCCAAATAATCACAAATAAACAAGAGGAAAGACCTCACCAAATAGATGAATCAAAATCTTCAAAAAATCAAAGTTGTAGAAGATCCAAAATAATATTCCAAATCAGCACCGAAAACGAAGCAAAGAACCACCCAAATTAATTCCACTATTCACACACCCAAATAATTAATTTCACCAAAGTGGAGTATGTGTAGCAGCCGTTCTCTTCACCTTGAGATGAGCAAAAACAAAACCCTAAAATATTGTGAATCTAGGGTTTATTATCAAACCTTAGTTGTTTCCAAATTGGATTGGGTCTCCACAAATTAAATATAATATATAAAAATATATTATAATTAATACTAAATCAAATTAAACTCTTTTAATAAGTCAATTGAGTCTCACACTCCAATAAGAAGGTATACCCAACAAAATTTATATTATTTTCTTTAATAATAGTTAAAATGAATAGAATATAATTTAATGCCAAAATCATTTACTATTGGCATTAATTTATTGTTGCCAAACTCATCCCTAGGCTGGCCCTGATTTTTATGGGTCTAAGCCAAACTCATAAATAGTATCTTAAAAAAAAAAAAAAAAAATTTAAATTCTGCTTCTATATATATAAACACTAAAAGTGATAAACTAAACAAAAGGGAGTTGGTTTTAATAATAATTTTTTTTTTTGAAATGTAATTCTTATGTCTATTAATTTTGTTTTTCTCAGAAGATATAAAGAGTGATCACTTTTAGATAGAAAAGAGAAATGGTTGAAACCGGATAATAAAAGTAAATAAGTTACTTTAATTATTAAAGGAAAAAAGAGTTACAAAATGAAAAATAACTCAAAAACTATAAGCAAATCAAACCAAAATTTTATGAAAAATATCTAATAGGAATTAAATATTAGTAACATTTTTTATAAGAAAAATCATTTATTATAGAAGATAGAAAAATTAAAATAATTTATTATAGAAAACAGAAAATTTAATTATAAATTAACAGAGTGCAGATGAGATATTTGTCCCAGTATAAGTGAAAACTACACCCTTGGGACACAATTACCACTTGCACTTCGTTAATTTGAAAATTAAAATTAACTTTCCTGTTTTTGTTTTTTTTTTTTTTTGATTTATATATTCCATCCGTCTCAAAATATTAGTCCCTCTTCAAAAATCAAGTACAAAAATAATATAAATTTCATATTTTGCCATTCTTTTAAATTAATAAATAATATAAAAAGTACAATTATGACATTAATATTTTTAAAAAATGTCATATCAAAAGAATAATTTTGAAAAATCAACTTTTTTTAAATACAATAATTATACTACTAAAAAAATTAAATTCCTCAAAAAAGATCATTATTTTAGAACGGAGAGAGTAATTAATTTAGGAGGGCTATGAATTCAATTAGAACCGTAAATTTAGAGATTTATTTCCAGTCTACTTATTTATAAATACACTCCGAGAATTGTCCTTAAAAGTGTTTAACATTATTATTGACGTGACATAACACACATTGCCAATTCACATTGGAGATGACTCCTAATAATTGGAGTGTACCTGTGTACTAATGGTATTTCTTCATAAATGTAAAATATTAGAGCAACCTTATCGGATTATATAAATTTATTTTAAAATATTATTAAAAAAATTATTTTTTTATTTTTAAAATCATTTTTTTATTTATTTCTCTCAACAGACTTCTTATTATTTTCCTATTCTATTAACAAACTCCCTATTTTTTTTTTTCTATTTTATTAAAATATAATTTTTAATTATAAATTTAAAAAAATAAAAATCATAAATATGTACTATAATTCCTAAACCAAACCAAGCAAAAAAATAAAATAATAATAATAATTATTATAAGAGTCACTATAGCAATTCATGTTTTAGGTAAGTGTTTAAAGGCTCTAATGGAAGGGTATAGAGAGCTACTAATCTCTTAAAATAGGTAAGGATGAAATTTAGGGATTCTATTAAGGATGCTCTTAAGCTATGTTTGGGAAGTGGCTAAAATAGCCAAAAAGTCAAAAAGTCAACTAAAAAACATTATATCACCTCTCTACTTTTCTGCACACTTTTTCGTAAAAAGTCAAAAAGTTACTAAAATAGTCTGTTCCCAAACCAAGCCTTAGTATAATTTTTATTACACACCCTTTAAACTTTTAACATATGTCCTATGGTACACATTAATAATATCATTTATAAAGCAAGAATAAAGCTAACTGTACAAAAATAACTAAGAAAATCAATTATAGATAAGACACAAACGGTAAATCTCACATTCAATCACAAACAAAACCCAAAAGATGATTTAGTGATCTAATTATGTGTTTGTAGCAAAGCGCATATAACAAATAGAGTGAGAATAACATTATGCTAAATTTATAACCACTTAGGCCTCGTTTGGGGAGTGGCTATTTTAGTCAAAAAGTCAAAAAGCCAACTAAAACTAGTCACATCACCTCTCTACTTTTCTGCACATCTTTTCGTAAAAAGTCAAAAAATTATTAAAATAGCATGTTCCCAAACGAGACCTTAATGCAATCATTAATTGATAGCTATTCTTTATGTTTATTTTATGTTGATTTCTTAAAAATTCACTTAAACTCTCTCTCTCTCTCTCTCTCTCTCTCTCTCGCTAAACCTCCACTCCCGGGCTTCACTTTTGGCCGGCCGACTGCCGTTTTTGGCTATGGTGGTCGGCTGGTCCAGCTCCCTCTTGTGTTTGTGTGTTGGTTTTTCCTTATAATAACTTGATTCCCACAATGTTTTCCCACTTAGTTGTGTTTTGTGTACTGCTGATCTTAAACTCTCTGGTGTCTGTTGCCCAGTTTTTCGATGATTCATTGGGATTGTATGTTTTGTTTTAAGAGGGGGTGCTTGGAATAGGGGTCATAATAGAGTAGAAGGATGTCGGTTTTGGACCGGAATAGAGGATGTTCAAATCTAGTTAGGATTTTCATTCGGGCGCTCCTTTGCGAGTGGGCGTTTGAGGGATGAACTCTGGTTTAGATCTATGGAGATGCTTCGGTGCTTTTCTTGGGGGAAAACATGGGTTTTGAAGTCGATCCAGATCTAAGATTTCATTCGAGTGCTCCTTTTCGAGTGGGAGTTTGAGGGGTGAACTTCATCCAGATATATGGAGGTGCCTTGGTGGTTGTTTGATGTTTTGGGTTGTCAACTTTGAAGCTTCTGCAGTAGGTGTGTTCGGAGTTTGGATTGAAAAAGATGTGTCCGACCATGGAACTGGAGATGGCAATGGGTCTTGTTCAGTTGTGGCAGTGGGTTTTGATCGTCCTCGGGTGTGCTCGGTTGCTATGAGTGTTCGGAGTTTTGAATCGGAAAAAAAGTGTTCCGACCGTGAAAGTGGAGATGGGTGTTTAACATTGTGGGCATTGGATGTGTTTCGGCCTTAGTGTCTCGGTCAAGGGAGGTTTTTTTCCAGCCATGGAGCTATTGGCTATGGAGTTTTCCAGCCATGGAACGGTCTTGGTCGGATCAACGGAGCGTGCAGAATGCTTTTGATGCTATGGTAGAGTGTTGTCAGGCGTGGGTCTTGGCTTTGGTGGGCTGTTGATAAGATTTTAGTTTGGGTGGTGTAGGCATTGGGAGTGCAGCAGCATGGGTGCTGGGTATTGTAAAAGAAAATTTTAGTTTGTTGAAAAGAGGATTGCAGGAGCAGCTTGGGTGTTTTGGTGTTGTGTGTGTTAATTTTGTGGAGATTCATGTATTTTATTTGCTAATTAAGTTCTTCTTAACTTTTTTATTTAAAAAAAAAAAAATCGTGAGGCCAAGGGATTGGTTGTATGGATGCGAGTAGCAGTAGTAGGGGTAATTTGTATTTTCCAAATCTCTCTCGATGCATGTCATCTTCCTATACATTTAATTTCATGCTATTAATGAAATTTTCTTTGTTGATAAAAAAAAATGCAATCATTAATTGGATATTTATTCTAATAATTAATTCATATTAAATGTCAATATTACACATGTTATAAAAGAATTTGGGGCAATTACGCGCGCACATACACAAAAAAACCTAAGAGTTTGACCCTTATAACAAAATAAATATTAAATTTTTAATTTTTAATTTTATCAATTTAAACCTGAATTTTTTTACAAACAATGCTAGATATACTAAAATTCTTATTAAAAATCTTACTAAAAGTATGTGTTTAAACATTATTTGATTTTCAAATCTCATTACTTTTTTTTGACAGTCAATCATATTTGGGCACTTGCATTTTCAGTAAGATTTTTAATAAAAGTGTTAGGATTCATAGAATTATTTAATTTTTATTTATTTTCAATGTAAACCATTTATATATTTATGTTAAATAAAACTGATTAAAAATATTTTAATCATTAAACTCAATAAAAAAATTATATTTTAGATATTTCATATACATTTACTTTGAATTTAATGACTATAATATCATTTTCCCTTTGATTTTACTTAACGAAGTAGAATAATGGCTTAAATTGAAAATAAATCAAAATATAAATATTTAAATTAATAAAATTAAAAATTTATGATTTATTTTGTTATAAGGATCAGACTCTGAATTTTTTTTGTAATTTCTCCAAAGAACTTTATTTTTTTAAATTGACAAAATGGGAAATTTATCTGTATACTATATATTTAAAGTAAAGGTTGGGCTTGCCCTGAAGCATTTTCTTCTTTTTATATCAAGTGGATTTCTCATTTCTCTATTTTTTTTTTAAAAAAAAAATTAAAAAGAGAAGAGAAAAGAGAAAAGAGAAGAAAGTGAAACTTGAACCTAAAACCTTACGTCACCACTTATTAACACAATATGCAATGAATTTTTTTATTTTATTTAAATTGTACACGTGCATATTAGTTGATAATAATGAAAACGTTACATCAATAAATAAAAAGAAGAAGAAAAACGCAAAAAACAGTGCAAAGGTATTCCTTAAAATGGGATACCCTTGAAAGATTGATTTTTATAAAATTCTATCCCATAAAAAAATTATAGTTACTCTTTGTTTGGTTTAGACTTTTCAATAACAGTTTTCTAAGTTTTCAATTCATATTTTTGCATTTTTAGTGTTTTTAAAAAAATATTTTAATCATTTTTTTAGATCCACTTAATTTGATATACTTAAAAAGTATATACTTGTACAAAAATATATTAAAAATTTATTGAATACAATAAAATATGAAAATGTACTAAATATTTATATCTTTTGTATTTGGTGAATTTTTATAAAAAATTATAAATAGTATACTTTTTAAGTATATCTAGATTTGGTGGATCTAAAAAAAAAAAAAAAAATTTAAAAATTGCATAAATAATTTTTTTAAAAAAACTCAATTTTTAGAAAAATAGTGTAAACCAAACAAGGTAATATATCATATTATTTAAAATTTTATTCACTCAATATCTAAGAATAGTCATTAGTCAGAAACATTATAAAATTGAAAAAATTAGTAAAACATCTCTCTCAAACTTTGTGTAGTAGGATAGGTCTAAGATATTTTTTTTTATTAGCTAAGGTCTCTCAATATTTTTACAGAGAAAATTCGACTAAAAGAAATTTTACTTGACTCAGATAAATTTATCTAATATGATCATAGAGAAATTTCAAAAATTCTCCATGAAATCAAAGAAAATTCTCTATGAAAATTGAAATTTCTCTGAGTCAGGGAGCTATTTCTTTGAGTCGGGTAAAATTTCTCTCAGCTGAATTTTCTCTGTAAAAATGTTGAGAGACCTTAACTATTATAAAAATATTATATGTCATTTATCTTAAAAAATATTAATATTAAAAATCTTTAAAAGAACATGAAGTGTTAGAGGTCTTTTGCGACTATCTTTTTATTATTTGCAACGACTTGTAGCGTTTGCAAAAAGTATTTTTTTTAGTAGTGGTTGGACTGTGTATATTGTGATATATATATATATATATATCAAACTAGTTTGGTGGGAAAAAAAATGCTCATAATTTTCATATAATTTTCTTTTAGCCGCGGGCGGGGGAGACAGAAATAATTTTTAAAACTTTTAAATATATCTTTCTTATATTTATTTTTATCAAATTAGTTTAAAATTTTTTTAAAAAAAAATGAGGAAACAAGTTTTAAAAGATTTTTGAGATCACTAACACTAAAAACATAGAATTAAGGGAGATTTACGTGTAAGTCATAATAGGTGGACTTATTATCTAATAGGTTATATAATAATTAATGGTGTTTTTCATCAAACACTATTAAAAAATGCTATTAATTGTTAATTTTTAGCAACAGTTTAAAAATTATCACAAAAAATGTCACTAATTATAAATTTTAACACAACAGTTCTAAAAAATCGTCACAAAAGAGTGGCACTAATTTTTAATTTTCAGCGACAGTTTAAAAATTCCGTCACAAAAAAATGTCACTAATTGTAAATTTTAACGAAAATTTATAAAAACCGTGACAAAAAAAGTTACTAATTGTTAATTGGACGAATTACACTAACAATCTTTATAGTTTGAGCCTTATGTCACTTTGATTCCTGACTTTTCAATTGTAACACATTTGACCATGAATTTTGAATCTTGTTCCAAATAAGGATAATATTGAAAATACAATTGCACAATTTCAAGAGCAAAGCCGTCAATTTGATAAAATATAAAGTAATTTGATAAAAATAAATGTCAAAAATATATTTTTGAATTTTTAAAAATTATTTCTACCCACTGAAGATAAAATTATGTAAAATTGATAAATTTTTTAGATATTTATTTATTTATTTTACCAAATTAATTTTTTTTTTATGTATTTGGATGATAATCATGTAATGGGTGGTTATTTTTATTTTTATTTTCATTAAATTAGTTTCTATTTTTTCAAAAGTCAAATATGGCAATAACTTTGATATCATTATTAAACCAATCCATTAAATCAAAAAAATCCAAAACTAAAAAGATTTCATATATTAAATATATTGATTACACATTAAAAACCTAACAACCACCTATTACATGATCATCATCCAAACGCATAATAAAAATTAATTTCATAATAAATAAATAAATGTCTAAACAATTTATCAATTTTACAAAATTTTATCTTTGGTGGGTATAAATTATTTTTAAAAATTCAAAAATATTTTTTTGACATTCATTTTTGTCAAATTAATTTATATTTTATCAAATTGACAACTTTGCCCTTGAAATTGAGTAATGATATCTTCAATTGTCTTTATTTGGAACAAAATAAAAAATTGTTGAGAATACATCATCATCTCAGCTCTGCAGCAGCAGCTAAGCCTTCATTCCGTATCAGCTTAGCAGTGCAGTCAGCTCCAGCTTCAGTTAGTGCAGCCACAGCCACATCAGATCAGTTAGTTACAGATTCAATTAGCTTAGGAGTTGGTTAGGATATTATTAGAAGTTTGTTATAACTGATCCCCAACTGTTCTATATATACAATGTACTCTGTAAAACTCATTCATTGAATCAAAGAATATCAATTCAATCTTGATTCTATATTTCATCATGGTATCAGAGCTGTAAAGCTCCTCTGAGCTCAGATCAATGGCCAATCTATCATCAATGGCTGATCTCTCTATTTCTTCTTCGATTCCATCTAATCTTGCAATGTTAATCTCTAATCTGTCTTTATTCATTACTGTAAAGCTTGATTCCAGTAACTTTGTGATTTGGAAAAGCCAGATTCACAATATTCTCAAAGCTACGAATCTGATTGGCTATGTGGATGGAACAATTTCATGTCCTTCTGCTATGATCACAGATTCAACTAGAACTAAGGTTCCTAATCCTGATCATCTTCAATGGAATCTTGTCGATTCTCATCTGTTGAGTTGTCTTGCAGCAACTCTGTCTCCTACAATCTATTCTACTGTATTGCAATGTCAACATTCATCTGAGATCTGGTTTGCTTTACACAAGAGGTTTAGTACGCTTTCTAGATCACACGTCCATCAGTTGAAGAACAAATTAAACAGTGTCGCCAAGAAGACAGATTCAATGGAAGAATATTTGTTCAAAATCAAAGAAATTGTAAATCGCTTAGCTCTTCACCATCATTGATGATGAAGATCTTGTTTTACTTACACTAAATGGTCTTCCTGATGAATTCGATGCCTTTACCACCTTCATTCGATCAAGATCTGAACCAATCACCATGGATGAGTTATCAGCATTGCTTTGTTCTGACGCCATCCATATGGAGTCCAAAACTAAGAAGAATTTCTTAGAGCCTACAGTAGCCTTTTCAACTGTTAAAGGTTCTTCTTCTTCATCAAACTTTCAGTCTAGAGGACAAACTTATGGTTTCAGAGGCAGAAACTCTTACAGAGACAATAGAGGTCGATCTCAAGGTTACAGAACTGGTAGTAGTTCTGGCAGGTTTACAGGAAGTTTTGGTCGAGACAGAGGTCGAAATCCTCATTCCACTCAACAATGTGAAATTTGTGGTGGTTTTAACCACACTGCTCTTGAGTGTTGGTATAGGATGGATTCTCAGTATCAGCCACAACTACATTCTCAATATCAACCACAATAGTATCATCAGTCTTCTTCTTCATTTGCTCCTTCACATTCTAGAGCTTTTGTTGCATTTTTTGGTTCCTCTGTTGCATCTTCTCAAGTTCCTTGGTATCTTAACTCTGCAGCAACAGATCACATCACAAATGACATGAACAATTTGACTTCTTACCAGCCTTATGAAGGAACAGATCACATCACAATTGGCAATGGTAACTCTATCCCTATTCAGCACACTGGTAAAGGCCTTTTACCTACACCTCATCATTCTTTCAAACTTAATCATGTTTTACATGCCTCTTTCATTTCTTCTAATCTTGTTTCTGTTCAGAAATTAGCAAAGGATAACAACTACTTTATCACCTTTGATGATGCTTATTTTGTGATTCAGGACAAGCTTTCAAAGAAAGTGCTTCACAGAGGCTCTAACATCAATGGTCTTTACCATTTCTTGTCATCTCCTATTCATCAGTCTTTTTCTCCTTCACGGCATTCATTGCATTTCAACCAGTCCTCTCCACCTGTTAGTGAGAGTACTTGGCATAATAGACTAGGTCATCCTTCTCCCTTGAAGTTTCAAAGTTTACATAGTCTTTTACATTGTATTACTAATAAGCACAGTTCACTATCATGTCTTGATTGCTGTGTTGCCAAGAGCCACAGGCTGCCTTTTCAATTGTCAAATTCTACTACTCATCAACCAATCCGCTTGTTCATAGTGATGTATGGGGTCCATATTCTTCTAGTTCTGGTTATGAATACTATGTTCTACTTGTAGATGATTTTACTAGATTTACATGGCTGTATCCCTTGGCTTATAAAAGTGAAGTTTATGCTAAATTTGTGGAATTTAAGGCCTATATAGAGAACCAATTTCACACATCACTACAAGTTTTACGCACTGATGGAGGTACTGAGTATTTTAATAATAAAATGAAACAGTTTCTTTCTACTCAAGGTATTATTCATCAACATTCTTGTCCCTACACACCTCCCCAAAATGGTGTGGTTGAAAGGAAACATAGACACATTATTGATACAGCTATTGCTCTTCTCCATCATGCTACCATGCCTTTGAAATTCTGGTTTGATGCTGTGGTTGTTGCTACTTTTCTTATTAATAGGTTACCTTCTTCTAAACTGAGTAATCAATCTCCTTTTGAACTGCTATTTCATTCCGTACCAGATTATTCTCAGTTAAGAGTTTTTGGTTCCCAATGTTTTCCTTGGCTCAAGCCATATGTTTCTCATAAACTTCAGCCTAAATCAATCTCTTGTGTATTTCTTGGTCATCATCCCTTTGCTAAAGGCTATAGTTGTCTTGATCCTCTTACAGGAAAGGTTTATTTTTCTCGTCATGTTATGTTTAATGAGTCTATTTTTCCTTATGCTTCTCTTTCTTCTTCTTCTTCTTCTCCTTCTTCATATCTTTCTTTACCTCAGCTTCATACATTTTTCTGGTCTTCTGGTTTGCCTTCCTCTGTAGTTACTCCTAGTTCTTCTGTGGTCCCTACTTATTGTTCTTCTTCTTCTCCAGTTGTTAGTACTCCTTCTTCTCCAATGGTCCCTTCCTCCTCTCCTTCTATTCCTTCCTTGTTTCACTCTATTCCTATTCAGTCCATCTCTATTCAGCTTCCTCTTTCTAGGCCTCCTCAAAACACACATCCTATGCTCACCAGGTCTAAAATCGTTTCTACTTGTTTGTCTGCTCAGAAAACTTCTTCTTCTCTTTATTCTGATTCTGAGCCTCCTACTCATAAGGAAGCTCTTTTGTCTCCTCTTTGGACGAAAGCTATGTCTGAGGAATATTCTGCATTACAGCAGCAATAGACCTGGTCCTTTGTTACTTTGCCTCCTCACAAGACAGCTATTGGGTGTAAGTGGGTCTTTAAAATAAAAAGGAATTCTGATGGGACTATTGCCAGCTACAAGGTCTGTCTTGTTGCTAAGGGCTACCTTCAACAGGAAGGTATTGATTTTCAAGAGACCTTTAGTCCGGTTGCCAAGAAACCCACAATTCGCATTTTGTTGTGCCCTGCTCTTCATCACCAGTGGCCAATTCGTCAGCTGGATATTTCGAATGTATTTCTTCATGGAACTCTTGAGGAAGAGGTGTATATGTTCTGACCCCACGGTTTTGAGCAGTCTTCTTCCTCCTTGCAAGTGTGTAAATTGCACAAAGAATTGCATGGATTAAAACAGGGCCCCCATGCTTGGTATTCCACCTTCTTCGCATTTCTTCTCTCCCAAGGATTTTGCAATAGCAAGTGTGATACCTCTCTCTTCATTCAGCACACTGCCACTTCATTTACTGTCCTCTTGATCTATGTTGATGACATTCTCCTTACAGGTAACAATGCTTCTCATATTCAATCTCTTATTTCCCAAATGCATCAAGCATTCTCTATGAAGGAATTAGGGAATATTGCTTATTTTCTTGGCATTTCAGTCCAGTCCATTGGTGGCTCTGGCTACTTCATTTCTCAACAGAAATATGCGCAAGATCTTTTGCACAAAGCTAGCATGGCTGATTGAAAGCCGTGCACTTCTCCTATTGCCGTCAAACCTTCTCTTTCTTCTAATGCTTTACCCTTTGACAATCCTTCTTTATATCACCGTATTGCAGGAGGCTTGCAATATCTTACCATTACTCAGCCTGATCTTTCTTTGGCGGTCAATCAGTCATGTCAACACATGCATGCTCCCACTTTTGGGCATTTTTCCGCTGTTAAAAGATTACTACGGTATGTTTAGGGCACCATTGCTCATGGTTTGACATATCAGCCTAGTACCTTTGATCTTCATGCCTTTTCAGATTCAAACTGGGCAGGGGATGTACTTGATCGAAAGTCCACCTATGGGTATTGCATCTTTTTGGTTCCAACCTTATCTCTTGGTTTGCTAAAAACAAAGTTCTTGTGTCACGCCTCTCATCGAGGCGTAATATCGAGCACCGGCTCATCTTTGCGCGTAATTAGCTTGGATTCAAATGCTGCTTCAGGACTTGGTTATTTCCTCCCCAACTATTCCAATCTTATGGTGTGATAATGTCTCTTCTATTGCTCTTGCCACTAATCCAGTTTTCCATTCTCGGTCCAAGCATATCGAGGTGGATTGTCATTTTGTCCGAGATTGGGTCCTTGCTAAACAACTCAGTTTACGTTATATTCCTACTCAAGATCAGTTGGCTGATATCTTCACCAAACCATTATCTGTGGCCAGATTCTTGTACCTTAAATCCAAGCTTATGGAGTTCCACCACCCCATCAGCTTGCAAGGGCATGTTGAGAATACATCATCTTAGCTCAGCTTAGTAGCAATAGTAGCTAAGCCTTCATTTCAGACGTCAAGAGTGCGATTAGCTCGGCTTGAGTTAGTGCAAATCTGACCACATCGATCGATTAATTTACAGATTCAGTTAGCTTAGGAGTTGGTTAGGATATTATTAGGAGTTTGTTATAACTGATCCCCAACTGTTCTATATATACAATGTACTCTATAAAACTCATTCAAAGAATATCAATTCAATCTTGATTCTATATTTCATCAAAAATTCAGGGTCAAATATACCATAATTGAAAAGTCAAGAATCAAAGTGACACGAGTCCCAAACTATAGGGGCTGTTAGTGTAATTCACCCTTGTTAATTTTTAGTGATATGCAAAAAATCGTTACAAAAAATTATTTTTAGCGACGATTTTACTAGAACTTATTTTCAATAGGAATTGATAAGAATTATGTCTAACTATTAGAACCTATTGATAGTTCACAATAAAATTAAAACGCCTGATGGATCATAGAAAGTGTAATGGAAGGGTAGGTTGAGATTTATTTTTCACGTCAACCCCTTCATAATTGTATATAATTCCAAATCTTTCACTATATTTTCTAGAAAAATATTTGAATTACCTAATTTATCACCCTTAACAATCACTCCTAATAATGTGTTTGACAAGTGTCAAATTTTAATTTGTCAAACATTGAGATCTAACCTTAATGTCACATTATTGAGGGTCATTTAAGAATAATAAATTAGAGAATATAACATCATTGTATTTTCTATGAGCCATTTGGTGATGCATTTTGTATTCCTGCTATTTTAAGATTGCCCCAATCAATCCATGAATCCATTCAACAGCTTGAATCATGTTTGTAATCACCCTACTTTAAGGTTATCTTTAAAATTATAAGACTTAAAGAAAATACAAGGCATCCCCTCTAAAAAAAAAAGTTAAAAAAAATTGTCATAAGGCATTTTGCCTATTACAAAAGTACATTATTTATTTTATCTAATTATTTTAGTTAATATGTGTTTTAACAAAACTCTTTATACGTAGACATTTTTAATGAGGGAAATCATTTACCATTTACCTAGTCTCTCTTGGCTATCCAAACATAGCTAGTTTGCCTATTGTCTCATTTGAAAAGTTGGTTAAAAGTCAATCTGACTTTTAATTTATTTTGAGTAATATCACCTCTTAAATTTTTTATCCACAAAAAGGCAAAAAGGCCAAAACAAATAAGCTTTTAACCAACTTTCAAAACACCTTCTCTGGCAAATTTTTTTTTTTTTTTTTTTTTGGAGGGGGAGGGGGGAGGGAGTTAGCATGTTAAAACATTGAAATTATGATTTGATCAGGTAAAATAATAGGCACAATATAAGCACAACTCCAATACTTATAGGCATTATGTCTAATAAAAATATATTAAAAAATACATTTTATATTTTGCCTAATCATTTTGTATAGTGTATACTCTAACAACACTCCGCTCTAAAAATTGATTGTCTAGCCTTGAAGGCTCTCCAAAAATAGTTAGTCAACTGAGGATGAACCAAAATGCCTACATTAGTCTACCTTGTTGAAATTCTATTTTGGAACAAGGTTAGGTGTAAACACTTCATTTTTGACTGCCCTTAAAACTTGGGCACCACTGATTGATCGCTTAATGATGAATGCGTATGCTCGTCGAATGCTTGACTTCCTCAGCAAGAAACCTCAATTTTGAACCTTCAAACCTTGTGCCTTGTCTTAGACCAAAATAGTGGTTTTTCAGGCCTATGCCTCTAGTGACTTGCCGTCCACTAGTGTGGCCTACCGGCCACTATTGGTGGCCGACTATAGACACCCCATTTTTGACCGACCTTAAGACTCAGACGTCATCAATTGAGTGCTGGGTGATGTTGCATATTGTGCTCGTTCTGAGGTTGCGGAGTCCCGGCTACGAGCCTTGCCTCCGGACTTCCGGACTCTTTTGTGCTTTGTCTCGGTTTGCGAACCAGGCTCCGTTTTCTCTATTTTCTCTTCCCAAAGGGAGGGAGAGGTCTCGTAGACCATCTCTCAGTGGCCGTAGGCTACGTTTTGTGGTCGTAGGCCATTTTTTCCATTTCGGAGCTCGGTTCCCGGTTTTCGGAGCCGTCAGGCCGTGTGCCTCGGTTCGGGACCGCCCAACCATCTCCGATTTCTCCGGTTTTTGGCAAGTGCTTCTGTTTTATCATTCTGAGGGACACTGGGGCCTTTGATACCCACTTCGTGGCCGTACGCCACTTTCGGTGCCTGCAGCCCATTTTCGGGACCTTGAACCGCGCGGTTTAGGCCCCGAGCCCTCATCTTGCATTTTTGGGCCCCGACCCGAACTTGAGATAGTCATATTTTGAGGTCCTTTTCATGTTTGATTTAGGACCTTTTACTGTTTGACATCTCCATCTATCACTTGTCTCTTTACCTCTTTTTAGGCCTGTTTTGCACGGTATTTTAGGCGTACTTGTGGGCTGTTTTGGGCTTGGTCGTAAACTACAAAGTTTCTTATTTTGAGCCCCTCTCCAACTTTGTTGAAGGGCTCTCGGCCATCTGAGACCCGTAGCTATCACTTACCCCTTTTGTAACCTTTTGAGCCTTTTGACCCCTTAAAGCTTCTAGAAGCTTGAACCCTTTGGCCAAGCTTCTTGGAGAAGCTTGGCCAGCTGTATTAGCTTCTCCTAGAAGCCTTGCACCCCCCCTTGGCCCCTTTGACCCTTTCCATTTGCTTAGCCATTAAGTTAAGAGCTTATACTTGGCCTATATAAGCTCTTCTCTTCTCCTTTGTCTAGGGTTGGAGGTTTGGAACAAAAAACCAGCAGATATATGTGTATATCTGATATATACATATAGATCCCACCCCCTCTCTCCATATCTCTCTCAATCCACCTCCAAACAACCTTGTTCTTGGACCATTCCTTCACCAACCCATAGCACAACACCACCACTTCCATTTCCAGCGACTTGGAGGTCATTTGCAGAGCTTAAGAGCACCTAAACTTGGATCAAAACCTGCTGGTTCATTGGTCTTCAAGGGTAAGTGTCTATTTCCCTCAAACTAGCATTTTCTTGCATCATCTCTTAGCCTTGCTTGAAAGCACTTTTGGGCTCCGACCCAAACTTCAAATAGTCTTATTTTGGGGTCCTCTTCATGTTTGATTAGGACCCCTTGCCGTTTGGTGATTGCATATAGCACCTATCTCAATATCCTCTTGTATGCCATGTTTCTTGCATAGAATATTTGGCTGATGTATGATCTGTTTTGGGGCTTGATGTAAGCTGTAAGTAGGCTTATTTTGAGCCCTTCTTCAACATTGAAGAAGGGCTCAACCTTGTTTGGGACCCCTATCTTGTACTTGTTTCATAATCTCTTCTATTTACCGTAATCTTGCATGCTTCGTTAGCCTACCATGCTTCTGGTTTTGGGTCTTCGACAGGCCTGAAAAAGGTCTTAGTTTGTCCTCCTCTACATGTCTCATGAAGGGTTTTTGTCTGTTTAGTGAATACTTTGCATACCTCATGTTGTGGCCTCATTTTGCCCTTGTTTTGTATGACATTTTGAGCCCACTTGTATCTGTTTTTGGGGCTGACCATAAACTGTAAAACACTATTTTTTGGGCCCCTCTTCAACATTGAAGAAGGGCCTTTCTCTATTTTTGGACAGCAGCTGTGGGTTGTTTCAATAGCTTGCTCTTGGGGCCATTTTCGCATGCTAGTTTAGCCTCATTTTTGTTTGCTGTTTTGCCATGCTTTATACTGAAAAAATGATTTTTTTGGGACTTTCTAGCTGCTGTCTTCATACTTCATGTTCATATCTTGCATGTTTAGCATAGCTATAGGCCATTTCGGAGGCCTAGTTTTGCATTTCGGGAGTGATTCCATGCATCGGGTGTCATTTACGCCTTGTTTGGGGCTGTTTTGCCCCTCATTTAGCTACTGAAATTTGTATGTGTAGTATGCCATGCTTCATGTTTCATTAGAATGCTATTTCATGCACAGATGCCATCGCCTCGATTTGCGTGCCCGTATGCACGCATTTGAGGCATCTCTTCATCTTATGGCCGCTGATTTTGGCATGCTTGTGAGCTATCCATGTTAGTTTAAGTCCATCGTTGCATGTTTGTTGCATGCCATGCTTGTTGGTTTAGGTTGTGTGCCTAATACATGTTGCATGTTTGCATACTTGCCTTTATGCTCATATTGCATACTTAGCTCACATGTTTAGGTTGCATTTGGCATGCATACCTTGCCTCTTGAATCACCATGATAGAGGTTGGGCCTCTGGTTTGTTTGTGCTTGCATTCCATTCCATTAAAAGTTGCTAACTTGGCTTCTTGGGCCATTATGCATTGAAATCGTGATTGGTGGCCGAAGTCGAGAGCCATGCTCCTTGAGTCTATTGCATGATAGGGAGTGTGTCCGTGCATACATTTGTCCCAAAATTCCAATGCCATGCTCTGCTTTCTGTCATTCTTTGTCAAAAGCTGTCTCTGCAGGAATTTAGTGCCGGCCAAGCACTCTTTAGTGCCGACAAGCAATCTTTTTGTGCCGATAACTATCAATTGCACGGTGGTCAAACCCCGGACGGTGGTGATCTTGAATATGTGGAAGGCTTCCCGGGACTTTGGCAATTTCGGAGCGAGGCGGTCTAAAAAGCAACGATGGCATGGTGCGGGATTCCTGCAAAGGCGGACATCGAGCATGCATCATTCGCGCACCGGAGGCGGTCAGGCCCCTTTTATTTCATATTTATTTATTCAAGATTAGGATTACGTAATAATTTATTCATTCTTTATTTGATTTGTATTATTATTTTGGTCCCTCGGTGAGGCGCAATTGTAATAAGTGTGTGTGAGTGGGTGTATGTCTTCCAATCCCCATTTCTTTCTCCCTTTTATTTACCCGCTTATGTTGGTAGATTAGGGCACATTTAAATTAGCATACCTTATGAAATGCATGTGTGCATTCATGCATTTGTTTACATGCACCGGGCTCGGTACATCATACAAACTGCATCGCAATTTTCAATTCCAAATTGAATACGTGCTACTCGTGCACTTCACATGCCATGTTTAGGGTTAGCCGAGCCTGCTCTAGATTACATTTATGCCTGCGTTGCATTAGTCACTTAACATGAACTAGGTCATGCATGTTTGCTAACCGGGTTATTGTTTTTGGCACGGAGTACGATGTAAGTTTTTTACGCTTTAGCATGTCGCACGCGTGTGAATGTTTACCATGACAGTATGCTTACCATGCGGCTAAGTGCTTACATGATAAACTGTTTGAATGCCTGTGGATGGAGGTTGGATTGCCTGAGTTGGAACAACTCGTTGAAATCCGTATTTTAGCCTACTTGCGAGTAGCAAAAAAACAACACGTTTTTCGAGACAAAAGCGGATGCAATGTTTATTTCCAAGTTAGGCGATCTAGTCTATACTTTTGTGTTGTCGCATCACATAGTAATTCTAGGTTAATAACGGAATAAGAACGCATAAAGTTTTCAAAACGGATATCACGGTTAGTAGAGGCGGTCTTGGGCCGGCGAAAGAAGTGCTCATAAATGACCTTCCCGATCGTACCCAAGCTCGAGCCAAGACCACTTTGGTGATAGCGGACATGTGGCCTTGACACCGAGTCGGGGTTTCTAAATTTCCCATTTTAAAATATTTAGGTGGCGACTCAGTCTGTCAAAGCAGATCCATGTTTGGCACTACTTTTTCAAAAAATCTGTTTTCTCAAGCGATTTGCGGTTGGACTCTTTGGTTCGATTTAGAACCGACACAAAGAGTCGAATCTGTGGCGAGGTCCCCCTCGGCGGACGTGTTACAGACCACCCACAATTAGTGGCTTCTTGCGACTAGTGCAAAAATTAGATATTTTTCGCTAACTTGTCCCTCCATGTGCATGCACTATTCTAGTCAGATATATACAGATATTTTCGAGATAGGCACATGGTTTTTTATATATAGATGACCTCCCCTTTTGGTTTCAAGGTTGGAAAAATTGAGGAGTGAGAAAATATTTTGGAAGAGCAAAATTCTCTCTCTCTACAATTCTCTCTCTCTCTTGTAACATAGCCTTTGCTCAAACACTGTAAACCAAACCTAGAGAGTTCCTTCTTTGAGGTGATTTGGGCTTGAATTTTAGCTCTTGAGGCACTTGAGAGTGTGAAATTGGTGGTTTTTCATTGTAACGACCCCATCACGTATAATGATTAATACTTGATTAATTAAGGAGATTTGGAATTTAATTGCCGAGTATTATAATTTAATTTGGGATTTATGAGAATTGTGGAATTTGATTCATATATGATTCTATTAAAGAGTTATTTCGAAATTAGAAATTAAGGGTCCAAATGGCTTAAGGAAGTAAAACTAAAAGTTGAATCAATTTAATTTTAATTACGGACCCATTTGGGAGTTTAATTAAGTTAAGTTTAGTCATAAATTGAATAGTCTAATTTGGAGGGTGTATATGGGTGTGGGTGTGCAAAGAAGTCTAAGTGTGTGTATGAGTTATGTGCTGGAGGTTTAAGGGCTGTGCACGTGTGCTTGTGCAAGGTCATGGAGTGAACATGTGTGTGTAATGTGGTGATATTCCTTCAGGCAATAAATATTTAAGTAGTCAACCATTTGTTTTGCCTTGGCTAAGAAAGTGAGTGAAGAGAATATGAGTTCAAGAGAGGGAGAAAGAGCCAAGAGAGAGAGAGAGAGAGAGAGAGAGAGAGGAAGCCACTGTTTTGTGTGCTGGTGCTAGAGTTAAGGAAGAAATTGGGAATAAAGAAGAAAGTAAAAAGTGACAAAGAGAAGACTCAAGACATTCAACCATTAAAGAAAAAGGGTAAGGATTTCAAGCTTGATTGTTTTTTTTTTTTTTTTTTTAGATTCATTTTCTAGCAACTAAAATCAAGAAGTGCATGGGATTAATTCCATGAAAAGAGAAGGAAACTAGAGAGAAGAATAAATAAATGGAATTAAGTTTATGAGGAATGAAATTGATTTAGAAATTCATCCTTTGAGAATAATTTTGATTATCTTTGATGAATTTGAGCTCTAATTTCGCATACACCATTATTTTCCAAAGGTTTGATACTTCAACTTCATATAATTAGAAACAAATTACCAACAAAATTAAAGTAAGTTCATGATTATGGAAATTAGTTATCTTGCATTTAATTTTTGTAATCTTGCATGAATTGGGCCTTATTTCTACATGCATGTAATTTGGAAGAATTAAAGAATAAATATGGGTTTTGACCTTAATTATTAACCCATGCATGTAATGTAATCTAAGAGTTTAACTCAAATTAAACATATTTTGGAACATCTATGACTATGGATTAAATTGAGGTTAAAATAAATTGAGTCAAGCTTGAGATTAAGGAAATGGGTTTGGGAAAATTTATCAAGTAAGTTTAAATTGTATTATTCCTCATGAATTTGGACTTCATCTTTACATGCATCAATGAAATTTTAAGAGATTTGAAGAATTAATTTCATGTTTGGATATAAGAAGAACAAGTTGTGGTAAATTATAAATTCATGAACATTTTGAGCTTAATTTTGAATTAAAGGGATTTTGATGTAGATAGTTTGATTTTGATTATAATTTCACACATACAAATACTTTTCTAAGAGTTTTATAATTTCAATTTCATAATTTAAGGAGATAGAAAAGAGTTAGAAATCAATTTTATGGGATTAGAAGGAAATTGATAAGAAAATGATGAATTGGAGTCAAGATCAAGTTTATGAAGTTACATTAGAAATTAATTATTTTGGGTTTGAATTTAGTTATCCTAACATGAAATTAAGTTCAATTGTTCATGCACCATGAATTTGTAAGAGTTTTGGAAGATCAATTTATGTTTTAAAAATTATGGGTTTGAAATCGGGTTTGATATGGAGGAAATAAATTAAAACTAAATTTGGACAATTGGAGCATGATTTTGAATGAATGATTTCTAATTGAAAGTGTTTACTAAATTATACAATGGTTCTCCATTTTTGTGCACCAAAAGTACATGTTTTGAGGCTTTGAATACCAAATTTGAACTTCAGTTGCAATTTTGGAATTTCAGAATTTACGTTGTCCGCTCGAGTGGGGAAAGTCTCGCTTGAGCGTGAAAATCGAGCTCCCAGTAGTTTTTCAAATTTTACAGTTCGCTTGAGTGACCAAAGTGGCGCTCGAGTGGAGACCCATTTTCAGCATATTTTGGAAAACTGCATTTAGTTCACATTTTTATTCTCATCTCTTTCCAAGGCATTCTAGACATGATTTATGACTTAATAAAGATTAATAAACTACCAATCAACATAGATTAGTTAGTTGAAAAACGAATCATTGACCTAGTGGTAATTGTTTAAGAAGCGAAGTAAAAGATCAATCTATTTGGAAAAGAAGGGCTTAGTAATGGAAGAATATGTGAAATAAGAACCCAGTTTATTTGAATGAGAAAGAATAAGCATAGTAGAACTTCGGACTGTTTAGACGGAAAAAGACTAGGAAAGTCAAGTTTAATCAAGGGAGTAATATTGTATTTCAATGTGTATATGTTATGTGCTTGTTTAGGTCACGCGCCATTATGCGCCTAATTTATCGATATGTTGGTCAAATTCGATTTGTTTACTGCATGTCTGTGAGTAATAACTTAGTAAAGTTATGTTCAACTGTATTTATTTTCTGTGTGATAAAATGATATCTGTTTTCTGAAATGATATGTTCTGTACAATGAATGATTGTTCAATTTCTGATATGTATTCGTGACATCTTTAGCATCATGTGATATTTATTGGCTGTTACCCGGTATCGGAGGTTCCTTTATGGAACTTATATCCGTCTGCACTCTGTTACCCGTACTGGAGGCCCCGTCATGGGGGCTCAGCTTCTATTCTGTTACCTGGATCCAGAGGTTCCTTTATGGAACTGGTCATTCGTGACCCTCACGTGTCTGCATCTGTTCTGTATCTACTCTGTTAATGCTAATGGATGTATCACGTAAACTTAAGCATACCTTATGATTTCTGTATATGATCTGGACAAATTATGAATTTGATACGAAACTGAATTATGAATTCTGAATTTGTACAGACTCATTCATTAAAACCCTTTACTTTATTATTATTCACTGGGCTCTAGCTCATTGTATTATTTATGTATGTAGGTGATCGGGCGTGTGACCAGGCTTAGAGGCATCTGCCTAGAATCTGTTTTTGTCAGCCAACCTATGTGCCTCCCGTGAAGGTTCCAAATGTGTCAAGTGATTATGGCTATGCGATTTAAAGTTTAAGTTTTGCTTTCTTGTTTGGTTAAACAAGTCTTGTGTATTTTGTAAATAGGGTTAAGTCCCTTTTTATCTAATCTGTTTATATATGATGACTTAAAGATAATGTGTATATATGTATATAAAAAGTTTAAAATTTTCCTGTCTCATGTAAGTCTGCACAGCTCAATGGATGTTGTATATTATTATTTGCTTCCGCTAGTCCCTAATATTATGTTAATCTGTCTCAGAGGCCTTCGGTAATCCCAGGATTACTGGCCGGTTACGATGCTAAACCTATAGGAGCGGGTTTGGGTCGTGACATTCACTCAAGGGTTCATTCCTCTTCAAGAGGTATACCTTTTAGTGCTTTTTGTACCATCTTTGTACTATCTTTTTCTCATCTTTTCCCACTGTTATTGAGCTATTTATTACCTATGTTTTTGGGTTGAAACTTATAGTTTAAAGCCATTAAAGGTAGAGAGGTTGATAACCTTTCTTTGAACCTTGCTTCTAAAGCCTTTACCCTTGTGTTTCCCACCTTCTCATCACCTTATTTTGAGCTTTTTAGTACTAATTTTCAGAGGTTTTTCAAAGGTAAAAATCATATTTTAAAGTCCCAAAAGCGGAGGGGTTGCCTTCCCTCATTGTGCTTGTGTGCTAGTTTTAATATCTCAATGTTTTAGCTAATTGTTTTAGTTGTTTTTGCCTTAATTCCAACACTTTTTTGGACTATTTTAGGACTGTTTTTATGAGTTAGCTTCATTCATTCTTTGTATACGCTTGTAGTGTAACGGTCCTCATAAGCTTGGTGGTTTAGGCCTTAGCCGCCACCCTATTTGAGTTGATAATGTTTATTTCTTACTTTCCATACTTATATTCATCTCTAATTACCTCTGCAACGTCCCTCATTTCTTGGCTTTTTCTTTGCTTTGAAAGTTGTTTCAAACTAGTTGCTTGTTTAAAGCTTGAGATAGAAGTATTATGCTTAATGGTTTAATCCCTTTAGGGGTTCATTACCATCGGCATGGTGTCTCTCTCATGCCTAAAACAACTATTTGTTTGGTGTTCCTTTTCATTAGAGGACTTAAAGCTCATTTTTGGACTTAATGAATTAAGGAATTGATGGTAGTGGAATGAAGTAATAAAATTGGGACTAAAAGTGATGCAAGATAATAAAGTAATTTGGGGTTCAATCAGGCGTTAATTGAACTCATTGAGTCTTGAGTCATTTCATACTTGTTAGTGATGTAAACGGTTCAAGAATCAATGTCAACCCCTTCCCTTGATCAATCCACGATAGGGAGGAGGTTTTGTTGGTCTTTTGTTATGCATTTATTGAAATTGTGCCACTTGGTTCATAAGTCGTCATGCAATGAAATTGTGTCGATTGATGGCCTGCAAACCAAACCTACCCCTCATTTAACCTGTTTACTGATAAGGAGAGGCAGGGTGGACAAACATCCCTTAAGAATACTCTGGTTTGTGCTCTATTTGTCCTTTGTTGTTGCAGGAAAGAACCAACATCAGTGGCTGGCAGGCCACCACTTTTTCTTGACGGCAACCCACTATTAGTGGCCTGCCGGCCACTACTTCTAGGTAGGTAGTGTCCTTTTTCAAGGTAGGCAGTGTCCTTTTTCTAACAGAGCAGAACAGAGCAGAAGTTAAGGTGAAAAATAGTGCAAATTTTCAAGCGTACCTTGAAGTATTCTACTTGACAAAAGCAGTGGGCTTTTTTGGGTGGAAATCCACGTGCATGCATAAGCATTCCTCACTTCCTGGAACTGATTAGTTAGAGTAGTTAATTACTTAGCTTAGTTATTTCTTTGGTTGTATTCGTATTGTCAATTTGTAATTAATTAATTAGTGTAATTAATTAGTTAGTTCCAATTTGTAATAATTAGCTAGAATAGTTAATTAATCGTAGTGTTGTAATAATTAGCTAGCATAGTTAGTTTGTTTAATTCAGTTTGTAATAGTTAATTAATTAAGTAATTAGCTTAGTTAGTCCATTCATTTGGACCCTCTTGTGCGAGGGCCAAGGTTGTAATAATGTGTATGTCTTCGAACCCCACTTTTTCTCCCTTTTATTTACTTGCTTACGATGGGTAGTTTAGAACATCATGTTTCTTTTAGTATAACCCATGTTTAAATCCACTTGTCTTGCATGCATCAAGGCCCGATTCATCATTCTAAACAAAGTATTGTAGTTTAAATACTTTGTTGAATACATGTTTAAACCGCATGCCGTTAAAATTGACTCACATGACATAATTAGTAGCCGAGCCTATTAGTTGCACCATTGCATGTGTTGCATTAGTCGTGTTGTATTAGCTAGGAGCATGCATGTTTTCTAACTCTTTTGTTTCTTTTGGCTTGCCTTGGAGTACTAGATGAGCATTTTATTTTCTTTAGCATATCGCATGCGTGTGATTGTTGCCATGATAAGCTTAATACAATGAGGCTAAGTGCTTAATTGATAAAATTACTTGAATGCCTGTGGATGAAGGCTAATTGCTTGAATTGGAATAATTTGAGTAATGTATACATGAGATCACTTTTTCAAGTGGTACATATTCGAAACAATTTTCAAAAACATACATGAAATCAAAGTATTCCAATTTTTTGCAAATTAGTCTATACTTGTGTGCGCATCACATAGTAATGCTAGCCCAATAACCAGAACAAGAGCATATAATGTAAATAAGATTCACATCATGATTTGTAGAGGCCAATCTTTGATTGGATGAGTGGGGTGCTCAATTCATGACCTTCCCCTCAAGTACCTAAGTTCTCGAGTTGAGACAATCTTAGTGATGACAGACACGTGGCCTTTGGCACGAGTCATGGGTTTTCTAAATTTTCCAAAAATATTTAGGTGGCGACTCTATATCTGGCAAAGCAATCCATTTTTGGCATTTTGATTAAAAAACAATTTTCCAAAAGATTTGCCGAATTTGGACTATTTGGTGTTTATCTATTTCACATTGCACTTGTAAGATTAAATTCAGAACCATGAGAGTCTAAACTGTAGGGCTAGTCGTATCTGAAAGGAGCACAAAAAGTCGAGCTACAGTTTCTAGCGACTCTGCTAGGGAAATTAGAGAACTTGACTTAAAATTCATGATGTGAAATTTTATCTACACTTATATGTTCTTTGCATTGCATTTGCATTGTGCGCTTAAGTCACTGTGTTTGCCATTTGCTATTCCTGGACGGTTTGTCGGAGGCTTGCCCAAAAGCTTGCCAAAAGGCTGATCGATCGTGGGCTCTGCCATGATGGGAACACAACCCTTGGATATGGACTACTACTGTACCGTTTGATCCTCCTTTCACTTCTCGGTGTTAGGTGTGAGAGGTATATTAGGTAGTCTTGCTGAGGTACCCCTTTTGACCATTTGGCCTAGCTGCATATAGTAAAGCCATAGTGATTGTTCCAAACTAGGACAGGATGCTCACCCAAAATATAGGATTGCATGAAACCGCTTGTATGAAATAGTGAAACCCTAGTTTTTGATGAAACTAGGACAGGGTAACCCTACCCCACCATAAGGGTGTTTTTGCTCTCCCTTAACTAGTATGTTCTTTATAGTGAAACTGTACAGGAATGTGCATAGTAGTTGCAAATTTGGTATTTGATTTGGGGGGCAAAATTCAATGTGGAGTGAAGTCTTCTGACTTTGATCATGTCTGTGTTGATAACATCTTAGTGAGGTGTTGTGCGGTTTTTGATTATTGCTCTTTTGCTTTATTTCTTTTTTCTAGGTAGTTTAAAACCATAGCTTTAGAAAGTTCAGATATCCCACAAGTACTTTGGACCTAAGTCAGAAGACTTTGTAAAGCCGGGGATCTTGTTCGGGGACAGCCCATGTTTACCTCACTCCCACTAGTTACAAGACGGAGGAGAATCAGGCAGAATTCACCAGTTTAGTTTTTAAAGTAGTCACTCCTCAACTCACCTGTGTCCAGTCAGGTTCGGGAACAATCTTCTACTTCTAGCGTAGCACAAGATCAATCACCTATTCCAATGGCACAGTATCCCCCAGTCAGTGTGGAAGAACTAATACACCATCTGTAGTAGACAGTTGAAACCCTACAACAAGATGTAGCCCGTCAGGCTGAGGTCACAGCATGTTAGGCCGAAGTTATAAGTGGGCTATAACAACAGCAACCACAGCCTGCTGTGACCTCTGCATCTCATGCACCTACCACGGGTATCCTAGCACTCGGAGCCATCACTCATACTGCCAATGTTCAAGAAAACCAGGGCAATCTAGCAGAGCCAATCCTAGCACAAGCCTCCAAAACCCTTGTTTATCAGACTGAGGCTCCATTCAAGTTCAAGGTTGACCTAACTATACTCAAGGCCTATAAACTGGAAAACTTATTCAAGAGAGCACAAGGGGTTAACTCCATCCTGAATATAGAGGACGGGTATACCGATTCTGCAGTTACCTTGCCAGATTGGTTTAAAATGCTGCACATCGATCGATTTGATGGCTCTAGGGATCCAATGGTCCACTTGCGTTTGTTTTCGGATATCTTGCGGCTGATGGGTTTGACTAGACTGCAAAAGTTGTCTCTCTTAGGTTGCACCATGTTGGGAATAGTGGTTTGGAAGATTCTGTCAAACAAAATTGGGAAGAGATGGCCGGGCCTTTATTGCTCAGCATTCCTACAATCACAGATTGAGGTTACAACTTGTGATCTCAAGGCAATACGCCAAGAGCCGAAGGAGGGTTTCTTTGAATTTGTGACAAGATGGAGAGCTAAAGCCTTGATGATGACCACAAGGCCTTCCAAGAAGGATCAGATTAGGATGGTTGTCCAAAATCTACACGGTAAGTTGTTGCAAAAGATGATTGTCTTACCTCTGTTCACATTTACAGAACTCCATGAAATGGGAGTGCAAATTGAGGACGCCATGAAGTAGGGGCTTATTACAGATGAGAAGGAGCTGACAAAAAGGCCGCTTGTTCGCAGTTCCAATGTTGCCAATGGTAGCATAGCTGCGAGGCTGTCAGATGTAAGTGTTATCACCACAACCAAGATTGCCAACCCCTTCGCTAACACAAGCTTATAAACACCGTCCAACCCTACCCGATCGCAGAGGATTTTCAACCAAGCGTACATGACTCTCTCTCAAGCCATGAAGGTGCTAGTGAAGAAAAGAGCACCTCAAACCTTTAGAACCACACCCGCCGATCCTCTTCTACCTAAACACAACCCGAAAATCATGCGTTTCACCAACAACATGGTCATGATATCGACGTGCTTTCGATTGCATCATGAGATTTAGGATCTCATTAACAACAAAGTGAACTCTCCACCTTAGAAACCAAATCTAACCACAAATCCACTCGGCTCATAATCAAGTCCCTCACCTTGAAATCTCAACCTAATCCATGCACCGACCACCTCTTTACGACCCAGCGTATATATTACTTCCTCCACTTACCAAAATCGGCGTTATTCATTACGGAAGGCACAGATTGTGCATGATGCACATCAACCTTCAACCCAAGCTGTGGTGATGAGACTTACAATGAAAGAAGTCGATCTTAGAGAAAGGTACTAGTCTGTTGCCAGAGTGCCCTAAGGACTTATCTGATAGGGTGTATGATCCAAGTTGCTACATTGTGTCAACTGGTCAAATCAAACCTGAATTAGTGCTGCCAACCTCGGTAGACATCAATGTGGTTAGGGAAGACGGCCCGTGTCAAGGGTTGGACGATTTGGTAGATCTCGAAAAGGATTTGGACAACATGTAGTTCTTTAATGAGCAGGATCAGGGAGACATAAAGATCGGGTGGTTCGACTTGAATGGATCAACTGACAATGCTGGATGGCTGAGTGATAAGCCAGACGAAGAAGAAGAAACTAGAATGAGACAGGAAGGAAAAAAAACAGGGATAACAACAATAGCAAGAAAGGTGATGAGAAGGAAAGCTCTGGAGAGCATTGGTGCGAAAACCTAGCCTAGGAAATGGGCGTTGTAAACACCGTGAATCTTGAACAAGAAGTTGCGAGGCGGTTTGAGCGAGAAAGAATTGAAGACAGTCGAGAAACCATAAATTCACAACACCCTGCGGGGGACACCTATGATGTGAAGGTGATACAAGCAAAGCCGGACAACTGTTTGTCGGCCGTTGTGGGCGAATGGTGGGACGATAATGATTTGCATCTGGCCGATACTGACGAAGACTGGGGCGATTGCATTATGGACAATACATGGTATGTCGAAGAAATAGATCATCTGACAAGAAGTGGGCGGTATTTTAAGCTGCCGTACCTAGATCAAGCGGAGGCGTTTGGAAAGGACAAAGAAGCTGAGAAACAGAAGGAGAAACAACTAGAAAAAGAGGCAGTACTAAAATAGCTCAATAAAATTCAATCTGACATCTCCATCTGGGGTCTTCTCATGGCCTGACAAGTACACCAGCAGGTAGTGCTGTCGGTAATGGACAAGGCTAAACTGTCCATTGACACCACGCCCAAGTAGCTTATGGGTTTGGTTTTTCCAAGTGGTGCCAGGCCAATGCTTACTTTCTCTGACAAAGAGCTGCCGCCGAAGGGCTTGGCTCACAATGAACCGTTGTACATATTTGTGGAATGTAGGGAGAAATAGGTGTCGGTGGTGTTGGTAGATATTGGTTTGGCCATTAATGTCTGTCCTTCCCGTACCGCCTATGCAATTGGTCTCAAACCAGTGGACTTTGCTCCCACGGCCCAAATGTCTGGTGTATGATAACACGAGTAGAGAGGTCATGGGTATAGTGCAAGTGAGAGCCTAGGTGGGCCCAGCTGAGCAAGAGGTTGTGTTTCATGTCTTGGATGTGTCGACTACCTTCAATTTGCTGTTAGGGAGGCCCTAGTTACACCATGTGAAGGTTGTCTCTTCTACTCTCCATTAGATGTTGAAGTACCCTCATGGGGAAGGAGTGGCAATTATTTTTGGGAATTCATCCATCCATCCATTGCCAAGGTGACTACGCCAGTACTAGAGATCAGCCATGGCGAGGAGGATGTATTCCTCCCGGGATTCACTCTGGCTGAAGCCCGGGTAGTCCAAACCATCCTGGTTGCAGACGAAGGCATGTACATCAGCGCCTAGTTCATCTATTTCATGAACAAACTACAACACGTTCCAGGAATAGGGCTCAGAAGAAGTGGTCGGAAAGGTGTTGCAGCACTGACAGATGTTCCACATAACCCACATGCCTTTGGACTGGGCTATGTGCCCATAAAAAAAGGACTGGATTAGAAAGGGGAAAAAGATGAGAGGCAGAGCCAAGGCCAAGCAAACCGGGAAACATTATGAACTTCGACCATAGGCCAATCCGAGGAACAGAATGGCCGTTTGTTCGATAATGGCGATTTCCCTTTTTGTGGATTTTTCGAGCCTTGGGTAAATTCCTCGAAGCAACGTGTCCCCAGGTTCGAGATCTTCTTTGACCATCAGCTGCAGGACAATAATGATAAAGAAAGGACTGAACTAAGCATCAAAGCTGAACAAAGCACGGAACATGACTCAGATAATAGCGAACCTGGAGTAGGGGTAGCACTGGCTAGTCTCTTGATAGATCTTGCGGCCGACCTGGAGAACTTAGGGAATAACTTTATTGTCTCTATGATCAGGGAAGAACCGGGTGTGAACTCAACAGCGGCATTTTGGATGTATCAAGGGCGCCATCTCTTAACTGGCAATTAGAGAAAGGCTATCTGTCCAGTTCTGAATCAAGTGATGAGCTAGAATCTGATTCCACTGAGTCTGTGGGGTCAGGATCAAGTTCAAGTTCTTCTGAGTCTGGGTCTGGTATTTCTGGAGATGGTAACCAGTTACCAAAGTCCTGTCTAGGTCTTCATTCAGCTTTTCTTTTGAGTCTGTAACCGAAGATCTGGACCTTTTGAATGAAAACTTTGTCGATTCTGTGTACTTTTCTGTGCCGTTGGTTTATTGTATTGACTAGGATTTTCAAAATTTTAATGAAAACAAAGGGGAAGAAATTCCTCTAGCTTTGAAAAACTTGATTAATCAAGAGGATGAGAGGTTTGCTAAACCCTGTGCTAATGAAATCATTACCATTAATATGGATACTGAGAAGGATCTGCCATTGGTCCAGATCAGGTCCACGTTGTCTTCAGAGGAGCGCGAGCATTTAATCATTTTATTAAAAGATTTCAAAGATGTTTTCACGTGGTCCTGTGAAGACATGCCTGGAATCGATCTTAAGATTGTACAGCATTGGATCCTTCTTGACCCTGAGGCTAGACTAGTCAAGTAGAAGTTGCATAGAATTCGTCCGAATTGGGCGCTAAAAATCAAGGAAGAGGTCACCAAGCAGATCAAGGCAGGTTTCTTGTTAGTATCTGAGTATCCGACTTGGTTGGCCAACATCGTCCCAGTGCCAAAGAAGGATGGTAGAATCCGGGTGTGTGTAGACTTCCGGGACTTAAACAAAGCCAGTCCGAAGAATGATTTCCTCTGCCGCATATTGATGAGTTAGTGGATTTCACTGCGGGCCACGCATTGCTATCATTTATTGATAGGTTTTCTGGGTATAACCAGATTTTGATAGCACCCGAGGACAGAAAGAAGACTGCATTTATTATGATGTGGGGTACCTACTGCTACCGGGTTATGCCGTTTGGTATGGAAAATGCTGGAACTACCTATTAGAGGGCTGCAACCACCATTCTACATGACATGATCCACAAAGAGGTTGAGGTGTATGTGGACGACATGATTATCAAGCCTAAAGAACGAGAGGGCCACTACACTGCACTGAAGAAATTCTTTTAACAGATTAGGAAATACAGATTGAGGTTAAACCATGAAGTGCACCTTGAGTATGACAAGAAAAATGCTAGGCTTTTTGATTACACAAAGGGGAATTGTAGTAGATCCTTCCAAAATCAAGGCCATCTTAGAAATGCCACCACTAAGGACTGAAAAGGAGGTGCGTGGCTTTCTGGGTAAAGTGCAATTCATAAGATGGTTTATTTCCAAATTAACCTTAACTTGTGAACCACTATTTGGTCTCCTGAAGAAATGGAAGAAATTCTGATGGGATGGTCAATGTCAGTTTGCCTTTGAACAGGTTAAGTAGTTCCTCCAGAATCTTCTTGTGTTGTCCCCACCGGAGTCAGGGAAACCTCTGATTTTGTACTTATCAGTAACAGACACAATCATGGAATGCATGCTCACTCAGGAATCTGAAGATAGGGTGGAAAAAGTCATCTACTACTTGAGCAAGAAAATATTAGACTATGAGACTCGATACACTTTTTTAGAGAAAGCTTGCCTAGCCTTGGTATGAGCTACCAGGAAGTTGAGGCACTACTTGTTAGCTCACTTTGTAATCCTGGTTTCAAGATTAGATTCCATCAAATATTTCTTTAAGAAACCCGATTAACTACGAATGGTATTTCGTTGGTTGCTTCTTCTCTCCGAATTTGATCTCAAATATATCACCCGCAAGTCGGTCAAGGGAAGAGCTGTAGCGGAGTTCCTGGCAAACCACCCAGTAGAGGGAGATGAGGTAGTGGAATACTTGTTCCCAGATGAAGACATTCTGCAAGTTAAAAAAGGAAACTTGGACGATGTACTTTAACGGAGCGTCCAATCAGTACGGTTATGGGATAGGTGTGTTGCTGATAGCACCCGACAATTCCTATATACCCTTAGCCTTCAAACTCCAGTTCAAGGTATCTAACAATGAAGTAGAATATGAAGCGTGTATTGCTGGTTTAGAAGCTGCCCTAGAACTAGGAGCAATAAGGTTGGATGTCATTGGGGACTCAAACTTGGTTGTTTCTCAAGTAAGCGATTTGGAAAGTCAAAGAAGAGAAGATAAAGGTTTATCATCAGGCCTTAGATATTCTGATTCAGCGGTTTGAAAAGTTGACGTTTACACATCTACTAAGAGAGAACAATAGGTTCGCTGATGCTTTAGCAACTCTATCTTCTATAGTAGACATCCCACATGGAGTCCAAATACATCCGATTATCATCGAACAAAAATATACTCCGGCTTATGAAACTATTGTCGTGATAAATGAAGTACAAGACAAAAACCCCTGGTATTACAATATTTGGAACTTTCTAGAAAAGGAGGCGTATCCACCAGGGGCAAATGCCAAGGACAAATGGGGAATACGATGTATGGACGCTCAATTTATCATCTGCAGGGGTAAGCTGTATAAAAGAGTCATATGGGAATGCATAAACTGTGTGAGGAGGAAGAGGAATCGAAGCGCTTTATGGAGGCTATCCACGACGGAGAATGTAGGGCGCAATGAATGGTGTGATGTTAACCTAGAAGATTCTCAAGCAAGTCTACTATTGGTCCACCATGGAGGAGGATTGTATTGGTTTTGTGTGGCGATGCCACAAATGTCAAATTCATGCTAATCACATGAATAGTCCGCCATCAAAACTCTATAACATGACTTCGCCATGACCTTTCTTAGTCTGGGAAATCGATGTTATTGGTGTTGTCTCGCCGAAAGGGTTGAATGGACATGAATATATCTTGGTGGCAATTGATTATTTTACAAAGTGGGTGGAAGCTCAATCCTATACAGTGTCGAAAGCATCGCATATGGCCAAATTTATCAGAAACAATATCATATGTCGGTACAGAGTTTCGAACGAGATCATATTAGATAACAGCTCCCACTTCAAGAAAGAGGTGATAGACTTGTTGGAGAAATACAACATGGCTTTTCATAAGTCATCCACATACAGGCCACAAACCAATGGAGCTGTTGAAGCCGCCAATAAGAATATCAAGAACATCTTGCAAAAGATAGTTAAGACCTACAGAGACTGGCTAAATAAATTACCATTCGCACTTTGGGGCTACAGAACTTCAATCCAGACATCTGTAGGGGCAACCCCTTATTCTCTTATCTATGGGATGGAATCCATTTTTCTAATACAAATTGAAGTCCCGTCACTACGAGTTATGGCTAAGTGTCAGATAGCGAAGGCGAACTGGCAACAGAACAGATTTGAGGAGTTAATGTTGTTTGATGAAAGGAGGCTAAAGGCATTGTATCATGTTCAGGGCTACCAGCGCAGAATTGCTAGGGCTTTTAATAAGAAAGTTAAGTCCCGGAATCTTAAAGAAGGAGATATGGCACTAAAAGACAACCAAGCTCCCAACCATAACCCCAGGGGCAAGTTCAGACCCAATTGGACTAGTCCTTACATTATCAAAGCTATCTGGTCAGGAGGAGCAATTATTCTCATGGACCTAGATGGCTTGGAATTTTCACAGTCGATCAATATGGACAAGTTGAAGAAATACTATCCCTGAGAGGCTCGCTAGACCGAAAACTCGGAAGGGCGACCTAGGCAAAAGTTAGAGCATGAAAAATTAGAAATAAAGAAAAACTGAGCTCGCAAGGTTGAAAACCCTAAAGGGCAACTTTGGCAAAAGTTAGAGTGCAAAAGGAGAGAGTTAATACTCGAGTGAACCTGAACTGAACTACGTAAGGCTTGATTCCCGTCTTCGGGATATGTAAGCAACTTCATCCCAAAGTTCAGCCGTAACCATCTCCAACTCAACTGTCTTGTTTGTTTGTTTGTTTGTTTTTTTTTTGTTTTTTCTAATCAGGTCATCTCTGTTCATCATCTGTTAGTTCCGTTGTGATCTTCATCTCGGGAAAAAAAGCTGGGTACAATGCGGAGCAGTAGTGGTATGCAACTAGGAGCAGTTATGATCTTTTGATTTGGGGTTCTTCATCTTGAGTCAATTCTGTGTGTGTCAGGTAGTGATTATTTTCAAAAATGGTTTTGGAAAGTTTTAATAAAAGTTAATTTTGTTCAAAATTTTACCTTTTACAACTTGGACCATTTTGGGACCAAAAGGAAAATTTTTAGTGCTCACAACATTAATTCCATTGATTTCAACATGAAGTACATCTTTCAACTCTCTAATACAAACTAAAGTTTCTTTTACATCATAAAACTTGAAAAAAAAGGTCAAAGCAATAAATTAGGGGTATAGGTGAGTGAGGTGCTCCTGCGTCCTCTACTCGTGCTTGCGGAAGCTTCTGTAGTCAAAGTAGGTCTGACTTGTGCCTCATCCTCGAGCCAAGCCAAGCATTCGCTAGAAAGGGCATAACTAAAACTAGGGGCAGGGGCCAAAAGCTCTCTCGTCTTCCAAGCAGCAAGGTACCTAGCCAGGTGTAAAGCACAAATCGGAAATGAAGCCATGGTATTCTACCCCATCCTCTAGGCAAGTCTGATCATGTCCAAACTGGCATCTGAATCAGAAGGGAAAGTAAAACACACAGTGCGTAAGACCAATCAACTATTTGCCAGGCTTCCGAGTCATGCTGTAACTTCTCTCAATTAGATTAAACCAGGGGTAACGCCAAGCTATGTCAACTGCAGACCTATTACACATCCAGTTGCACCACTATCCCTCATTGGGAATGTCCACTGGTCGCTGGCGAAAAAAATAAGCTCGAGCTGAATACTCGAGACAAGAGTTTACCACCTTCAACTTATCCATGAGCTATACCTGGGAAATGATGAAAAATAAGAGAGATTAAATAATAGAGAGATGTGTGTAGAGAGAAAAGGAAAGAAAGGGCCTTTGAGAGAAAATAAAGCATGAGTGTCAAGTGATGTGCGAGGCATATATCAGAATGGATGGGAAACAATACCTGAAAAAGTAGTGGACTCCCGCGAATCTGGTGGTCTCTCGCCGATGAAAAGTATCTAAGCCCATCAGGGTCTCAGCCAGCGCCGAACCGATACAACTGTTACCTTCTTTCAGACATTGGGCCACTTCAATCAACCGAATGCTAGTTCCGCCGTAACTAGGGGCAAGAATGAAATGTGCAAGCATACATAAACATAACGCATGTTGCCGAAACCTCACCAGAGAGGGTCTCCTCTATCATCAGTGTCAAAAAACCGATGAATCAAGCTAGGTATATCTAGCTCTCTGTCATGGGCCAAAGATCAAGCTTCGTGCAAAGTGATCCCACACATCTGTCCCAAAGCCTGGGCATGGCCAAAACGGGGTTAAGGCATGATTTCCTCATTGCGCTGGGTTTCCATCAATGCTCGAAATTCTTCAAGAGTCGGGCACATTTCTTGTGTTCCGAGATGAAAGACATGCGTAATTGGGTCCCAGCATCGAGCCACGACATGAAGGAATGGAAAGCAAAGTGGAGTGTGGCTCAACGAAAAAGAATGTTTATCTTTGAAACCTCAGAAATTTACCTTTTTCACGCCGTTTAAAGTGGATATCCAATTCGTGAGCTTCTCAGTAAGAAATATCTCCATTTATGGAAGAAATAGTCGCAAAAATAAAGTTTTGGTGAAGAAATCACAAAGAAAGACCTTTTGTAGAAGATAAGACTATGAGTGGAAGCCAGCTATCAGCTGTTTGGTGGATCCTTCACAAGTGGCCAGCCACCCACCTTTTCTGGCCTACCGTCCACTTGTCGGTCTGGCAGTTTGGTTTTGTCTTGGTCTTTGTGTCTTGAGGTCTTGTTTTGAGTCTTTTGGTTCTAGCAAGTGTGTATATCTATGTTTGAGTTGCTTTTACTTTGTTTATCGAGTTGTATTTTTATATTTTGGTCGTTGGTCTACTCATTACCCCAATTAAGAACATCATGCCAATACAAGTTTTCATCAAGTTCAACTCCATTTTCATGCTGCAGATGTGGTGCTCATGATGTAAAAGCGATAACTCTTTTCATAAAATTGCAGGATTTTTCCCCAGATCATAGTTTTTACAGAAGAGAGTACAAGTTTTCAAAAAAAAAAAAGTAAAAGCCTATTTGAAGCTATACATTTGCTGAACTACCAAAATATAAGAAACTAAGCAAAAAGTACAAAAAACGGCGCCGGTTATCTCAAGCTCGAGAGGCCTTTTTCATCCTCTTCCTCGGAGGGGACTCAGGGGCACTGTCTCCGTCAACACCACTATCAGAATTAGACTCTGAGCTAGAGTTGATCTCATCATCTCAGCTTCTTGCCTCAAAGCCAGCCTCGGCATCATCTCTTCCCCTTGACCCTGAGCCAGTATCATCGCTTCCACCCTCAGACTCAGAGTGTCGGCTCACTGCCTCCTCCTTCTCAAAGTCGCGGGTCTCGGTATCATTCCTGCTCAACACGGGCTCGGACTCACTGCTTTGGATTCAAGCACCCCTGCCACTTTCTTGACCTCGGTGCTCATCTTAGCCGTGTGCTAGGGTCTGTCTACCTCTCCTCCCTACTGTCTGAGGAGGTGTCATTGGTGCAATTGCTGCTGGTGTCCTCGGTACAGATGGGATCTGGAAAACAATTGTTGACATATCAAATACAGTGCATGTATGTGGAATGAGTACAAAAGGGTACAAAATGAGTATAGTGTGTTAGTACAGTGTGTCAGTACAGTGAGTCAGTGCAGTGTAGGGTGGTGTGAATATTACGGTATACATATCAGTGTATTGATGGGAATGTGATAGTGTGGTGCACAACAGTGTGAGATAGCAGTGAAATGTATGGGGAAAATAAAAGATACCTGGATATCGTGGAGATCAAGCAATGTCTCTCTCCTCTGTACCATGCTAATCAAAGAAACAACTAGCTGGAGTAGGCTCTCCGTGTACCCAGTTGGTGCCTGCGAGTGCATTTGAATGATCAGTATTGGGAAGATGAATATCTAGAAAGGGAGAGTTCAGTTACAAGCTATAAAGTGTAGTCCATACCTGAGGTGTGCCACGGCTCTGATATACCCATGCCCTGCCTCGAGTGGCTCTGCTCGAGATCGATAGGACCAGGTGAAATTTGCCGGCATGTAAGCGGGAAATCAGCGCCAACCGGACCTACACAATGGGAGGGCCCCTCTTAATATTGGCCTCAGTCTCCTGAGCAACCTTACTCGCCAAGGGAACACTTGCTGCATTGCCCGGGCGAACGACCGTCAGAGGGGGCATGAGATGAGTCTGGAAGAAAGCCGTATAATTGTTGTAGACGTGCCCAAACGTCCCGAGCTCCGCGCGCGAAATAGGCACGAAATCCGTTTTGTTCATCAGGCTTACTACAGTTCGGACTCAATGTCACAGTTCTGAATCTAATCTCATAAAGTGCAATGCAAGACCGATAAATCACCAAACAGTCCAAATCCGGCAAATCGTTTTGGAAAACTGATTTTTATAAAGAAGTGCCAAACATGGACTACTTTGCTAAATACAGAGTTACCACCTAAATATTTTGTTTTGGGGAATTTAGGAAACCCTGACTCGTGCCTAAGGCCACGTGTCCGTCATCACCAAAGTTGCCTTGGCTAAGGAACTTGGGTACAAGAGGGGAAGGTCATGCAATGAGCACCCCCGCTCGCCCGATCAAAGATCGGCCTTTACTAACATGATATTTTGTTTTTGAAAACACATGTGTTCTTATTTCAGTTATTAACCTAGAATTACTATGTGATGGGCACAGCATACAAGTATAGACTAGATCGCCTAAGTTGGAACAAAACATTGCATGCTCGATTGTGAAAATGATTTGAAGTTTGCTACTCGCAAGTAGGCTAAATCAGGGATTTGATGAATTATTCCAATTCAAGCAATCCAACTTTCACCCATAGGTATTCAGGCAGTTATATCAAATAAGCAGTTAGCTTCATGACAAGCATGCTTTCATGGCAATCAATAACACACATGCAGTATTCTAAAGCGTAAACACTCACAGTGTACTCCAAGCCAAAATAGAGAACTTGTTAGAAATCATGCATGATCCTAATTCATTTTAAGATTTTTAATGCAACACATGCAAAATGCAACTAGAAATAAGCTCGGCTATTCTAAGATGGCATATGAAATGCAACTCTTGATACATGTATTCAAGTAGAAATTGAAATACAATGCAATTAGTATGATGTGCCGAGCCCAGTGCATCTGTCTGAGATGAATGATGCAAACATGCATAGCATAAGGATGCTAATCAAAATATGATCTAGAACTAACCATCGTAAGCGGTTAAGTAAAAGGGAGAAAGAAATGGGGATTAGAAGACATGCACACACTCACGCACACTTATTACAAAATTTTCCCTCGCGATGGAGGGTCCGAATAAATAATACAAACCAACTAATTAACTAACTATCCTAACTAATTAATTATTACAAAACTCTTAACTAATTAAACAAATTAATTAAGTTACAACACCAAATGCTAATTAACAAATAAAGCACCAAATCAGGCTGCCTCAACTTTGCCTTGAACAAGGAAGGATGCATGCTCTCGATTCCCGTCCCGAAAAGCTCTCCAAATGCTCTTTAGAGGCTCTGTCTGTAGGGTGTCCTTGAGAATTAGCTGCTGGATCTTACCAAAACAATGCTAAGGAGTGCACCAGTGGCCTGACGGCCATGAGGATCTGCTGCCGACCATCCTATCGACCAAGAGTGTACACTGCCGGCCACACATGAAGATCTGCTGGCCAACAATAAAAGGGTGCTGGCAACTGGTGTGCTGTGACACCAAGCTGCAGCAGAGCACAAAATAGAGAAAAGGGAGGGTCTCCCAAGGGTATGTACGCACTATGCCACTCCATATCACTTCAAAACATCAAGGGAGAAGCATAATCGGATCCAAGACCATTAATCGCGCATCTTGATGGATGATGGCCAAAGATCCAACATGTGCAAATTCAATAAATGCATGACAAACAAGACACCAAGACCACCTCCTTATCATGAGAAATCAAAGGCAATGGAGACCAAAGAAAGATTGGCTCATTTCATCACTTCAAGTATGAAATAAGCTAATCCGCCTTGTGTTCAAACACAGCACCGGGTTGAACACAATGCAATGCAATGTAACAACATGCAAACAACATGCTAACACAATGCAATGCAACAACATGCAAACAACATGCTATATGCACTTAAACCGAATATGAACAGACCTCAATCATGCCCAAAACAGTGGCCAATGGTGCTGAGATGATGGCATGAAAAGTAAGATAATGCATGCACATGCAAGGGCTCATTAACTAAGCAGGAGAGCACGACCCTCAAACATGATCAAAAAGTGATAAGCATGGAAGTGTGACAACACTACATGCTCTGAAATAATGTATGAAATGATGCCAAATCATGCACATGTCACAAATGAAGCATGCTATGGTGCTCAAAACTCAAGGCTAGCACGGCGAATTGCACTACAGCTGTGCAATACATGAACCATATGGCCAAGGCAACCCAAAATAGTCCTAGAGCATGTCAAAATGATGCTAAAACATGTATGGACCAGACCCAAAACAAGCTAGCATGAAGGCATGAAGCATGGAGTATGCAAGGCCAATATGGAGGATTACACTACACCTACCAAAACCAAGCATGAAATGACTTCACCAACAAAAACCAGAGTTATATCATGGAAAAATAGGACCAAATACACACTGAAATGGTGACCCAAAAAGCTAGGCAAGATGGCATGCATAATGGCTCACATTTAAGGCATAAAGAACCAACCCTCCAACATGATGAAGAAGTGAAGTATATGAGAGTGTGACTACACTAAATGCACTGAAATTACTTGCTAAATGGTGCCATACCATGCAAACATCACATGCATAACATGTTAAAGGCCTCAAAACCCAAAGCCAGGCAAGGCCCTTTACACTACAACCATACTAAACAATGCTCAAATGACCCTAACCATTCAAAACAGATCTAAGGTAGGTCAAAATAGTGGCAAAAACATACTAGGCTCGCAGCATAGATGGCAAGAAAGATATGCTCATGTATTAGCTCACCAACAAGGCATAATGGCACAACCCTTAAACACAATTAAAGAATGATAAACATGAGAGTATGGGAAAGATATAAGCTCTGAAATACCATGCCAAATGATTCCAAGGCATGAAAACATCACAAGTATAGCATGGTAGTGGCCTCAAAACTTAAGATTAGTGAAGCAATTTACACTATAGCCCTACAAGGCAAGCCATACATGACCAAGACCACTTTAAAAAGACCTCAAGCATGTTAAAACATTGTCAAAAATGTGCTGGAATGGAGCCAATTCATGCTAAAATAATAGGCTACAACATCAAGCATGTAAGGCTAGCAAAGAGGATTTACACTACAAGCGTAATAAGCATGCAAGAGGTGACCAAGACAGCCCAAAACAGAGTTATGGCAGGTCTGAAAAGTCACAAAAATGAGCCTAAACAAAGCCACAAAGAAGTAAAAACACATGCTCATTTGGTTGGCCATCAACACAAGTAAACAAGAGAAGAGGAGGGGGGACAACCCCCTCCTATTTTGAGCCTCAAAACAAGTTTTCTACCACTGAAATTCCTCTGGAATTCAATGATTTTAAGGCCAAAAATAAGTTGTTTGAAAAGGTTTGAAAGATGGCTCAAAAGTTATACAAGCTAAAGAACAAAAGAAAGAGACAACCCCCTAGCCAAACAAGGCTTAAACCATCATTTTTAGGACTAAAAAACAGAGTTTTATTTAGTTCAAAACCAAGCCAAAAATAGTTTGCAAAGGTGGTGAAACAAGCATGCAAAACAAAGCTTTAGAGGGACAAGTGCTTACTCTTGAAGCCAAACAGCAAAACAACAAGATTTTTGAGTTAAAACCAAGCTTTAACAGCCCAAAACATGTTCCAAAGGACCTCAACCCAATGGTGATCAAGTCTTCTTAAGGGTTGATAGGTTGAAGATGGTTGTATGCAAATCTTTTAGGACAAAAGGGCAAGAGAGAGTGAACTCTAGAGCGAGAAGCAGAGATTAAGCTCTGAAAATTGTAGAGAGAGAGGGAGTTTAGTGAGAGAAGCTCTCAAACTTTGCTCAAGAAGTTCTAACCCTTGAAAATGAGATATAAGGCTTCATTATATAGCAAAAATAGAGGTTTGGGTCGAAAATATCTCAAGAGAGACAGCTGTGCCAGCTGGAGATAAAATATCTGTCCAAAACTGATCTTTTCATCACTGGCCGGCACCTTTACCATTGTTGGCCGGCAACACACTATTGTTGTCCGGCAGGGGTCACTTTTGGATGGCATTGGCCATTCATGGCCGGTACATTCCCATAGAGGCCGGCAGCAAAAATTAGTCATAGTCCCCGACTTGAAGTAAGCCTAACTCCTTCATCTGGATGTCTTTTCAGATCATTCTTGTGTGAAAATTGAAGCCCCGGAAGTAAGACTTCCAATGGTGGCAGCCTTGCATCAAAATTCCAATTGTGCTAATAGATATCCCTTTTTTAGTGAAGGCTGCTCAGTTTCGGTCCAATCGGAATGATGCCCAACTTCAACCAATCATATCTCCCTCATCTAGTCTCGGCTTAAGGAGATTCTTGAGTGCAAAATGAAGCCCTGGAAGTCTTCTTCCCACCGGTGGTGGCCTCATAGCTAAAATCCAAGTGTGCAAATGAATAGGCCTGATTCAGCAAGCGCTGCTCGACTTTCTCTTAACAATTCATGCCCAACTTCTTTCCCAACTGGGTTTCTTCCCTCTTCTCTTCTTTTCCCCAACTCCAAACCTCTAAACAAGGTGTTTTGAAAGATTTTTCAAAAGATTTCATCTCTCCTTCATTAATTTCCAATTTGTCCTTGCTCGGTTTACCGAAAAGCGCAACATTTAACATAATGCGAGCGTCGGAACATTGTAGGAACCTATTTTCAAAAATGTTTTGAAAGAGAGGATTTTAAGGTCAAAAAACCATTCAAAATAGTTTTGTTCCAAAAAGGGGTGTGAAGTTGGGATTTGACGCTCTCCTTGCCAAAGAAACCGAACCTTTGCACTGCACACCTTTTATCACCAAGCAAACAATTAGTAGTGCCCAAGTCTTAAGGTCGGTCAAAAATGGGGTGTCTACAATCGCCCTTTGCTCTGAAGTAGTTGACATCCAGGCCCACTATAAACTGAACAATAGCTCTAGTCGGGAGGCTATCGGCTGTCCTCATGGATGCTGGAGGTGGCATAGGAACGATTGGGACGGGTGAGCCCAAAATCTGGCATATGAAACGCTTGCCCAAGAACTAGGCCTGGCCAACTGGGCCCTCTAGCAAAATCTGAAAACAAGATATGGCCCAAGCCCTGGTGTACTGGTCCTCCACCCTAGTTGGCATCATCACCCAAGGCTGCCACATGATCTGCAAACAAAGAATGTACAAATTATTAGTTGCCGTCAGTTGTCGAAATATGAATTAGAATAGAAGTAAAGCGAAAATGATTGTGAGTCTCGGATTACCTCGTCGGTAACCACTATATCGAAAGTACTAATGGTAAAAGGCGAAGGTCATATCGTCACGGCTCTGACACTAGCACCGGTCGTCATACCGTCATGAATAAGGCACGACAGGGGGGATCTTATCTACTAGCTTTGGAGCTGGAGCCGAAAAATAGGCATAAACCCATAATGCAAGAAAAGGGCAGCAGTGTTATCCATAATGTATCAACAGATATAAAAGAAAGCACAATGTGTCAACAAATATAAAACATGAAGTGCAAAGCAGAAAGCACAAGTTGTGAATAGATATTGAACATAAAGTGTAAAAGTAGAAAGGTGTAGTTTATACCTTCCAGGCTCTCTAGTAGCCTCCGATCCGCTCTCCCCTTATGAGGGAAGTGGAACTCATATAGCCATAGAGTGTGGCGAGGCTAGCTCTCCCTTAGTCGTAGAACCAAACTCGGGGCAAGGTCACGAGGGCGCTCAGTAAGTATAAATCTATGGTGTTCCACTTGTTCGCAAACAAGGTGGTACCCAGTAGGAACATCAAGAAGCCCTAGACATACTGCTCTACCTCTTCCGGTGTCTTGGGCTCGCTCCCACAGAAATGCTTGGGGAAATAGCTGTATCTCACCATTGTTGGCCTGTAAAAAGGTGGGTGTGCTCCTAGCAGGTAGATCCAAGCGGCCTCTCACTCATCCATGTCCATGTCGAAGGAGATTGGATCACCCCCCACTCCTAGACCGGTGATCATGGAGAAATTGTAGGGAGTCATCGTTACCTCCTTAGTGGAAGAGAGATGGAAAGAGTTGATAGTGTCCCACCACCTCTCCACCAAAGCTCTGAGAAGAGCCCGGTTCACCATGTGTCGTGAGAGTCCAGTGCAGAATAAGCCGAAGCCGGCCTCGCCAACAAGGTCGCAGACCTCTGGTGGAAGCTCATAATACCAGTCTACCGCCGTCACTGCCCCATATCCCTTGTAAGAACGGAAGTCCCCTTATGGCAAAGAAAGAGTGAATCAGATAAAAAACAATGATAAAATAGCAATCAAATGAAAGGTAGTGTAAGAAATACAATCAAATAAAAAATAGGAATGCATGCAAAGTAAAGTTAGTACCTCAGTAGCGTCGTGGGAAAGGTAGGAGTCCGGCTCCCTCAGTAAAAGATCCTCCGACACGCCACCAATGAGAGCATTAAAGCTCCTGATGCCTCCCGGAGGTATCATGTGTGTACGGGAGTGTTAGGTGACTGGATCAAAGGGCCGTATCCTTAATTGTAGTGGCTTAGGCTTGAGTCCTAGAGCGAACTCTGCCTCAAAGTCAACCGCAATGACCTCTGCCGCCTCGCTAGCCTTGGCAACCGCCGACTCCTTAACCTCGACAGCAAGTGATAATAGAGGTGGAACCTTAGAAAGAGCACCATCATATGGAACGTCATCTGCCATCTAGAAAGTGGGTGAAAAATGAAGAAAAATGGAGAAAAAAGGAAAAAACTTAGAAAAAGTCAACCCTAGGAGAGAAAATGGAAGAAAATGTCAAAACTCAGAAAAATTCCCAAAACCTGAGAGAAACTCGAGGGAAACAAGCTCAAAGTGATGAAAATGCAAAAAAATAATGAAAACAAAATTTGATCGGTTCAAAGTATAGAGGATCAAAGAGGGTTTACGAAAAAAGTTTGTGTGGGGCGTTGGAAAATGAGTATAAAGCACAAATCTAGAGAGAAGAAACACCTAGAGAGAAAGAGGGAGTGTTTTCGGACTAACGTGTCTGAGGAAATGAAGTGTGGTGGTGTGTATATAAAGACCCATGCCGAAAAGACTAATCTGCCCCCGTTTTTTCATTAGTGGCCGGTAGACCTTATTGGTGGCCGACAGGTGGCTGGCAGTCCTCATTTGTGGCCTGGTGTTGTTCTGTGCCTCTGTTGCCTGAGTATTGTATAAGAGGTTCTCTTTTAGGTTCAGATTGATTCTTGAGGAGCTCAAAACTGTGTTCCGGTGCATGAATGTGCCCCACTCACCAATATGAACAGGGTGTATCCTTTTTAAGCATGTTGTAAAGTCTTCGAGAGGTAAGTCGGAGGTTGTTGTTGAACATCGCTTTTGTTCGTTTTGTCAAATTACATATTTGTTCTCTTCTGTTGCATAGAACGTACGTTTTCACGTATACTTATGTTGCACGCGTGCCCTACATTGTTCATGATTTATGCATAGAATATGCTCTTGTTGCTTGCATAGAACATCCTTTCAATTAACATCATACGACAGTTGTCTATCTTCCATGGAACATGCGTTGTCACTGTATTGACTTGTCATCTTGTTGACTTTGTGCATCTATCACACTTGTTGGCTTTGTGCATCTATCGTACTCGTTCACTTTTTGCATCTATCGCACTTGTTCACCTTGTGCATTTATTGCACACTTTCATTACATTGTGCATTTTTTGCACGATCTCATACCTTTTTTGTTTATCTCAGGACGTGTGAAACGTGACCCTGAGCGATTTTTTATCTCAGGATGCGTGAAACACGACCCCGAGCGATTTTTCTCCTCTTCTCATGATTTCAGCATGATTAGAGTATCTTAGGATATGTGAAACGTGACCTTGAGTGGATTTTTATCTTGGGACGCGTGAAACGCGACCTCGAGCGATTTCTCTTCTCTTCTCACATTGCAGCATGATTAGAGTATCTCAGGACACGTGAAACGTAACCCTGAGCGACTTTTTATCTCGGGACGTGTGAAATGTGACTTCGAGCGATTTTTCTTCTCTTTTCGCGATTTCAACATGACTAGAGTATCTCAGGATGCGTGAAACGTGACCCAGAGCGATTTTTTATTTCGAGACACGTAAAACGCAACCCAGAGAGGTTTTTTTTATCTCGGGACACGTGAAACGCTACCCAGAGCAGTTTCTCTTCTCTTTTTGGAATTTCAGCGTGATTAGAGTATCTCAGGACGCGTGAAACGCGATCTTGAGCAGTTTTTTATCTCGGGACTCATGAAACATGACCTTGAGTGGTTTCTCTTCTCTTCTCACAATTTCAACGTGATTAGAGTATCTCAGGATGTGTGAAACATGACCCTGAGCAATTTTTTATCTTGGAACGCGTGAAATGCGACCCCGAACAGTTTATCTTCTCTTCTCTTCTCACGATTTCATTGAGATTAGAGTATCTTGGGATGCATGAAACACGACCCTAAGCAGTGTTTTTCTCTCCTCTTTCCATGGTTTCGGCATGGTTAAAGTCTGTGTTTTGCTTTTTCGCGTGAAACTTATTTTGGTTTAAGCTTGAGACTCATTCATATATTGTTAATTTGTTATTGCTTATTGTAATTGATTGCAACTGTTATTGCTTAGTGCATCATCTTACAGGATCATGAGTTTTCAAAATAGCCAGCTTTGCGAAGCATGTGAGTCCAACTTTCAAAGTATATTCTTTGTGCATATCATTTGCATCCTGCCCCTAGAACTACGCTAGTTTGATTCCCTATAAAGGGATACGTAGGCAGCTTGCGAGCTCAATTAATTTTTTTTATGTCTTGATTGTTTCCCCAAGTCTTACGACCTTGTCAAAATGGGTCATCTTCAGGCTTTGACATTCACTCACGTCATGTCATGACTTCGAGTTTTGTCAAAAAGGGGCAGCTGTAGACACCCCATTTTTTTATCGCCCTTAAGACTTGGGCACCACTGATTGATCACTCAATGATAAATGTGTGTACTCGTCAAATGCTTGACTTCCTCAGCAGGAAACCTCAGTTTTGAACCTTTAAACCTTGTGTCTTGTTTTGGACCAAAATAGTGGTTTTTCAGACCTGTGCCTCCAGTGACCTACCATCCACTAGTGTGGCTTGCCGCCCATTAATGTGCCCTGCCGGCCACTAGTGCAAAAATCATATATTTTTTGCCGTGTGTCCCCCCATGTGTATGCACCATTCTAGCTGTATGTATACATATATTTTCGAGATAGGCAGATGGTTTTCTATATATAGATGACCTCCCCTTTTGGTTTCAAGGTTGGAAAAATTGAAGAGTGAGAAAATATTTTTGGAATAGCAAAATTCTCTCTCTCTCTCTCTCTTGCAACTTACATAGCCTTTGCTGAAACACTCTAAACAAAACCTAGAGAGTTCCTTGCTGAGATTATTTGGGCTTGAATTTTAGCTCTTAAGGCACTTGAGAGTGTGAAATTGGTGGTTTTTAACTCAAGGGTTCATTTCTCTTCAAGAGGCATAACTTTTAGTGCTTTTTGTACCCTCTTTATACCATCTTCTTCTCATCTGTTCCCACTATTTTTGATCTATTTATTACTTGGGTTTTTGGGCTGAACTTGTGGTTTAAGGCCATTAAAGGTAGAGGGGTTGATAACCCTTCTTTGAACTTTGCTTCTAAGACCTTTGCCCTTGTGTTTCCCACCTTCTCATCATAATATTTTGAGCTTTTTACCAATGATTTTTAGAAATTTTCAAAGGCAAAAATCATGTTTTGAAGTCCCAAAAGTGGAGGGGTTACCTCTCCTCCTTGTGCTTATGTGCTAGTTTTAATACCTCAATATTTTAGCTAGTTGTTTTAGTTGTTTTGGTCTTTTTTTCCAATACTTTTTTGGACTGTTTTAGGACTATTTTTATGAGTTAACTTCATTCATGCTTTGTATAGTATGCTTGTAGTGTAACAGTCTTCATAGGCTTGGTGGTTTAGGCCTTAGCGACCAACCTATTTGAGTTGATAGTGTTTATTTCTTGTTTTCCATACTTATATTCATCTCTAATCACCTCTACAACCTCCCTCATTTCTTGGCTTTTTCTTTACGTTGAAAGTTGTTTCAAACTAGTTGCTTGTTTAAAGCTTGAGATAGAGATATTATGCTTAATGGTTTAATCTCTTTGGGGGTTCATTACCAATGGCATGGTGTCTCTTTCATGCCTAGAACAACTCTTTGTTTGGTGCTCCTTTCCATTAGAGGACTTAAAACTCATTTTTGGACTTAATGAATTAAGGAATGGATGGTAATTGGAATGAAGTAATAAAATTGGGACTGAAAGTGATGCAAGATAATAAAGTAATTTGGGGTTCAATCGGACGTTAATTGAACCCATTGAGTCTTGAGTCGTTTCATACTTGTTAGTGATGTAAACGGTTCAAGAATTAATGTCAACCCCTTCCCTTGATCAATCAATGATAGGGAGGAGGTTTTGTTGGTCTTTTGTTATGCATTGAAATTGTGTCTCTTGGTTCATTTAACGCCCCAAAATAATTTAACATGAACTACCCACATTAATTAACATTCACTAAACCATGGCAATAAACTTCCCATCTTCACATAGTTAATAAGCGAGTTTTTTACAAAAGTTTCACATGCGGATATACATTCAATGATAAAAATACTCATGAATCTATAGCATGTGAAACACCTAGTCTCAAAACAATAAAATGCCCCTAAGGGCTTACATCTTCTAAGGCAATAGCCTGGTTATACAAAATGGTCTCTCGGACCCATACACGTTTAGCCCTTGGCTTACAAAAATTTACAACAAGATAAGAGAGCTATTTACTCCTCACAAAAATATCCACGCCCTCAATTCGGCGGGATCACCACATCTTTACCTGCACCAAATCCCATAGAGGTGAGAATAAGGCCCAGTAGAGAATTCCTACAAAGTATATACAGTTATACAAACTCTCAATAAAAATGCAAACGTCAATGCCATGCCATGCTCTTTTAAAGAAATTTTATTTCATACTCTTTTTGAAGGTTATCACTTTCCAATAAAAGCTTGCATTCACAACACATTTCAAAACTTCCAATTTCAATCAATAGGGGCGGTAAATACAACACTGGTAATCCCTAGGCTGGTGTCTGCAAGTAGACTCTACAAGTACTACCAAATTGTCATTTTTACTGGTATTAACTGGATACTCAGGCCAACTTATCAAATTCAACTACACCCCCTATCCAGACTTACCATGTATTTACCCCATTCACATTACCATAGTTCTCATTGCAATATAATCTTTCTCAAAGTAAACGTTTTCCAATTCGTTTCAAGATATGCAATAAAGATAATAAATCAAATGAGAACATGATACAATGCATGATATCTCATAACATTCCTCCATTTCAAACATCTCTACAACATTATCAATTAATTTCATTTTCTCACTTCTTCTCTTCTATATCAATTCACAAAATAACCACTTGCCGTAAACCCATGGTTACATCAATTTCTCATCAAGAACAATTAATAACAGTTAGCCTCGTCAAGACTATACGTAATGTTTTCAACATTAAAACTATAAGATTTTGCAATTTACAAGTTCCATGGTGCGCAACCATTTACTAACTCATAACCTTACATGTTCAAATGTTTAGTAATAATGTTGAAATACCATCTCATTTCTCATGTAACAAGTAGATGGCCATTTTACTACACATAAGATGAAATTATTCTCATTCATTCTCTTGGCACAAGGAAAACAAGGAATTTCATAGGCATTTTCTTATTTTCCAAAATCCCCCAAAAATTACCTAGGGTTTTTCCATCAAAACAAACATTTCTCATCCCCTTGAAGAAACCCTATCAAACCATCTTTCTAGAATTTAATAAATAGGCAAACCCACTAGGATTAGTAAAAAGTTTTGAGCTTTAAACCCATTTTGAAAACTCTCTACATTTTAGATCACAAAAAATCAAAATCCACACCAAAACTTCAAGGAAACTTTTAAATCAACAACAACAATGCAAAACGTGTATATGTAACTCAAGAATCCCTACCTCAGGCTTGATGAAGAGAGAGAGAGAAGATGAAACCCTAGAACCAAAAGATGGGAGAGCTTTGACTTCCACCACACCAAGTGAAGCTCTAGCCCTTGATCTTCAAGATTAGAGGGAGATGATGATGATCTTGACTCAAGATTTGTAAGAATCAAAGTGTTTTGGGTGTTTGAGAAAGTTTCTAGAGAGAAGGGGGAGAAAAATAGGGTTTAGAGTGAGAGAGAGATGTGTAAAATGAGTGATACACGCGGACCAAAAGATAAAAAAAAATAGAGTTTCGGACTGCCAGTCTGCCGCACGTGCGGCACCCTTCCCTGCACGTGCGGAGCACCCCCTCCCGTATGTGCAGCCTTCATCCTCGCACGTGCAGTGGCCTTTTCCCGCACCTCCTTCCACACGTGCCTTTTAGGCAATGTGTAGCCTCCATCACCCCTGAATTCCGCACGTGCGGCCTGGCCTCCCGCACATGTGGCCCCTCTTCCGCACGTGTGGCCCAAGGCCCCCACACGTGCGGCTAGCCAACCAGCCCAGAAAAGTTTTTGGCTCAACCCTCGGGCACTCCGAACATGACCTCACGCTCTCCGGAACAAGCGAAAATCGACACTGAACCAAACAAGAACAAGAACTCTAATCTTGGGACCCAATTCTAAATGTTTCAAGTCCAACGAAGATGAGAGGAGAATGGAGGAAGAAGAAAAATAAAGGAGACAAGGACTCAGTCATCACAACCTCCCCACCATAGGAAATTTCATCCCCGAAATTTTAAACAAACCAACTAAAAGCTCTAACCATTACGACTAGCCCAATAACATCATCAAGTCACAACATCAAAACACAACCAACATTTATCACTTTCTTCCTCATCATTTCATCAAAACACAATTTCTCAAACTAGATATATGGAATGAAGCATTTAGAACAAAATATCATTCTTTCATAACCTTATAGTCAAATCAACAATACATACAACAACATGTGATCCACAATGCAACACTTTTTTTTTTTTTTTCCTTCAACACAAGGGAACATTACAATTAAAAGAAAACAATCAAGCATACTCAAATAAATCTGGATACTTGGAGCGGACTTCTGCCTCCCTTTCCCAAGTCACTTCCTCAATCCCATGGTGTCTCCATAACACCTTCACTAACGGTATGGTTTTGCCTCGTAGCACTTCGTCTCGGGCATCTAAGATTTGAACTGGCCGCTCTTCGTAGGAGGCATCCTCATCTACCTCCAAATCAACCCAATATAGCACATGAGAAGGGTCGGGTTCGTACTTCCTAAGCATTAACACATGAAACACATTATGGACCCCCAAAAGTTGTGGTGGTAAAGCTAACCGATATGCCACTTCCCCGATCCTCTCCAATATCTCGAAAGGCCCAATAAACCTCGATGACAACTTCCCACTCTTGCCAAACCTCATTAGACCCCACCTAGGTGAGATCTTAAGAAACACATGATCACCCACTTCGAAGGATAAGGGTCGTCTCCTCTTATCGGCAAAATTTTTCTGTTGGCTTTGGGCCGTAGCTAATCTCTTACGAATGAGGGCAACCTTCTCGGTTGTCTCCCTAACAATCTCCGGAACCAACGGTGCATCTCTCACCTCGGCCCAACAAACTGGCGATCTACAAGGTCGGCCATACAAGGCCTCAAACGGTGCCATCTCTATGCTAGCTTGATATTTATTGTTGTAAGCAAATTCAATCAATGGTAAGTGCCTCTCCCAAGACCCTTTGAAATCTAGGATACAAGCTCTAAACATATCTTCCAAAATCTGTGTAGTACGTTCCGATTGCCCATCGGTTTGAGGGTGATAAGCGGTGCTAAAAGTCAACTTGGTTCCCAACGCCTCTTGAAGGCTTTGCCTGGCACAGGCGGTAAGCGAGGATCTCTATCTGACACAATGGTTATCGGAACCCCATGAAACCAAACTATCTCCCTAGTGTACAACTTCGCCAAGTGCTCAACTGAGTCGCTAGTACGCATTGGAATGAAGTGTGTGGACTTAGTCAGCCTATCAACAATTACCCAAATGGCATCATTGCCCCGTGGCGTTCTAGGAAACCCAACTATGAAATCCATGGTAACGTGCTCCCATTTCCATTCGGCTATAGGTAAGGGTTGTAACAAACCCACTGGTCTTTGATGCTCGGCCTTCACTTGGCGACCGTAAGGCACTTCGACATGAAGGATGCAACATCGCTTCATGCCCTCTACGAGCCCGGCGGCTAAGGTCACGATACATTTTAGTGCCCTTCCGGATGTTCCGCACGGCGTAAATGATGGAACTCTCGAAGCACTTCCTTTCTACAAGATTCAGGCATAAACAAACGATCTAGGTAACGTACACTCTGATCCAAGTGAATGTTCAAACCCTTCTCTTCCTTCCCATTAGAGATTTTATTACGAATTAACTCTACTTCTCGGTCTCCCCGTTGCGCTTCTACAACTTTGCTAATCAAGGTAGGTTGAGCACTCAAGGCGAACAATGTTGCACCCATTTCGGACTCACCTAATTGCAACTCAAACTTGCCTACTTCACCAAACATAATCCACTCCCGAATGGCCACACTCGCCAATCTACTCATGGTTTTTCGGCTTAAGGTGTCAGCCACTACATTTGCCTTCCCCGGGTGATAGTGTAACTCAAAGTCGTAGTCTTCTAAAAACTCCATCCACCTCCGTTAACGTAGATTTAAATCTTTTTAGGAAAACAAATACTTCAAGCTCTTATGGTCGGAGAAAACCTCAAACTTCTCACCATACAAGTAATGCCTCCAAATTTTCAAGGCAAACACTACTGTGGCTAACTCTAAGTCGTGGGTAGGGTAATTCTTCTCATGGGTTTTAAATTGCCATGAGCCATAGACAACAACGTTCCCCTCTTGCGTCAAAACACACCCAAGCCCATCCCGAGAAGCCTCACAATAGACGGTGTAACCCAAACCTCTCTCCGGAATGATCAACACCGGTGCCATGGTCAACCTAGTTTTGAGTTCTTGGAAAGACTTTTCACAAGCCTCACTCCTTACAAACTTTACCCATTTCTAGTCAACCTAGTCAAAGGTGTGACTAATCTAGAAAAGTCCCTCACAAAACGCCGATAGTACCCCGCCAATCCCAAGAAACTCCGGATCTCAAAAACATTCTTAGGTTGCTTCCAATGTTGTACAGAGTCTATCTTCGAAGAATCTACAGTTACTCCCTCACTTGACACTACATGGCCCAGAAACTTCACCTCGGTGAGCCAAAACTCACACTTGTCAAATTTGGCATACAAGCGATGCTCCCTAAGCAAGTCAAGCACTATCCTCAAGTGAGCTTCGTGTTCCTCCTTAGAGGTCGAATAAATTAGGATGTCGTCCACAAAGACAACCACAAAACGGTCCAAGTACTCCCTAAAAATTTGGTTCATTAAATCCATGAAGGAAGCTGGTGCATTAGTCAATCCAAATGGCATTACAAGGAACTCATAGTGGCCATAATGCGTATGAAAGGCCGTTTTTTGAATGTCCCCCTCCCGGGATCTCAACTGATGGTACCTTGAACTCAAATCTATCTTCGAAAAGCAACAAGACCCTCTAAGTTGATCAAACAAGTCATCTATTCTGGGTAAAGGGTATTTGTTCTTGATAGTAACTCGATTCAGTTTACGGTAGTCAATACACAGCTGCAATGACCCATCCTTCTTCTTCACAAATAGAGCCGACACTCTCCAAGGTGACGTACTAGGGCAAATGAAGCCCTTGTCTAGAAGCTCTTGGAGTTGAATCTTCAACTCATGTAACTCTGCAGGTGCAAATCTATACGGCGCCATAGAAATTGGTGTCGTTCCAAGCACTAAGTCAATGGTGAACTCAATCTCCCGATGGGGTGGCAAACTAGTAAGGTCCTCGGGAAACACGTCCGAGTATTCACACACTACCCTTGGCAACTCAACTCGAGTTCCGCCACTCTCATCATCCAAAAGAGTAGCAAGAAGACCGCTAAGGTTGTTCCTACTACGAGGATCAAATACTGGCAATAAAATCTAATCAACCCTGTCCCCCAGAAAGTAAAAACAATCTCCACTCGAGGTGCACACTGTGACCCTCTGTTGAAAACAATTAATCACTGCCTGATACGAAGACAACCAATCCATGCCTAGAATGATATCAAAACTCAACATGTCTAGCAACACAAAAGCAAACAGGAGTCTACGCCTAGCAACCTCTATCTCACAATCATGACAACCCCGATCTAAGTCAACGGTTCCCCCAACAGGAGACTCTACTCTAAGCGGAGATGCTAACTGTGTCACCTCTAGCCCCAATGCAGATGCGAATGCAGCAAATTTGAATGAATGAGACGCACTCATATCTATCAACACATTGGCCAAAGAATTACACACACTAAAAATACCTCTCACAACCGAGGGTCCTGGCAACTGCTCTGGCGCGGTAACAGCCTACACGCGCCCTTGTGGCGTCTAACCAACCTGCTCGTCCCTCGGAGCAAAGGCCTACTGTACAGACTGAGCCGAAGCGACTCCCTGATGAACTCGTGAAGTCTGAGCTGAGTGAGCCTGTTGGTGGCTCTGAGTTTGCCTTGACCCTAATGCACCAGATGCACCTCCCAACTGTGGGCAAGCTCTCTTCATGTGTCCTGACTGACCGCACTGGTAGCAAGTAGGCCCCTGACCCCTACTCTGAGACTGACTCTAAGTTCGGCTAGGTGGTGATGGCGGCAATATCTGTTGTCCTCCTCTCTTCTGTGGACATGTAAAGGCCTTGTGACCCGGTTGGCCATACTTGAAGCAAGAAAACCCACTCGATGCACTATTTCTCGAGCCTGCACTAGGCAAGGGGAAAGTAGATCTAGACTGTTGCGGCTGAGACTGGGATGAAAAAGTGTTTCTGCTCTTCTTGTTGGGCCTGAAGTCCCCCTGTAACCCTTGGCCCCTAAACCTCGAATTCCGAAGTCTCTCCTCCTTAACCTCCACAATAATTTCCACATGTGCGGCTGCCTCCACAAGGTGATCATAAATTCAAATCATGTTCCCGGCAACCTTGAACAAAATCTTCATCCTCAACCTCTGCTCGAACTCAAAACAATGGCGCTCCTCCATCGCTACCAATTCTGGTGCAAATCGGGACAAATTAGAAAATGCTGCTTCAAATTCGGCCACGGACATATTTAGTTGCTTAAGGTCCTTGAATTCCTACCTCAACCTCTCCCTAGCAGTAGGAGGTAAATACTTGTCTTGGAAGGTCACCACAAATGCCTCCCATGACGGTTCTATACGGCCCTTGGCATACTTCCACCATTAGCCTGCGTCACCCTTGAGATAATAACTACCAAGGGTCACCCTCAACTCGCTATCCTCGATGTGAAGCATCTCGAAAGTCTTTAAGGTTTGTTCAAGCCATTCATCTGCTTTCTTTAGCTTGGGGCCGCCATGGAATTCATCCAGCTTGGCTCGCAAAAACTCCCTCGTGAGGAAGCTCGCCCTTGTCTCCACGGTGTTCTCCCTAGCTTGGTTCTCCGCCCTCAAAATGTTCATGGACTCCCTCAAAGCCCCCGCCATCTCCCAGGCTAGAGTCCTCATTGCGGCTTCGCCGGCTTGCCCCGGCACCTCCGCTTGCCCCATTTGTTCGGCCATGTCAGCTTGGCCTAGACCCTCTTCTTGTACCGAGACCTCGTGGACCGATACCTCATGTACACCCCGGCGACCTCGACCTCGCCTTCCACCCCTACCACCTCGTGTTCGAATCCTTCCCGACATCCTAATTGAAGAACAAGATAAATAATTTAGCACATAATTCCAAATGTGCTCGCAACTTGCCTCACACGTTAAACTATAACAATCATATATATTCTATCACACAAAAAATTCAATTCACCCTAAATAAGCACGTAGTCACATAAGCACATACGAATTATCCTTTAGTGATGAGATTCGTCTCACGAAAAACCAAGAATTCTTAATAGAATGAGTATTGATCAGGTACCCTTCTAATAAGACCTCAAAGAATCTAATGGGCGCAAATAACATCCCCAAAGTCCAATCTCATACCCATAAAGTCACATAAGCATGCTATCACATAATCACAAAAGCTAAACATTTCCTAATCATACGAAATGGACCCATTGTGGTACAACGACCACTCCCCGCGAGCTCCAAGTATTCAAACCCGGTAGCTTTGATACCAAGTTGTAATGCCCCGAATAATTTAACATGAACTACCCACATTAATTAACATTCACTAAACCATGGCAATAAACTTCCCATCTTCACATAGTTAATAAGAGAGTTTTATACAAAAGTTTCACATACGGATATACATTCAATGATAAAAATACTCATGAATCTATAGCATGTGAAACACCTAGTCTCAAAGTAATAAAATGCCCTTAAGGGCTTACATCTTCCAAGGCAATAGTCCGGTTACACAAAATGGTCTCTCGGACCCATATACGTTTAGCCCTTGGCTTACAAAAATTTACAACAAGATAAGAGAGCTATTTACTCTTCACAAAAATATCCATGCCCTCAATTCGACGGGATTACCACATCTTTACATGCACCAAAATCCCATAAGGATGAGCATAAAGCCAAGTAGAGAATTCTTACAAAGTATATATAGTTATGCAAACTTTCAATAAAAATGCAAACGTCAATGCCATGCCATGCTCTTTTGAAGAAATTTTATTTCATACTCTTTTTGAAGGTTATCACTTTCCAATAAAAGCTTGCATTCACAACACATTTCAAAACTTCCAATTTCAATCAATAGGGGCAGTAAATACGACACTGGTAATCCCTAGGCTAGTGTCTGCAAGTAGACTCTACGAGTACTACCAAACTGTCATTTTTACCGGTATTAACTGGAAGGCTCGACACCTATCTGCGTGGGTTTCTGGTCTTTCACCATGGACACTCAAGCCAACTTATCAAATTCAACTACACCCCCTATCTGGACTTACCACATATTTACCCCATTCATATTACCATAGTTCTCATTGCAATATAATCTTTCTCAAAGTAAACGTTTTCCAATTCGTTTCAAGATGTGCAATAAAGATAATAAATCAAATGAGAACATGATACAATGCATGATATCTCATAACATTCCTCCATTTCTAACATCTCTACAACATTATCAATTTATTTTGTTTTCTCACTTCTTCTCTTCTATATCAATTCACAAAATAACCACTTGCCATAAACCCATGGCAACATCAATTTCTCATCAAGAACAATTAATAACAATTAGCCTCGTCAAGACTACACATAATGTTTTCAACATTAAAATTATGAGATTTTGCAATTTACAAGTTCCATGGTGCACAACCATTTACCACCTCACAAACTTACATGTTCAAATTTTTAGTAATAATGTTGAAATACCATCTCATTTCTCATGGAACAAGTAGATGGCCATTTTACTACACATAAGATGAAATTATTCTCATTCATTCTCTTGGCACAAGGAAAACAAGGAATTTCATAGGCATTTTCTTATTTTCCAAAATCCCCCAAAAATTACCTAGGGTTTTTCCATCAAAACAAACATTTCTCATCCCCTTGAAGAAACCCTATCAAACCATCTTTCTTGAATTTAATAAATAGGCAAACCCACTAAGATTAGTAAAATGATTTGAGCTTTAAACCCATTTTGAAAACTCTCTACATTTTAGATCACACAAAATCAAAATCTACACCAAAACTTCAAGGAAACTTTTAAATCAACAACAACAATGCAAAATGTGTATATATAACTCAAGAATCCCTACCTCAATCTTGATAAAGAGAGAAAGAAGATGAAACCCTAGAACCAAAAGATGGGAGAGCTTTGACTTCCACCACACCAAGTGAAGCTCTAGCCCTTGATCTTTAAGATTAGAGGGAGATGATGATGATCTTGACTCAAGATTTGCAAGAATCAAAGTGTTTTGGGTGTTTGAGAAAGTTTTCTAGAGAGAAGGGGGAGAAAAATAGGGTTTAGAGTGAGAGAGAGAGAGATGTGTAAAATGAGTGATACATTCGGACCGAAAGATAAAAAACGAGTTTGATTGCGATCTGTCACACATCGGCTCCTTCCGCCGCGTCTTGGCGCCTCTTCCCACACATGCGGCCTTCATCCTCGCACGTGCGGTGGCTCTCTCTCGCACCTCCTTCCGCATGTGCCGTTTAGGCAATGTGCAGCCTCCTCCATCACCTCTGAATTCTGCACGTGCGGCCCAAGGCCTCTGTACCTGCAGCTAGCCAACCAGCCCAGAAAAGTTTTTGGCTCAACCCTCAGGCACTCCGAACCTAACCTCACACTCTCTGGAACAAGCGAAAATCGACACCAAACCAAACAAGAACAATAACTCTAATCTAGGGACCCAATTCCTGATGTTTCAAGTCCAACGAAGATAAGAGGAGAATGGAGGAAAAAGAAAAATAAAGGAGACAAGGACTCGGTCATCACAGTTCATAAGTCATCACACAATGAAATTGCGTCGATTGATGGCCTGCGAACTAAACCTACCCTCCTTTGACCTTTTTGCTGATAAAGAGAGGCAGGGTGGACAAACATCCCTTGAAAATACTCTGGTTTGTGCTCTGTTTGTCCTCTGTTGCTGCAGGAAAGAACCAACATCAGTGGCCAGCAGGCCACCACCTTTTCTGAATGGCAACCCACTATTAGTGGCCTGCCGACCACTATTTCTGGGTTGCCGACCACTTTTTCAAGGCAGGCAGTGTCCTTTTTCCAACAAAGCAGAGCAGAAGCTGAGCTGAAAAATAGTGCAATTTTTCAACTGTGCAACAGAGGTATTCTAGCAGCAAAACAATGGGATTTTTCAGGTGGAAATCCACGCACATGCATAAGCATTCCTCACTTCCCAGGACTGATTACTTAAAGTAGTTAATTACTTAGCTTAGTTATTTCTTTGGTTGTATCCGTATTGTTAATTTGTAATTAATTAATTAGTTAGTTCCAATTTGTAATAATTTGCTAGAATAGTTAATTAATTGTGGTGTTGTAATAATTAGCTAGCATAGTTAGTTTGTTTAATTCAGTTTGTAAGGGTTAATTAATTAAGTAATTAGCTTAGCTAGTCCATTCATTCGGACCCTCTTGTGCGAGGGCCAAGCTTGTAATAATGTGTATATCTTCTAACCCCACGTCTTTCTCCTTTTTAATTACTTGCTCACGATGGGTAGTTTAGAACATCATGTTTCTTTTAGCATACCCCATGTTTGCATCTACTTGTCTTGCATGCATCAAGGCCCGATTCATCATTCTAAACAAAGCATTGTAGTTTACATACTTCGTTGAATACATGTTTAAACCGTATGCCGTCAAAATTGACTCACATGACATAATTAGTAGCCGAGCCTATTAGTTGCACCATTGCATGTGTTGCATTAGTCATGTTGCATTAGTTAGGAGCATGCATGTTTTCTAACTCTTTTATTTCTTTTGGCTTTCCTTGGAGTACTAGGTGAGCATTTTATTTGCTTTAGCATATCGCATGCGTGTGATTGTTGCCATGATAAGCATAACACCATGAGGCTAAGTGCTTAATTGATATAATTGATTAAATGCTTGTGGATGAAGGCTAATTGCTTGAATTGGAATAATTTGAGTAATGTACATATAAGATCACTTTTCTAAGTGGTACATATTCGAAACAATTTTCAAAAATATACATGAAATCAAAGTGTTCCAATTTTTTGTAAATTAGTCTATACTTGTGTGTGCATCACATAGTAATGCTAGCCTAATAATCAGAACAAGAGTATATAATGTAAATAAGATTCACATCATGATTTGTAGAGGCCGATCTTTGATCGGGCGAGTGGGGTGCTCAATTCATGACCTTCCCCTCTCGTACCTAAGTTCCCGAGCCGAGACAATCTTGGTGATGATGGATATGTGGCCTTTGGCACGAGTCATGGGTTTCCTAAATTTTTCAAAAATATTTAGGTGGCAACTATGTATCTGGTAAAGTAGTCCATTTTTGGCATTTTGATTCAAAATCGATTTTTCAAAAGATTTGCCGGATTTGGATTGTTTGGTATTTATCTATTTCACATTACACTTGTGAGATTAGATTCAGAACCGTAGAGTCCAAACTATAGAGCTAGTCGTATTTGAAAGGAGCACGAAAAGTCGAGCTACATTAGGCAAAATACCTAAAATGCTCTACATGCCGAAAAATATACAAGAGTTCCGGAGTACTACGTGGCCGTACTCCCGGACTATTGAATAATCACCCACGATTGCCTCTCTTGTTAGAGATACTCTAAAGAGCATATTAGAGTCACTCTTAGAAATTTATGATCTCATTAAAGGGTTAATGTGTTAGAGCAACTCCAATCATACTCTTCATTTTTTATTAGCTAAAATATATAAAGGGTAATTTTTTTTTTATTTTTATTTTTTTTATCTATATACTTCAATGCTGCTGTTTATTTTACCTATCTATATATACAAACTATTTAAAAATCCTTTCAAAACTCTTCAAATGTAATTAGCTTTAAAGAATTTTGTTTAAATAGCTATTATAATAACTAACTCATTAGAGCGATTAACATAACATAATATTAATTATAATAACTAACAAGTCTCATTTAAAAATATCTTCAAAATGCCGTTATACAGTGTCAATTTTGTTGTATAAATTACAAGCTAATGAAAGATTTTGCCAGTTCAACGAGTGCAAGGTAACCAACTGGATTGATCTAATTCATCGTGTGTGATATGAAAATAAGATTACAATAATGTTATATTTGTTTAACTAGAAATGTCATTACAATTACGTTACATTTATTTTAGTAGAAAATATTTTTCAACAAAAATTACGAAACTTTTTTTTTATAAATATTTTTCATAGAAAATGTTTTTTTTGTATATTTGGTTACATCCTTCAAAATATTGTATTGGAGATTATATTAATGAGGCGGACGTGGTAGAGGCAGCAATAGAAGTAGGACCGGCAATAGTGGTGGTGATGGTGTAGAAGAAGAGGTGGTGGTGAGAGTAGCAGCGTGCAGTGACGGGGTGAAGGTGGTGGTGGCGATGGCGATAACAATTGTGATGGTGTGGTAGCATTAGTAAGATTTTAGTCTGAAAATTATTTTTCATCTTTTAAAAGTAAAAATATTTTGTGTCTAAACAAACTTATTTTTCATTAACTATAAAAAAAAATATTTTCTATTGACTTTTGTTTTTCGTTATGGATCTTACTAACAAGTGCCTCTAAAGCACAAAAAAGAAAAGAACAAAAAAATAGATAAATCACAAAACACTTATCACTAAATTCAATATATTTTTTTTATAAATTCCAAAACACATCTTAATCTCTTCATACATTTTCAAGAGACTTTTTCTCACATTCCCAATATTAACAAGTGTCATGGACAGTTATTAATATTTGTCTTTCATTATACCAAATGCCAAAAATTTGAGAAAGTACAAACAAACGGAACATAACTATAAATTTTACGATAATTGACATTTTACAATGTATTAAAATATGTTTTTTAATAGATTAGCGGTTAGGCACGTGCATTGCAGGTGGCATGTGGCATGTGATTTTTCACCAACTATTAGTACTGTAATTATATATGTCTCTTAAATTGGTATGTGATATGTATACAAAGTATGGAGATTTGTATATGTAAATTGATCTGTATACAAAATACAACTAAACAATAAATGAATACATACTCGATTGAAGAATTTAAATGATAAATGAGAAATTTTATAAACATAAACATCACTTTATAGCTAGATTATTGAAATCAGAATCTTATCTTAAACAATAAACAATAAACAATAAACAAGTCATTTAAATATATAGTATTACATAAATCGTTTTCTATCAACTTCTCAGTTCAATTTTTCATAATCCGTACCTGTAATAGAATTGAATGTATAAAATTAATTATACAGTAACACAATTTTGTTTAATAGTTCATCTCATAATACAAATTCATTAAACTCACTATTGCATATTCTTTGCATACTATTGGTATAAGAATGCATTAATATCAATATGTAATATATTTTTATATACCAAGTGTTGTTCAGTCTTGTTTTATGTGCCACAAATATCTTGCATGATGAAAAATATAACATTAGTTGTTAGTATATTTTTATTTATATAGAAAATGTGGAATAATTTTTTTTTACAAAAATGGAATGATATTGTAACTTAATATTTCGATCGATATAGGAATTTCATAATTGAGGGTCACTTTTATGAAACTGTCAAGTTACATAATTTATGTCATCTGTAAGTAATCAACATATGACAAAAATAGATTAAAACTTTGCATTTGATGTACTTACTTTCTGCATCATTAAGTTGCTGCGATAATGTTTGGGCATCATTTGATTTTTTTTTTCCCCTTGTAATTTGACCAAAATGTGTGCATGAGATACATTGTTTTTCTTGAACTTCATAACAGATAAGACACTTTCTGCTTCTACACGTCTAACTTTGCTTGTAGAGTATGTTGCAACTTGCAATATATCTTTTATAGTTTTGTTTTACTATCTTTCTATTTTTCTTCTTACTCATCATTATAACTCATTATAATAAAAATATTTTGGTGAGTAAGAGTTTGAAACGATATCACATTATTATGAATTTCAAAATCCATTTTTCCTTAATAATGTGATTTTTTTCTATGAGGAAAAAAAGTACAATTATTGTTGTGATAAATGTGTTTTGCAAAAATCTTGATTTGTTATTGAAAGTGTTTGTTGTGGACACTTATTTGTATGACATGTATGTATATATGTATTGAATATAAGTTGATAGGAGAACAATATACAATCCTGCAATTTTTTCCTAACAAATATAATTATATTATTAAAGCGATACATGCTAGAAAATTAAAGTATCCGATAGTAATATAGCATTAAAGATTGACAATGTATGCATATAGTAACATATGTAAATTTACATTTATATTTTTTTATATATTTTTACATATAAACATTGACATATATAAGATATCACAAAAGTAATATGTGAAAACTTTTGTAACAATATAGTACATGTAACAATGAGAAGTACATTGTTCATAATTAAATAGTTGGTCATAATGTAGATGTTTCGCGTTACATTTTTTGTGTGTATGTATCATTTTTTTAAGAGTGATTCTACTTACACCACTACTTTACCTCTTTACACCATCTATCTCATTACACCACTAAAAAAAATGTGATTCTCATTACACCTATTATATTACCGAAACTAAACCCAAAGTAAGACTCTTCAAAATCCTTTTATCTCTTTACACCAATAGTTTTTGGAGGGAAAATAAGGGAACAGAAAAAGCCTTGATGGGAAAGAAAATAGCCTTGAGGGAAGACAGTAAATGGAGAGCATAGTGAAGTGCCTGTTCGGTCACACAGTACTAAACAATTTACATTCCTTCGGTGTTATGTTGCCGGAAAAAATAGATTTATCCAACATTTTGTTGCTAAACATTTACAGAGCCACTTTCTTTCAAACAATGATTTTTAAATTTGTGTCAGGCCTGTTTGGTAATACAATACTAATGAATTTGAATTAATCTAGTGCCATGTTACTAGACAAACTTTTTTTTTTCCAGCAGTATGTCGTCGTTCATAAAAAAAAATCATATTCATAAAAAAAAAACTTAATAAATTTTGTTTGTAATGAATTCATGATTGGAGTCCACTAATAATGCAGTACTCGCATTGTTGCAATGGATAGAAGTATAATCATTCCAAGCAAAAAAAAAATATAAAATATAAAAAAAATGAAACTGGAAATACACGGTAATGAGTAGCCGAATAAATTAAAAAATTTGACATTGGATTATCGAAAATGTATCTTTTATTCAGCAATTGGTTACTAAATGTATGTTTTTTATTTGGCAATGTGATGCTGAACTATTTTCTTTTGTTTGATTTCGAAACACCAAACAAAAGTCAAAGAATAGTCCAGAAAAACGAAACAAAAACCTACCAAACAAATAAAAAAAAATTCACCATTTCACTTTTTTGATAGTTCTTCACCACCGTTTCTTCATCCATTGCTTTCTTCTATGATCAAAACACTATGATTCTCACTTTTTGAAAAGAGATGTGTAAGAGAGAAGAAAAATTGAGAAAGGCAGAAGATGAGTAGGGATTGAAGGCTAAGGGGTGTAAAGAGATAATACAATATATTTAATTTCAGTGCTTTGTCCTTAAAGGCAATTTTACATATGCGTAAAATTGAAAAAAATAAAATAAAATAAAATAACATCTCATATGGAGGGTGTAAAGAGATAAAGTAGTGGTGTAAATAGAATCACTCTTTTTTTTTTAATTAGATTATTAAATTCACATAAAAATTGAAGGGTAAACTACTAATAGGTCATAACAGTTGGATTTAATTTCCATCGAATCCTATTGAAAAATAAGTTGTAGTAAAATCATCGCTAAAAATAATTTTTTTATGACCATTTTTTGCATGTCACTCAAAATTGACAATTAGTGACTTTCTTTTATCATGATTTTTATAAATTGTCACTAAAATTTAAAATTAGTGATGTTTTTTTGTGACAAATTTTTCAAGCGTAAGCAATGTTGAAAATTAGTAACATTTTTTGTGAGGATTTGTTTAAGCAATTACCTAAAACTTATAATTATTGACATTTTTTGTGACAAAATTTTTGAATTGTCTCAGAATATTAACGATTAGTGGTTTTTTTATTAATATTTGATGAAAACGCCATTAATTCTTACAAGACCTATTGTACAATAAGTCTACCTATTATGACCTACGAAAGTCCCACAAATTTGAAAGAAATTTGTGAATAATTAGAGATTAGTGAAGAAAGATTTTTTTAAAAAAATAAAAGTTTATAGTGTTTTGTTTAGTTTATTTTTTCAAAGTTTTGTTTTGAATTTTTTGGTTTTTATGTTTTTGTCTTTGACACTATTTTTTTAATAACCGTTTTTATTTTCTTTTTAAATTCACTTAATCTAAATATACTTAGAAAATAATTTGTTGTGTGTTCTTTTTGGAAAAAATTTTATTAATATAAAATAATAATAATAATAATAATAATAATAATAATAATAATAATAATAATAATAATAATAATAATAATAATAATAACAAAAAATAGTACATGTTTGAATTTATAAATTTTTTACCAATATTTTACTTTTTAATTATATTTAGATTATTAGATATTAAATTTTCATGTAAAAGTAGAATTTAAATATAAAATAGAAGGAAAATCCAGTATCTTTAATCACCAAAACTGAGAAAAAATGAAAAATCAAAAACGAAAAAAAAATAAAATAAAAAAAAATAAAACTAATCAAAGTGGTTCTTATTTAGAATTTTGACATCATACCTTGGTTATTAAAGTATCATGCGAAATATTACAGTTTATAAAATATAATTTAAACAAAAAGAAAGTATATGAAGATAGCCTACGAATTTTTGAGATGCAACACAAAATTCTATTTTAGAAACGCATGCGCTTTCTTTTATTTAGATTCAAACGAATGCATACAAGTTAAGATTCAACCAAAATTATTAACAATGATTTGATTTATGATGAACAATTGTAAATATTATGCATATCAATACAGAAGTAAACACACACTACAAGAAAACACACTTTTGGCTACCACTTTTGGCTACCAAAACAAATTTAGTCGCCAAAAGTGTGGGAATTGGCTACCAAAATTAATTTTAGTCGGCAAAAGTCAACTTTTTAGCTACTAATTTTTTTTAGTAGGGGAATGTTGATTATTGGCTACTAAAAAAAATTTAGTAGCTAAAGATATTACAATTGGCTACTAAAAAAATTTTTAGTAGCTAAACATATCACAATTGGCGACTAAAAAAAAATTTAGTAGCCGTAGAGGTACCTTTAGCTACTAAATTGTTTAGTAGCCGAATGAAAATAAAAAAATTAATTTTTAATCTTTGCCGACCAAATTTTTGGTCGCCAAATGTCAAGTTTCGGCGACCAAATTTATTTTAGTCGCTAAAAATCTACTTTCGGCTACTAAATCTTTGGTAGCCGAATGTAAATAAAAAAATTTAATTTTAATCTTTCCGACCAAAGTTTTGGTAGCCATATATCAAGTTTAACGACCAAATTTATTTATTTTAGTCGCTAAAATCTACTTTCGGCTACTAAATCTTTGGTAGCCGAATGAAAATAAAAAAATTAATTTTTAATCTTTCCTGACCAAAGTTTTGGTCACCAAATGTCAAGTTTCGGCGACCAAATTTATTTTAGTCGCTAAAAGCGTACTTTTCTACTAAATCTTTGGTAGCGAATGAAAATAAAAAAAAATTAATTTTAATCTTTCTGACCAAAGTTTTGGTGCCAAATGTCAAGTTTAAATGACTAAATTTATTTTAGTCGCTAAAAATCTACTTTCGGCTACTAAATCTTTGGTAGCCGAATGAAAATAAAAAAAAATTAATTATTTATATTTATATTTTTATTTTTATGAAGAGGTTGTACACCCACCATCCAAAAATATTAATTTTTTAAAAAAATTAATTATTAAAATAATATGAATTTCTTATTTTGTCCTTTTTTTAAATCCATTAATAATTAAAAATTTACAATTATGACAATTGATATTTCTAAAAAAATATACTATCAAAAGGTAATTTTGATAAATTAATATTTTTAAAATGTAATAATTGTATTATAAAAAGAAATGAAATTCTAAAAATAGACTATTATTTTGAGATGAAAAGTACAATTAAACTATTTATATTTTTTACATCATCATATTTCAATAACACTAATAAATTAAGAATAAATCAAAATTCACAAATAAAAGACAAAATATCCCAATTATTTATCATTTCAAGAAATTTTTCAATATTATTACCAGTACTAATAGAAGACAAAATATCCCAATTATTTGTAAGACTTATTGATATTATTTCAGATTTTAAATTTTTCCTTAATTTTTTAATAATTAATTTTTTCAACTTTTTAAAATTATTTTTACGTTATACACGGTTAACAATAATCAAACACTATTGTTAATTTAAATTTGGAGGGAGACATTTCTAATTTAAATTTGAGGGATTTATAAAAGTAATTGGCGACTAAAAAAACACGGGTTGAGCTGGCTCAGAATTTTTTTAAAATTTTTTTTTCCTTCTTTTATTTTTAATTTTCTTTCTTTCTTTTCTTTCTTATTTTATATATATATATATAAGAATATAAGAATATAAAATTTTTAAATATATTATTATATTTTTCAGTAAAAAAAATATTATGACAAATATTTAAGATAATTTAGTATTTGTAATTTATAATTTTATTACTTATATTTTTATTTAAATATAATTTTAATATATTTGTTACTTTTATTTAAATTTTTTTTAAATAATGAATTTTGTTTGTAACTTTTAATATATTTTTTTAATTCATTATTTACCGACTAAATTTTAGTCGGCGATTAATCTCTCTCGCTCATCTCTCTTCTCTCTATCTTTCTCTCTGTCTCTCTCGTTCATTTCTCTTCTCTTTATGTCTCTCTTGCTCATCTCTCTTCTCTCTATCTCTCTCTGTCTCTCTCGCTCATCTCTCTTCTCTCTATCTTTCTCTCTGTCTCTCTCGTTCATCTCTCTTCTCTTTATGTCTCTCTTGCTCATTTCTCTTCTCGCTATCTCTCTCGTCCAGCTCTTTTCTCTCTATGTTTCTTTTCTGTCTATCACTCTCTCTCACCACCCATCTCCTCTACCACCTTCACCACTACTGCAAACACCATTCCACCACCACTCTTACTTCTACTGTCACTACTTCACCTCTACGACTACCATTACTACTACTATCGCTACCACTCTACTACCACCACTACTACTACTGCTACTACTACTACCATTACCTCTCTTTCACCCCTACCACTCCATTTACACTACCACTACCACAACTTCACCACTAATCTCTTTCGCCATCACCATCACCACCACCACCACCATCATCTCTTATCCATCACCTTCACTACTACTGCCGCTCCTTTTCCTCTACTGCAAAAAATTAGTTCATGATATTTAGTAATAAAAAAAAAGGCCGCAGAAAAATATTTGTCATTGACTACAGAAAATTAACTTTTATTTAAATATCATTTTAATATATTTGTTACTTTTATTTAAATTTTTTTTAAATAATGAATTTTTTTGTTACTCTCTATTTTTCTGTATGTCTCTCTCTCTCTGTCTCCCTGTCTCTCTCTCTACCAAATAAAAAAATTTAATAATTTTTTATTCATTAAAATAAATATGAAACAAATACATTTTCAACCTTATTAAATGAAAAAAAAATTCATTAAGTATAAAATAAAATTATTTTAATAAAAAATAATTTTTTTGACAACGACATCCTCTGTTGCGAAAAAAAAAATTTATTTTATTATTTAAATATTCATTTATAATGAAAAAAAAATAAAAATAAAAAAATTCCCAACCTCAAACCCAAAATCCCCCCCTCCCAAATTCCCGCTCGGGTCCCCCCACCCCAAACCCAAAATCCCCAACCTCAAAAATCCCTAATCTCTTTCCGCCCCCTCCCTTTTTCCATTCCCGCTCGGGTTTCCCCCCACCCCAAACCCAAAATCCCCAATCTATTGAACCAAAATCCCTAATCTCTTCTTACGTCTCTCTCTCTCTCTCCGCCAAAATTTGTTTCAGATGCTGATTTGGATGATTCACGGTCGAGGAGGAAAAGGAAGAGCAGGAGTTCTAGGCGTAGAAGATCTTTGGGTCTTTTAGTTTTTTCTGTTCTTTATTATGGAAAGTCTCTTAAATTAATGATCTAATGGACACATATTTGGTGCAGATTGATGGTAAATTTGCCAAATTCCACAAACAGAGAGAACCCAAATTAGGCGACACCTTTCACCATCAAGTGGGTCACATCGTTATCATCACCATCTCTCATTTCTCTCTCGCTGGTCAGAAGTAAGAACCCTCTTTCTCTCTCTCTCTCTCTCTCTCTCTCTCTCTCTCTCTCTCTCTTTCTATCTGCATTTATCTCTCTCCCCATTGTGTTCACATTGCTCACTCTCTCCCTTATCTCTGTGTCTCTCTCTCTCCTCTACCACCTTCACCACTACTGCAAACACCATTCCACTACCACTACTACTTCTACTGTCGCCACTTCACCTCTCGACTACCATTACTACTACTATCGCCACCACTCCACTACCACCACTACTACTACTACTACTACTGCTACTACTGCTACTACTGCTACTACTACTACCATCCATTACCTCTCTTTCACCCCTGCCACTCCATTTACACTACCACTACCATAGCTTCACCACTAATCTCTTTCGCCATCACCATCACCACCACCACCACCATCATCTCTTATCCACCACCTTCACTACTGCTGCCGCTCCTTTTCCTCTACCACAAAAAATTAATTCATGATATTTAGTAATAAAAAAAAAAGGCCGCAGAAAAATACTTTTCATTGACTACAGAAAATTAACTTTTATTTTAGTGAAAAATATTTTTCATTAAAATATATATTACCCCTACTTCTACAAAATAAAAAATAATAATATTTTTTTTCATTAAAATAAAAATGAAACAAATAGATTTTCAATCTTAATAACTAAAAAAAATAATAATAAAATTTTTTAAAAAAATACATTAACTACAAAAAATATATATATTTTAACAAAAAATAAATTTATTTAATTTTATTTTTATTTTTCATCCCTGCCCTAAATTGATTTCCATTCCCGCTCCCCCCTTTATTTTTTTCCCATTCCCGCTTCCACACCCCCTCCCAAAAAAAAAAAAAAAAAATCCCTAATCTCAAACCCAAAAAATCCCTAATCCCTTCTTCTCCCCCTCTCTCTCTCTCTCTCTCTCTCTCTCGAGATCGGCCATGAAGCAAGCGAGGGCTCGACAAGATGGCGCCCGGCCGAGACCAGAAACCTCTTCGACCGTTACTCCGAAAATGGAATCATTACTGTCGATCACCTTCACAGGTTCTTGATCGAGGTTGAGGGAGAAGATAAAGCCACGAAAGAAGACGCAGAGTCGATCATGGAGTCTCTCAATGAACTCAAACACCTCAATATCTTCCATCGCAAAGGTCTCCATCTCGAAGCCTTCTTTCACTACCTCTTCAAATGACTCTAATCCTCCTCTCTCCTTCTCCTAAGGTAATTCAAACAAAATCATTCTTAATCTTTCTACGCTTTTGTAACCGCTCGAGCAGATCCATTTCGGAGAAATAGTATATAGTGTTTGAGTTGAGAATACATTGTTCAAATTTGATTTGAAAATTTTGAGGATCTTTGAAAATGTATTTGAGCTCTACTTGTTTCGTTCAAGTCGATTTAGTAATGGATTGTTGAAATTTGATTTGAAAAACTTGAAGATATTTAAATTGTATTTAAGCTTGAGTTGCTCACTGATTAAGTCAGATCTCAAATGAAAAAATATGAATGTAACATTCAAAAACTAATGGTAAATTAATGATAAATTATATAAATATTAATAATTATAATTTTTTCATTCGTATTATCCAAACTCTAAGCTGTGTGTGGGCCACCTCCATATTTACAGTGTCCCAACTCTTTGGTAAGCTGAGACAAGTTATTAATAGGCAAAGTTAGGGAAGTGCCAAACATGGAATTAGATACAAATATAGGATTATTTTATAGATATAGGATTTTGGAATTAGAGATAATTTACAGTGTCCATCTGTAAAGCTGTCCTAATCTATGACTCTGTTTCACCAAGACCTGAGCTATGACTCTGTTTCACTTAATCCCCTTCACCTGAAAAACATGACAGCTTGTATACATTTTCCTTTTTGTTCGCCGCCGTCAACCCCTCATAAATACACCATATTTTTATATATGTATTGTGACGGAGAAGATATTACCAGCACACTGTAAGTTCTTGCTCTTCACAGCTCTGCTTTTGTGAACTTAGGAACACTAATGTCTCGTTGTTTTGTAAATTCTATGATCACCATGTTTGCTGATTTGCCTTGGGTTTTATAACTATAGCTGTTATTTTTCTCATTACTATTATGTGCACTTGCATAGGACAAATTAGGACCACTCAATATGAGTCAAAATCTTGTTTGAACCTCGTTCCCATCGAGATAGAATTCGATTTCAACTGGGATGGGACCACTCAAACATATGAATTTGGTTCTCTAATCATATTCAAAGCAACTTAAACAAATTGCAATCTGATGTCATTTTCCCTGGCTCAATGGTGGCCCTGGTTGCTCTAGCTTTGATGGATTTGTCTATGAACACGGTAATCATTCAATCAATTATTTTATTTTTACATTCTAAGATTATATTATTGATTATGTGAAATGAAATAACAAGAAAATGAAAATGGGTATAATATTGATTTTACATTATTATTATTTTACATTATTATTATTTTCAATAATATTATTATTGAAAATGGGTATAATATTAATAATGAAAATGGGCATAAGATTATATTATTTTTCATTTTAATATTGAAAATGAAAATGGGAAACCACATAAATCTTATGCTTTTGTGTGTGAGCATGATTTATAATTTTTATACATTTATTTTTCTGTGTTTCTGTCACTGATCCTGATTAAGTGTCTTAGATTCGTAATCATAGTTTCTCTTGTAAACTAGTAGTAATAATATATTTTTTTCTTTATCCTTTGTAAAAGGTATGGGAGTTTTTTCAAATCACACATACTGGGATGCCCCACCAGAGTATCAATGGACCCAGAAACAAACAGATACATACTCATGAATGAGTCAAAAGGCCTTGTACCTGGCTACCAACAGTCCATGCTTGACACCTTAGGCAAATCCAACATTGCTGCTGTTCATGGCTCCACCCATAGGCACATCAGAGCTGCTTTGCTTTCTCTCCTGTGCCCCTCCATCATCAGGTCCCAACTCTTGCCCAAACTTGATGACTTCATGAGGTGCCACCGCGGTTTCCAAGTAAACTCAACAACTTATTTCTTAAGTACATGTTGCTTTTAAGTCAAGTAAACTAATGATATCTAAAGTATCCGATATGTTACAGTTTAATCATCAATTTTTAAAATTTGTGCTATAGTCTAAATTAATAACGGGAGGAGGGATATTTGGCTCTCGGTTGGTTCATTTCAAAACAAACCAACAACTAACATGAAGGCGTAAATTTGGCGATGTTTCTGATTTAAATATTTCTGTATGTATGTTTTTGCATAACTGAGGAATTGAAAAAGGGGTTTCAATTTGAAGAAAATTTATTAGATTAATCTGGTGTTTATTGGGTGTAGGTGATCTTTGAGACATCAAGATTAGCTACAATTGTTAATGGGGTTTTAAGGAAGACTACACAAGACATGGAACTGAATGGTGAGTCTCTTATGTTAACTTCTAAACACCGATATAAATATAATGGTCCCTACTATTAGCTAGGTCATTCATAAAAGAGGAATGTACCACTATTATAATACCCTTTCAGCATGAGATTTATGTTATTGGCATGATATGATTTTCAATGGTCTGGATGAGCCAATTGGCCATGTAAAATATAAGATTTCATCAACAAATAGATAAATCAAAGCACTTTCTCTGTGTTTCTACAGGGTTTGTCATTCCCAAAGGATGGAGAATATATGTTTATACAAGAGAAAACAATTATGACCCGTGTTTATATCCCGACCCATTAGCCTTCAATCCATGGAGATGGATGGTAAGTAAAAATCATAAATTCCTATGTTACCCATTTAGATTTATTTAGCTTAAAATTTGAAATTTCATGTGTGAGCAGTTGTAAGTTGATTGTAGGCTTGATAACTTAAGCAAATGAGTAAGGAAATAACTAATTTAACCTTGACTGCGAAATGCAGGACAAAAGCTTGGAGTCGCAGAACTACTTCTTCATGTTTGGAGGAGGCACTAGGCAGTGTCCGGGAAAGGAACTGGGAATAGCTGAAATTTCTACATTCCTACATTACTTTGTTACTAGATACAGGTAAACCACTAATTCAAAATTGAAAACAGATAGTGTAATAAATTACTTCCGTATTTTTTTGGATGAATTTTTATTAATGCCCTAAATGTGATTTGCTTTTTTTTTTTTTTTAAATGTAGATGGGAAGAAGTAGGGGGAGATAAGCTAATGCAAATGTGTAATAAATTACTATTTTTGGGTTTTGGGTCATAGACCCACCCATGGTTTTGATGGTTGAAATTGTGGTGTTGATACGATTGATACATTCCTACAGTTCAAGCAGCACTGCCTCACCTTTTAGGAGCTGCTGCTTCTCCTGGAGTTGCTGCTCGTGAAAATCGCCGTCAGTGTCTCAAGGTAATTGTAACACTTCATACCAGTGCAAATCTTACCTGATAAATTGAATTAATTGTATCCCATAGGTTTTGCGATTATGGCTTGAGAGGAAAATCTTACCTGAGTCTCTTCTTTGCCAATATATGGATGACATTGGAGTTTCAAATGACGATGCATCTGTTGGATTTTTCCTTCAACGTCCGTCTCGAGCTGAGCGTGCTGTAGATGATCCAATTAGAGATATGGAAGGCATGCTTGTTGATGAATATAGGAGGTCTGATGCTTCTTAATTGCTATTCTTATTTGAATAATTTTTGCTTTTACTTTTTTTTAGTACTTAAATATGATGTTTTGTCACGATGGGAACTGTTAAACATAGTCATTGGTTGTCTATCTATTGTTTCTGCTGGATATAAAGAAAATGAGTTAGTAAAGTAGTAATCATGTTTAATGCTAATCAATTTGTCGCATGCATTCACTTATTCACTTATAGTTATTTTGTCTCATAAAACTTTATATTGTCATTATTCTTAATGTATTCAACAATTCAGTGTATAAAAACTTTAGAAGAAAGTTACTACGTCCATTCACATAACTGGATTGGCTGAATGGAAGCGGTCGTACCTTTCTAATGATGGAGACCAAGTTGTCAAATAATGTGTCGTTATGCCTTTCTTATTTTATTTTTTATTTTTTTTGTATTGCATATCATAATTCTTTTACATCTTGAAAATTGGTAAACATGGATAGGCAACCTTACATTTATCATTAGAGTGAAGCATTAAGCAATCTTTGAATGTCTTATCAGCATGCTGGTCTCCCTCCTGTTGGATAGAGATTATGTTTCAAGGTTATCTTGCGCTTTTGGAGTGAAGTTTGTTTTGGTTTGGTCATTTTTGTCATATTTATGGGTAAAACTATGGACTTAAGTTGTTCTAACTTCGAGTTCTCGTTCTTGGTGTCTTTGCATTGATATCTCTCTTTATGTCTTTAGATAGTTCTCAAAATCATTACCATCCTTGAATACTAAAAGAAGGATGTCTTTAGATAGTTCTGAAAATCGCACCATCTTTGGGGTATCTCTTTTCTGTTTTATAAGTTAGACTTGGTCTAGCTTAATCGTGGTCTTTTCTCTTGAGTTTTAAGTATTCAAGGATGGTACTCAAGGATCAAGCAAAATCGAGATGACATTTTGAAAGCTTTTCCATGTGAGAATCTCAATTCTCGAGTTATATTGCCGATAATTTAGTATAGTTGTGTAAGATGATTTTACCTTGAATTAGTGCTCATGTGCTCGCATATCATTCACTCATCAAATCGAATCGGCCTCCTTATAAGAAGCATCGGCCCGATCATTTAGTGTTTATGCGTTCTATTACCGATCTTCAATCTCATATTACTGAATCTTGTAAGATGGTCTCAGCTTTATATGGGCCTTTCAAGAGCAAAGCTACAGAACACGTAGGATGAATTTTATAACTTGATTTTTTTTTTCATATTTAATCAATATTAACTCTCGTTAGCTAAAATGTGTAAGTTTGCCCTGTAATTTTGCTTAATGAATGAAGATTAGTTATGAATTATATAAAAACAAACTGAGAGGTTAGGAAGATAAGATACATAATTGTCCATTCTAAAAGGTTTATCCATGTTATCATCTGCTATGGCGATTTGTGATCCAGTTTGCACAATCCGAAATATGGGGCCTGCACTAAATTGGTGATGAGAGTTATTGTTTCTTTCACTCTATGTTGCTCATATAAAAAATGACAAACTGAACATTTAGACTTTAAATTTTGGGAAAAATGTTAACCATACATTACTCAAGTATCACAAATAAGAACTTCATTTACTATCTCTTCGTGCAGAGTTTGGAGGTTGCCATTCAATATGATTTGTTAGTTATTTCTCCGAGTTTGCCTGTCCATTAAATATCTATGTCCATGTCAGTCTTGAGGTCCTTAACTTTGTCCTTGTGAATTCAAAAATCTATAGAAATTATTGGATGCTTTATTCAATTGCATGTTGTTTAGACTTCGTCTAATAGAAATTGTTCTATGTGTGCCTCAGGTTACGCATTCAGACTTCAAGAAGGCTAAAGATAAGGTCATGTTCAAGAAGAAAGAGGGGGTGCCAGAAGGCATTTGTTTTGCTTACTTTTAGACTCCCATTTCTGTGCTTCTATACTGTTGAATATTTCGCTATGAGATATATTGCCATCTCATATGGGATGATGATGGTAGTTTCTGCAAGGACAACGTTCTGGTTTACCACATATTGAATGGTTATTTTTTTAATAACAAAAATGGCTATTTTTTTAAAATAGTAGCTTCCGAATATGTTTTACCACATATTGAATGGTAGTTGAAAATTGTATGGTAGTTGAAAATGTTTTACCACATATGTGGGATGATGATGATGGTAGTTGAAAATTGTAGCTTCCGAATATGTTTTACCACATATTGAATGGCTATTTTTTTAATTTTATTCTCATGGACACTTGGTATTAATCTTATTAGTTTTTCATTTTATTTATATTATGCAGGATGTTTACATGTACTTCCGTGGCAGTGGCAAAGCAGCAGAGATGAAGCGTGAGGCTGCAAAACGGACAATGATGGCTGCGCTGCCATGATTCAGAAAGATTCTTTGGTTTGATAATGTTGAGAGAAATCAAAACCATTCACAATTTTTTTGCACTTGTGCCTAGTCTAGTATTTATAAGCCTTCATATAATCTTCTTAAAATATGTATGTAAAAGACAGATTCTGACAAACAAGTTTAAGTTAGGACATGTTGTGGTACATATGTCATTTTTGGAAATTAATTTGGTTAGTCCTGTATTATGTATGAAATGAAATTATTGACATTGGATTAGACTTGGTTCGTATGGAATTTGTATTATATATAGAATTGGACGTTTATTTTTAATGTTTTGGATAGTTGGAACTAGAATGTGTGCACGTTGTTGAATGCTTGATAATATATTTAGCGTTGATGGGTTATATTGAATCCTGTGTTATGTACGTACAGGTTGTATTAAACATGGATGTAGGTTGTTTAGAATTTTTTTAGAAAAAAAAAAAAAAAAAAAAAACATAAAATATTTGTTTGGTAGCCAAATACATGTTGGAATTTTTTGGCTACTAATAATTTAGTAGCAAAAACATTTGGCGACCAAAACATTTGGTAGCAAAAAGTAATGAACAGTAGGTTAAAATTTTCATGTAGAACTTTTAGTGACTAAAAAATTAGTAGCCGAAATGTCACTATTGCCGACTAAGTATGGATTGGTAGCCAAATGTTAACTTTTGGTGACTAATTCTTTTGTAGCAAAAAGTAACACATTCGCCGACCAAACGAATGTTAGTAGCCAAAAGTCACATTCGGCGACTAATACTTTAGTCGCTGAAACATACCATTTGCCGACTAAACTAAGATTAGTAGCCAAATGTGTACATTTTCGGCGACCAAACAAATTTTAGTCGCCAATACTATCGCCGACAGGGTTTCCGCGACGAGCTTAGCGACAAAATATTTTGGTCGCTAAATGGTTTCGGCGACCAATATTTTGGTAGCCAAAAGTGACATTTCTTGTAGTGACAGGAAAAAAGAAAGAGTAATTGCTTTTTGTTTTTCAATCATCATCAATATAAATAATAGGGAGACGCTTTTTTATATATATATATATTTTTTATAAGAAGGAAGGCGGTTTTTTTATATTTATATAGAACTCCTAGAAATAGATATATCGTTTTTGAGTATTTAACTCTAAAAATAAAGAGAGAGATGGTTTATATAAGACTTTTTATGATTTTTAAAAAATATAATAAATTTGAAAGGATAAAATTAAAATTTTTTAAAAAATAAAATAACATAGCAAGCTCTTTACATTTTTATAATAGTAGTAGATTTTTAAACTTACCAACTACATTAAGATAATGGAATCAACCTGATCATAGATTATGTTACATTATGCCAATTCGTTTATTTTAATTATAATTTCTTATGATACGATATCAATAAAATATTATATATCATATCAGTAAACATCAACTGCATCCACACAAATTTAAAGGTGTATAACATGAGCTTTTTGCTAGTATTTATTAGGGAAATTGCAAAAATAAAAATAAAATAAAAGTTCAACAAATAATTGCAAAATGATGGTTGAAAATCATAACAGATGCATATTCTGATAAAATATAATTCGAAGCAGAGCTTTGATAAAAAATAAAATAAAAACAAAAACCAACAGTATGAGGGATATGTTGTTTGGTTTCAGGCAGTTCTGGCTTGTACCATCTGTAACAATTTCTAGTCACAACATTTCAATGAATCTTCACGAAATTGTACAATAAACTATTGTTAAGATCAAAATTTTACCCAAAAACACAAGAATCTGCTACAATTAGACTGATCTAATATGGTTTTGGCAGGCTCAGCTTCATTCAATGTTTGTGTTTGGATCATAGTTTTGGATTGAAATTTCAAAAGAAAAAGAAAAAAAGAGAGAAATATGAATGAAATATAATTTAAATATTTTCCCCATTTCTCTTGCCTTTCTTTTTCCTTTCCAAATCATTACCCAAATCCATGATTCAAATACAACCTTAATCTCTCCATGAACTGTTAGTTTTAAAATGCTTTGAGAGAGAGAGAGAGAGAGAGCTAAAATGGTCAATAATTGAGAATGTTTAGGTCTAGTATTGAAATTCAGTACTGAGATCAGCATCATCATCTACTGGGACATGAAGGCAAACCAGAGAGATACTCATAAGGCACCTCAAATATGCACACAAGGAAGAATCAAGCATACAGATACTCTGATGCAAGTCGAAATAATTAAATAGCAGTGGAAGACCAAAAAATTGATGCATGGAATACCCTTAGCACATGCCAAACAGTAAAGAGAATAGCACAAATCAAGATTACAGAAACAGAAACACGACAAGTTGGCACAGAGTGAAGCAATCTGTCGCGAGAATCATGAAATTAATATGTAGCTCAACGCTAGCATGCAAAAGAACACAACAATCCATGTCTGGTTTTGTAAACGGGATAAAGACCATACTTTTAACAGCATGTTGCACAAAAACAACAGTTCAAGTTGGCCAAAAAAAAAAAACTTACTAAGAAGCACAAGAGGCAGAGAGTTTAAGGCATTCGCTCTGACATCTCCAAAGACAGATGTCATTCCAATTGGGCACTTGATGTTGGTTGACATAGACAGTGCGAGCACAGGCATCAGAGCAGGCATCGAGCTCAGACACACCACAAACAGTAACACAAGTATCAGGGATCGGATCTTTGGAGAAGGAACCAACCTTCTTGAGCATTCTCTTGGATGTACAGACCCTCTCACAGACAAATATATCATCAAAAGTCTTCTTTCTTGCACGAGCACCCTTTATTCTCTGCTCCTCAGTATGCCTTCTCTTAATTCTAAAAGCTTGCCCTGCAACAATCGCTGGAAAAATACTTCTGCACTCTAGAATGGAAAAATAAATAAATAATAATAATTAATTAATTAATACATAAACTTATTTGTTTACCTGCTATGGTTTACAGAACTTACTACATGAAATTAGGCATTTTCATTCAGCACAAATACAGGTTACAAAGCCAAGAAGTGGCAAGACATGTCTCCTACAAGGGGAAAAAGAAAAGAAAAATACAAAACCACACTATTTCCAACACAAAAAGTTTCAAATGTTGTACAACACAATCTAAGCAGGGGCGGAGTTAGGATTTTTGTCAGCAGGAGCAAAACCTTACATAAAACAAAATTTTCCTTATTTGATATTACACTCTAAAATTCTACCAAATCAATCAAAGCAGATCAATGACATACATAACAAAAGAGATGAACCGAAATCAAAAGAAAAATAAAATAAGACAAATAAATTCGGCATCCCTTTTTTTTTTTCATAATTGCAGTCCAAATTTTGTCATGTGCATGCATTGAAAATTGTATTATGTATAATTTTTTATACTATAGACAAAATATGAAGTGCGTTTATTTATAAAAAGGATAAATTATATTTTGCACCCCTTCACTTTATACAAAATCTCACTTTAGTCCCTATACATCTGAAAAACCTATAAATCCCCTAGATGTTAATTTGTGATTATGTATCAATTTTAAGCAGTATATAACAATCCCAATCAAACAATCCCAATCAAACAATGAAGAGAAATCGACACAATGATTTTACGTGAAAAAACCACAATTGGACACCTCCAATTGTGATAAAAAATCACGGGCAAAAGCCACAAAACAATCCACTAAAAAGACATAAAGGAATTACACATGTATACTCTCAATTACCTAGCGAATCTATACCCGAATTGAACCAACCTCTATGTGCCTCTTCCAACCCCGTCTTCACCTCGGAATTGTCTCAACGATTAGCCACTCGAGAATCCACCAAAGCTTCAGGCTCAAATTCTTCGGAATCCACCAAAGAACAACTCTCTCTTTTGTGTAGAATTAAACAAACAATCATTTGATGTAAACTTCTTAAACCATGAGTTGAATACTCAATTAAAACATCAAAGAAAACTAGCAAAATAGCCCCATATATAAACCCTAGAGCCCAAGAAGAAGATCTGGAGACGTCACCCCAAATTTGGAGCAACTTGCGAATTTATAGAATCTGAAATCGCGAGGTCCGCTCGAGCGTGCGAATTGACGCTGGAGCGGGGACACTATATGATGTGTTCCAAACCAGGATGTACGCTCGAGTAGGGAAATGGATGCTCGAGTGTGAAAACACGGATCACAGTATATTTGCAAACTCACCAAACTTCTAGAACTCAGCATTCTCTACTCGAGCGGGGGAATGTCCGCTCGAGCGGACAAGCAACTTAGAATGCATTTTTGCATTTTGCTTCGGGGGCGCTGCCCCCTGGACCTCCGCGAGCTGACCAGGAAGCTCGATCCCCATCCTAATCAGCGAAGTGGCAAACTTGAAAGAATTAACATTACAAACTTCTCTGCAAAGGCACAATTCGAGTTGGATTCCCATCTAAGAAACTCATAGCCTCACTGAAAAAAAAAATGCGAAAACAAGTACAATTGAAAAGAGTTTTGTCAAACGGGATTGCCAAGAAAAAAAATCTAACAATCTCCTCCTTTCGCAATGCCGTGACAAAACACACCTAACAAGTAAAATCCTAATCACCCTAACCCATTATAGCCAACAAACGCAAACTTCTTTCTCAAGATCATGATCTGCAAAACAGCTATTAGTGCCATAATCTCCAAAACAACTATTAGTCCTGCAAGAGTATATGAAAAAGCAATAAACATATGGCTAGATTATCTTGAAGCATAAGATGGAAAACATGAATAGATGTGACTTGGAGTTTTTAAGAACATATAGCATGAAGAGATGAAAACTAAGACACATGCACCTGACACATGCACCCGTCACATGACATGAATACATGAAAAACAACTTTCTCCCCCTTTTTGTCACGAATTGACAAAGGAAGCTCAATCAACTAAAGGAAGATCATAAACCACACAAGCAATGATATGATGATGTAAATATCAGGAGCATGCAAGAAGGAAATAATAAGCAAACAGTGCATAGCAACATGCAAAACAACTATAGCCAATCTCCCTTACCCAACAAATCAAAGTGTTCATGCTAACAAACTCTTGTAATGAGAAACCAAACTCCCCCTCACTAAAAACAATGAACAAGAAGAAAAACGACAAAAAATAATATGGTGGAGCAAGCAAGGAATTTCAAATTTAGACCTGAAACACACAAGATTTTCCAAGAAGTACAATTACTTGAAAACACAATGTGCATAGCCTCTAGAAGATTCCTCATAAAAGAAAGTGATGCCACATGTGAAAAGCATAGATCCCATGAAAAAAGTGTGTGTGTGACTCTTGCAGTTCGACAAACACAAGATTCAAATCCTGGTAGTAATCTGATAGCTGGACCTCTGACAAGAGAATCTAAGCACAACTAAGGAAAGTCAAACCACTAGGAATCAAGGGGTATTTGTTGAGTAATAGCGGAGGCTCCCCCTCAATCAATGAATCCCCTTTTTTTTACACATTTTTTCATTTCTTTCTTTGCACATTTTTTTCTTTCTTTTTCACAATTTTTTTCTTTGTTTCGCACACTCGTAGGCGGCTGACACGCTCAAGAGTATGCAAACCAAACTAGAGAAGCATGGATATAATAAAGATAGCCTGGTTGGTGACTCTAAGGTAGCATTTTCCTTATGGTTGGATGACAAAGAATGGAGGGGAAAGCCATGGAGATGCAAAAAGATGGAAGGTGGTTAAGAGACTCAACATCACCCATGTGTAGACGTCCCCGAACGCATCCCGGGGGAAGGGAGTGCGAGTCCCCCCCATTCTGGTTCGATATTGGGTCACTACAGTTCGAAGGACTCAAATGTCACGGTTCTCAATCTTGAACCAAAGAGTCCAAATCCGGCAAATCGTTTTTGAAAACAGATTTTTTTGAAAGAAGTGCCAAACATGGACTGTTTCGCCAGATACAGAGTCGCCACCTAAATGTTTTTTATGGGAAATTTAGGAAACCCCAACTCAGTGCCAAAGGCCACGTGTCCGTCATCACCAAAGTTTCCTCGGCTCGGGAACTTGGGTACGATTGGGGAAGGTCACTTCGTGAGCACCCCCGTTCACCCGGTCAAAGACCGGCCTCTACTAACCATGATATCTGATTTTGAAAACATTGTGCGTTCTTATTCCGGTTATTAGCCTAGGTTACTATGTGATGACAAAGATACAAGTATAGATCGAGTCGCTGATTGGAACAAAACACTTCATGTTTGTTTTTTAAAATGGTTTGATGGTGCTACCCGTAGGTAGGCTAAGACGTGGATTTACCACCCTCGGGTGGGCTTAGAAAAACGTGATTTTGCCACCATCTAGTGGGCTTAAAACAAACATTTGATGAATTGTTCCAATCTAAGTAACTCAACCTCCACCCACAGGCATTCAAGGCAGTTATATCACATAAGCATTTAGCCTCATGGTAAGCATGCTATTCATAGCAGTCACTCACACGCATGCAAGGATGCTAAAGCATAAAACTTACCGAGTACTCCAAGCCAAAACAGAAGCTTGTTAGAAATCCATGTATGATCCTAAGTATACAGAATTGCCTAATGCAACACATGCAAAGATGCAAACTATAGCAGGCTCGGCTATTCTAAACATGGTATATGAAATGCTACAATTATCACGTACTCAATTTGGAATTGAAATACAAATGCAGTTTGTATGATGCGCCGAGCCCGGTGCGTGCAAAACAGATGAATGATGCAAACATGCTGTCATACTGTATGCTAATTGAAATATGCCCTAATCTAACCATCATAAGCGGGTAAATAAAAGGGAAGAAAGACGTGGGGTTGGAAGACATACATCACACTCACCCACACTTATTACAATTATGCCCTCGCGCAGAGGGTCCGAATAAATACAGTCCGAAATAAAAGAATAATACAGCCCGAATAAATATACAGATTTCTAATTAATTAACAATTTAAATAAGAAAATCAGAATCGCATGCAAGCCGTGGACGCCTTGACTCGCCCGGATAATGAAATGATGCGTGTTGAGTCGCTTCTTGAAATCTACCGATGCCCCAATTAGCCTCTGTTTGCAATGTTTCTCAAATCGTGCGCGACCAAAAGTTGCTAATCTTTCATTTTCGCAGAGAGAGCAGGAAAGGGGCAAAGCAATGTATTTCACAAATATATGCATGCCTCGATCCTCGTGCCACCAATCACGCATCTCAATGCATGATGGCCGAGGAGTCGGATTGCACAACTCAATATAGGGTGAATGCAAATGAATGCTACAACAAAACCTAACTCCACCATGGGTAATCCAGAGTGTCGGTGACTTGGGAATTGAGACCCGTTCCGTCACTCGGAGTACGAAACGTGCCTCGTTTCCCGTGCCCGGGCTAACTCCTATCCCGAACACGATGCAATATGCATGATATGCATGAAATGTAGCTAATATGCGATCCTAACATACACAATGCTATGAAAATGAGTTGCCTTGAAATGCGTGCACGCGGGCACGCAAACCGAGGCAATGATCCTAAGACATGACATGGCATACGCAATGCAATTGGACTTACACTAACATGAGTGGACCTCAGCCACACTCACATAAGAAGCCGATAGATGAAAGTGAGATGCCTCGAAATGCGTGCACACGGGCACGCAAACCGAGGCAATGGCATACGAAATGCAATGATGCTAAAATGACATACACAATGCAATATGGACTTATACTAACATGAGTGAGCCTCAGCCACACTCACATAAGAGGCCGATAGATGAAAATGAGATGCCTCAAAATGCGTGCACACGGGCACGCAAACCGAGGCAATGGCATACGGAATGCAAAATGGACTTACACTAACAGGAGTGGACCTCAGCCACACTCACATAAGAGGCCGATAGATGAAAATGAAGTGCCTTGAAATGCGTGCATACGAGCACGCAAACCGAGGCAATCGTACTAAAGCATGAAATGGGACTCCAAATGCAAATTGGACTTATACTAACATAAGAGAGCCTCAACCACACTCACATAAGAGGCCGTCGGATAAAAGTGAAGTGCCTCGAAATACGTGCACATGGGCACGCAAACTGAGGCAATGACATAAAGGCATGAAACGGCTTGAAATGTGATATACAATGAGACTAAAATGAGATGTCTCGAAATGCGTGCCCACGGGCACGCAAATCGAGAAAATGGCATACGAAATGCAACAGGACTAAAATGAGATATGTGATGCGATATGGGCTTACACCAACATGAGAGAGCCTCAACCACACTCACACAGGAGGCCGTTAGATGAAAATGAAGTGCCTCGAAATGATGCGCAGACGCAGAAATCGAGGCAATGGCATACGGAATGCAATGAGACTAAAATGGCATACCGAATGCAAAATGGACTTACACTAACATGAGAGAGCCTCAGCCACACTCACATAAGAGGCCGTCGGATGAAAATGAAGTGCCTCGAAATGCGTGCACACCGGCACGCAAACCGAGGCAATAGTACTAATGCATGAAATGGCATGGAAATGATATGCAAACATGCAAATAGAATTTCAGCACTCACAAATGATGCAAAACAGTCCCGAAAGGTGGGGAAATGACACAAAATGCACGGAATGGTTCCGAAATGCGATATTAAGCACCCGAAATGGCCTACAGCCATACTAAACATGCATAATTGGTACATGACATGCAAAACAGTAGCAAGGCAGCCCCAAAATAGAATTTTTTACAGTACAAAACATGGCGAAATAATAAGCATAGATAGGACAACAATGGCATGCAAAAATGGGGGCCAAGAGAGGGGTATTGAAACAAGTGATGTATGCGATGCTCAAACTAAAAAATTTCCTTCTACAACACTGATGAGGGACCAAAAATATGCACATTTAAAGTTTATGACAACCCTCAAATCAGTATGAAAACTTGCTAAAAATGTCATGCAAGAATGAAGCCAACAAAGGCTAGAACATGAGGTATGCCGTACATTCATCAAACAACCTTGGACCCTTAACAAAACATGACAAGAAGGCCAAAATATGGATATTTTCAGTGCTGCTCATGGCCGAAAATAGAAGCTAGATAGGCCTAAAAAGCATGCAAGGATGGGGGCCAAAGAGAGATATAAAGACAAGCACAACATGGAGACCCCCACCAAGGTTGATCCCTTCTACAATGTTGTATAGGGATACAAAATAAGCTTACTCACAGTTCATGAAATGGTCCAAAACAGACTACATGTAGGTCAAACAAATCATGCAAATTTACGGTAAATATGAGAGATTATGAAGCAAGTGCATGATAGGGGGCCCAAACAGGGTTGAGCCCTTCTTAAATGTTGAAGAGGGGCTCAAAATAGGCCCACTCACAGTTTACATTATGCTCGAAAACAGATCACTCATAGGCTAGAAAAAGCATGCAAAATATTGACATACAAGATGATATTGAAGCAAGTGCACCATAGAGGGCTCAAACAGGATTGAGCCCTTGAACAAACATGAATAATAGCTCAAAATAGACCCAGTTTCAGTTAAGGTCGGAGCCCAAAACAGTAAGAAAGTAAGCCTAAGAAATGAGGCAAGAAAGTGCTACAAAAGAGGAAGATTGAGACTTACCCTTGTAGACAAGTCTTGGCTGCCTTTTTGCTTGAAGAATGGATGCCTCCTAGCTGCTGGAAAGCTCTCCTAGCTGCTGGAATGGAGTTGTGATGGTAGAGCTTGAAGATGATGAAGAAATGGCACCAAAACTTGAAGGAAATGAAGTTGTATGTATGTATATGCTCCAACCAAAGCTTGCAAACTCTTCTCTTGAGTTGGGAGGACACCAATGTAGGCAAGAGAGGGAGAGAGCAATTCTTGGCCAAATGGAGGGAAATGAGCTCTTATTTCCCTCCAAAGGGGTCCCCCGGATCAGATATTTTTGGGGGAAAATCAAAGCACAGCTGGAATGCACACATCCCAAGGAAGCAGGCCGGCTAGGCACCTTTACTGAAGGTGGCTGGCCGGCTACCCCCCATGGCCGGTCGGCCAAGGGCAAAAATGGAAAGTGGGAATTTCTGGCCGGCCACCAAAGGTTGGTGTCCTCCCAAGTGTGTAAAACAAGGCCCTATGGTTGGAATTTGGCAACTCTGAAACAGGAGAGACAATATGCCACTTTTAGAAGGGGTTCAAAAGGGTCAATGAGAGTTACTGGCCGGCCATGTGTTTTTAGGGTCCTCCCATGTGTGTACAACACAAATATGTGGTTTTGGCTCGAAGAAAATGGCCCTAGGGTGTTCAACATTAGCCCTATGAGAAAACGGCGCCGGGGGGCGCCGGAGGAACATAATTGGTTGCTGAGACAATTGCTGATCTCCCACCCTCCAGTGACCTTCCTTATGATAAAACAGAGGTACCTGCCAAAAATGAACAAAAACCGATGCAAAACGAATGCTAGGGGGCCAAAACACGTAGTTTGGGGTCCCGAAAACCGGCCGTTAAGCACCGAAAATGGTGTTTGGCCACGAAGTGGGTATCTAAGACCCCAGTGTCCCTCGAAAGGGAGTAAATGAGATGCATGCCAAAAACCGGAGGAATCGGAGATGGTTGGGTGGTCCCGAACCGAGGCACACGGCCTGACGGCTCCGAAAATCGGAACCTGCTCGAATGGGCAAAATGGCTAACGGCCATGAAATGTAGCCCACCCACGAGAGATGGTCTACGGACCTCTCCTCCTCAGAAAGAAAACAGAGAAAACCGAGTCCGTTCGCAAACCGAGGCAAAGCACGTAAGAGAGTTCTAAGTCCGGAGGCAGGCGTATGGCCGCGACTCGAGACTTCAACGAGCACAATATGCAACATCACCGAAGCGCCAATCGGTGACATCTCGAGTCTTAAGGTCGGTCAAAAATGGGGTGTCTACATTTGCCCCACTGTGACTTAACTCAGAAGTCAAGAAGTGACGGGAGTGAATGTCAAAGCCTAGAGACGACCCATTTTTGACAAGGCCGAAGACTTACACAATCTTGTAAGATGAACAGAGGTATGTGCCCGCACGCATGCCCGCAGGCAGGGGCGGGGTAAATGCAAAGCGACATGCACAGAGCCAAATGATCATGCAAATGCAAAGAAGTCAGAATGAGGCAAGTATTCGCAAATAGATGCAACAGCTTTTAAGCAAGAATGCAAAGCAACAACTACATTTCATGCGATTAGGAATGCGAGAATCATTCAATTCTCGCTCGTCTCACACGGAGAAGATACGATATCGCGATTCGATGCAGTCGCACCAGCCTCAAATGAACCGTACATACAATATCGTGCCTGCAAAAGAGAGAAATTCAACAAGAACAATACGCTAATAACATAGATTCAATGTGATTCCTATGGTTCCGAAAGTTTGACACACGCAGTGTCGGCGAGTGAATGCATCGCAATGCGAGAAAGGAACACGCGTGACAACGCATGCTCAAGCACAGAGGTATGGTACACCAAGAAATGATGCATGACAATGCAAAATGTTCATGAGAATGCAAGTTATATGCAAAACAATGCAAAACGAGCATAAATCAGGGCGCCCGTTTGTTGCGAAACAACGAGCTGGGAAACGCGCATTTCGGTGAAGACGACTTGATCGCGGCCTCTGATTCACCTCCCAGAGAGGTTACAACATTTTCAAAAAGGATACACCTTGATTTTGATGAGTAATGATGAGACACATGTCAGAAATTGCAGCTGAAGTTTCGGCGGAGCAATTTCGCGCCAGAAAGTGCACTTTTCTTGAACTTTTTCAGGTCTCGGGAACTCCGATCTTCCTCAAAATTTGCAGAGAGCTAGAGGGGGGTGTGGGGAACACCACCGGCCAGGTGGTTGCCCTAGGGGAGGCCACCGGCTAGGGCCAAAAAAAGCAGATGGCCGGCTAGCTAGAAAAGGTGGCCGGCCGGCCACCTATCCAAAAATAGGGACAATTTTGTCATTTTGCTCATTTCTATATATTCCCTTGCCCATTCAATCCGAGATCACTTCCACAGCTGCAAAAACTCCTTCCTTTGCTCCCCAAACCATTTTTCTCTTTAGATCTGCACTTTATACGCGCTTTTCGGCCTTCCACGCAAGTTGTTTTCGCGAAATCTTTTAGTTTTAAGCACTTTGAACCGATTAAATTTTGATTTCGGGGCTTCTTTTCTCATTTTCGTCACTTGAGGTAAGTTTGTCTCAATATTTGGAAGATTTTCTCGGGAGTTGACTGTTGTTGACTTTTCCACTTCCCGGGAGTTGACTTTTGTTGACTTTTTCCAATTTTGGCTCATTTTTGCAGATCTCTTGAAATGGTAGGTGATTATCCTTACGGTGGAGGTCCTTCAGGTGCCAGGGATGATTTTGATGTCATGACACTGCCTCCGAGAGTCCGCCCTTTTATTCCCGGGAGATACGCCCCACCGGTACATATGCTTCCATGCCGTTCGTCGTTTCATCGGGTTCAATGACCGCACTCGGGATTTATCATGAGCCGAGTAAAGACCTCTCTCACGATGCACGAGAGGTATTTTACTCTATTTTCTGCATTTTTCGTGCATTTTGTAGCTTTGCCATGCTTGAACACACAGTTTTAGTTTATGACATAGTACTTTGCCTGCATCCTGAACATGTAGTTTAAGCACTTGAATTGCTGAACACACGGCTCACTGACTGATTGATTGTGAACGCACGGTACTCATTAGTTAAGAATTGAACATACGGCTCAAACACTAATTTGTCGAACACACAGCCCGAATTTTGAAAGTGAACACACAGCACACACTGACTAAGAGTAGAACACGCAGCCCAAACTCTGATTTTCTGAACACACAGTTCAAGTTGATGGTGAACACACAGCCCACACTGATTGAGAGTAGAGAGTAGAACGCACAGTCCCAAACTCCGATTTTCTGAACACGCAGTCCAAGTTGATGGTGAACACACAGCCCACACTGATTGAGAGTAGAACACACAGTCCCAAACTCCGATTTTTCTGAACACGCAGTCCAAGTTGATGGTGAACACACAGCCTTAATCGATTGAGGTAGAACACATGACCCTAAACTCTGATTTTCTGAACACGCAGCCCAGATTTGAAGTGAACACACAGCCCACACTGATTGAGAGTAGAACACACAGCCCTAAACTTCAATATTCTGAATACGCAGCCCAGATTTGAAGTGAACACACAGCCCACTGAGTAAGATTTGAACACGTAGCCCAAAACACATATTTACTGAACACGCAGCCCAGATTTGAAGTGAACACACAACCCACTGATTAAGATTTGAACACGCATGACCCAAACAGAGTTCTTGAACACGCAAGATTTGAAGTGAACACATGCCTAATCGATTAAAATTTGAACACGCAGCCCAAAACACAGAGTTACTGAACACGCAGCCCAGATTTGAAGTGAACACACAGCCCACTGATTAAGATTTGAACACGCAGCCCAAAACATAGAGTTATTGAACACGCAGCAAAGATTTGAAGTGAACACACAGCCCACTGATTAAGATTTGAACACGCAGCCTAAAACACAGAGTTACTGAACACGCAGCCCAGATTTGAAGTGAACACACAGCCCACTGATTAAGATTTGAACACGCAGCCCAAAACACAGAGTTACTGAACACGCAGCCCAGATTTGAAGTGAACACACAGCCCACTGATTCATTTCATTTGCACACAGCTACTTCATTTCATTTGCACACAGCTTGCATTTTATTGTGTACTGAACACATGTATTCATTCTAAATGCAGGTTGGCTCTCGCACTGTACGAGGATACGGCTACTGTCATGAGAGACCTGTCTGCCGAGCTTCCAGAGGCTGTCCGATCTGGTTGATCTAGCAGGGTTCGGAGCATTCTGCGTGGGATTATCACGTTGTCTTGCCAGCAGGACTTTGTTAGCTGCTTTGGTGGAGAGATGGTGGGACACCACCAATTCCTTCCACTTTTCTGCCACCGGGGATATGACTATGACCCCGCTAGACTTTTCCGTACTGACCGGCTTAGACATAGGCGGTTGGCCCATACCTTACGACGAGGATATGGAAGAGTGGGAGGCCGCATGAATACACCTGTTGGGGGCCCGTCTACCTGTAGACAGAGCTTCCGGGAGAGTTCGGTACACTTGGTTCTCTTCCCGTTTTCGGAGGCCGGAGATGGAGCCTGAGTCTCCTGAGGAGGTTGAGCAGTACGCCCGTGGCTTCCTTATGTTCCTCTTTGGCACCATTCTGTTTGCCGATAAGGGGAACACTGTTGGGTTATATCTTTTGAGCGCTTTTGGTGGACCTATCACAGGTCAGTCGATATGACTGGGGTGGCGCTGGCCTGGCTACCCTCTATTGTTACATGAGTGCAGCCTCTCGGGGGCGGGGAGACTTGCTTGGCGACTATTGGAGAGCCTGGGAGGTACGTTCTGTCCTCTTGATTTACATTTCTGCTCCTCATTACTTGTTCATCGCACACACGGCGCACTTTGCACTCAGATTCGCCTTTTAGCACTTTGTAGTCACATTCCGATCGCTTTTCACTTATGGGTGTACGATACTTTTCCCACATTAGCCCCGAGATGGAGGTGGCAGACTCCTTATGACTCCTTTTATTAGTATTCGAGGGCGAGCACCGAGCAAGACCTCGAGAGACTCTTCTACCGCGATGATTTTGATATCGCGGATGACAGAGGTATTTCGTAACTCTCGCCTTTCATTTTCATCTTTGATCCGCCTCAGATACTCTCGATTTCGATTGATTTATGCACCGGTTATCCGCAGACATTTGGCAACCTGGGCGGTCTTTGGTGATGGTCTCCGACATCAGTATCCCGGAGGATCGAGTAATTCCCAGTATAGGTTCCTGCTCGAAGGACCAGTTGGTAGGGCATGGTTCTTGGGGGAATGCTTCTTGCGTCAGGTGTGGGGGTACGATTCTCAGGACCCTCCTGCTGTACCTCCAGCCACTATGTGGACTGCCGATAGACTCTCTGCCCAGGAGGTCATTAGTGCTATGCAGGGCACCGACGCTTTGTTACATCTCATGGAGGGGGACTATGCCACCTATCGTCGTATATATCTGATGCCCCCCTTGACGGGAGTGCGTGCTCCGCCACGGAGGCCTACTGATGTACCATCTTCGAGTCATGCTGGTGCTACGGATATTCCCTCCTTTAGCAGGGCTGGTGCATCTAGGGGCAGAGGTAGTTCGATTCCTCTGATCCCTCAATCTCTTCATCATCCTGGGTGGCCAGACATGCCGACCGAGTTGACGAGTTGGCGGTTTGGGACTCCTTACCAGGTCTCGCTAGAGCCTCCTCTTCCTGACCACAGATATGTCAGAGACCCCGACTCACCCCCTGTATGTTTTACAGCTTTGATTTATCAGTCAGATTACTTGGACATTCATTCCCTCACTGATAGTTTTGCATTTGTATTTGTAGCCTCCAGTTGAGTACACGGATGAGATACTTGGGATGCTGGCCACATTCGAGGGCATGATCCTACGGAGGGAGGCACAGCTAGCCATTATGGGCGTGCAGGTACTGTTCATCTTCCCTGCATTTAGCATATTTCTGATGACATATTGGTTTTGAACATTCTCACAGATTGATAGACCGTAGAGCACATCTGACACACACCCCACTCGCATATTGTACTTGCATCTGCCTTTCATATTTGAACTGATGTATTTGAACTTTTCACTTTCAGATGCCTCCCGTGTATGCCCCATCGCAGGCCGGGCCACCCGGGCCTTCTCAGGGAAGTCGAGGTACTGGACCTGTTCGAGGTACTGGGCCATCCGGGCCTTTTCGAGGAGCTGGGCCCTCCAGGCCTTCTCAGGGAGCTGGGCCATCTTGGCCTTTTCAAGGAGCTCGAGGAGCAGGGTCGTCTCGCAGACGCAGGGCACCCATCATTGAGGAGGAGGAGGAGGAGGAGGTCGCAGACCGTGAGTCAGAGACATCTGCTGGGGAGGGAGGCTCCGGTCTTGGTTCCGGGAGTGGAGACGAGACTGAGGGGGATCCGGAGAATGATAGCTCTGATCCGGATGGTGATGATGGTGCAGAGGTTGTCCCGCAGAAGAGGATGAGAGGGCCTCCTCATTCCCGTTCCCGAGAATATTGATGCTATTTCCTGCTTTATTTTACTTTTTGCTAGTAGTTTGTAGCACTTTGCATATTGTTAGGCAGTTTTATTTCCTGTAAAACTTGTACCTTTATTTTGTTGTAAAACATGATGGAATGAAACAGCCTTTTGAAAAGATGTTTGTATTTGAAATTTTAGCATCGATCGCATCATTTTGCAAAAAAATAGAATTGAATAGAAATGTGCCTTGTGTATTTATCGGATCAGGTAATGAACCGACGCAACAAATCAAAAACTCGACTCACTAAGAAAATAACAGAATCTTAGCAAGTTTACAACTCGATAAGCAAAGTACAACAATGTTAACGACTCGATAAACAAGACTTAACAAAATTGTGTAAACAAAAAGTAACCACTCAAAACACAAAATGCGACAGCTCGACAAAACTTACAACTCGATAAACAAAGCAACAACTCGATAAGCAAAACAACAACTCGATAAGCAAAAATACAACTGCGATTTGGACGGACGATCCGATGATGGAACGATCCGAACCGAGAGAAATGGAGGCCTTCGACGCTCCCGATGCCTAGAAATGCCTCAAACTTCCTTCCGAGGGCAAACAGACCAATGTGTGGTCGAACACATTTTGCATCTGGAGATTAGAGGGTGGCTGGCCTACTAGAATAGATGGCCGGCCGGCCACCTCTCCCGCAACCCCCAGAATTTTGACACGTGTCCTTTGAATAGTGTTTTACCCCCCTATAAAAGCCCCAACCTTGGAACTTATTCATTTCATCACCGTTTCTCACAAAAATAGAGGCATTTCTCGCAGAAAATCTCACATCTTGGATCTCTTCTCTAGACGGCTCGGAAAAGTTGAACTTCCGGGGTTTCGGCTTAAATGCACTATTCACGCTGGGCCGGACTCTGCTACATCTTCCTTTCCTCTATGCTGTGGCAAGGTTTTGGAACCCGGTGACACATGTCTTTAGCTTCGGCGGGCAAGAGGTATGTCCTACTTTTGAAGATTTTCAAGTCTTGATAGAATCCGAGCGAGGTGAGGAAATCTTGCCCCAACTCAATTTTAGCTATGCCCAACCTTAGGGCGAATGTGCGGACTCAACGCACATGATGCTTGATCCCTGATTGGTAACGGAATGTTGGATATCCCAAGTTTGATTTACCGATTCTCTGGTGCTGGTGACCGCAGCGACCATCATTGGCAAGGCTTCCAACGGTATGCTCTCTGTTTGTGCCTGTTATCTCATTTTCTGTTTGCCTCAAGCTTCGGAGGGTCCGGCGCCCGTCTGATTGAGGTTGCTCAAGGCTTGAAAGAGGGAAAAAGTTGCATTGCCATGACTCTGGCCGAGACACTGATGGGCTTGGATGCTTTCTCACGGAGACAACCAGTTCGCAGGAGTCCACTATCACCGCAGTAATGTTTCCCACCCAAGCTCACATGTGTATTTTGCTCACATCACTGCCCTCTGCTCGATTTTTCTCACAAAACCCTTATCTTACTTTTCTCTCATCGCACATCTCTATTCTTTATTCTCTCATTTTTCATCCCTCCCCGTATATGGTTGATGGATAAATTGCAAGTTGTGGACTCTTGTCCCGCTTACTCAAATTTCCGGTTACTTCTTTCAACAACGCTAGTCGATGCCCTTGATGAGGATGGTGGTTTGAATGGATGTGCAACTTGTCGGCAGATCGCATTGCGGCGTTGTCCTTGGCTCAATCTCCCAAGAATGAGCTACAAAGATGTCCCAAGAAGTGCGGATTCGATCGACGGCTTGACTCACTGTGTATTCTATTTTCCATTCCGTATTCTGGGCCAGTTCGGCCATGATCAGACTTGCCCACCAGAGGGGATAGAGTATCCGGCTACATTTCCCTGCTCGAGGCACATAGCCCAGAGCCGCAAAGATGGAGAATTAGAGAACTCTTGGCTCCTGCTCCCACTTTTAGTTGCACTTTGTCTGACGAGTGTTGGGATTGGCTCAACGAAGAAGAACAGGTTGGGCCTAGGTTGGCATCAGAAGCTTCAACTAGCTCTGGCAGGGGACGCAGGGACACCTGACTCGACTATGCCCCAGATTTATTGCTTTATTAGTACTTTCAAGTTTTCTTTATGAGTGTAATAAAAAGCAACTTCGATTGTATGTAAGAGCAAGAGAACTCTGTTTCGAAATCAAAGAAATTGAAGGTTGTGGTACTAAAAATTCTCCGTTTTTGGTCCAAAAATGGTCTTAGTTGTGAAAAGATTAATTTGAACAAAGTCAACTTTTATTAAAACTTTTTAAAACTATTTTCGATATGGATCAATCGACACGCCGAGATCTCACAACGAGATGCACAACCTCGATTCTAGCAACCGGAAAGTTGCCCTAGTTTGAAAAGTGCCTCGGCAATTCATAGCAACGGAAAGTTGCCCCTAGTCCGATGGTGCCGAACACTTCATTGCAACAAAGTTGCCCCTAGTCTCAATGACACTGCATCGAGATCACGATAAATGCCGATGAATAGAGATGACCGAGATGATCAAATGGACAAAGTTGATCGGGGAAAAGATTAAATAACTTCGTGATGAAGTCGCCACGATCCCATAGATGGGAATCAAGCCTCACGAGTTCAGCTTGGGTTCGCTCGGTATTTTTACTCTCCTTTTGCGCCTAACTTTTGCCAAGGCCGCCTTTATGGTTTTCAACCTTATAGCCTCGCTTTTATAATTTCAAATTTTCTATGCTCAATTTTGCCTAGGTCGCCTTTTGGGTTTTCGCCTAGCGAGCCTCTCAGGGTAATATTTCTTCAACTTGTCCATGTTGATCGGTTGAGAAAACTCTAAGCCATCTAGGTCCATCGTAACCACATTCCACCACCAAATTGACTTGATAATATAGGGACCATCAATTGGTCTCGAACTTGCCTTGGGTCGGATGGGAGCTCGGTTGTCTTTGAGTACCAAATCTCCTTCTTTCAAATTCTCGACTTAACCTTCTTGTTAAAAGCCCGCGATTCTACGTTGATAACCTTGGATGTGGTACAGTTGCTTTCACCTTCTCTTTCATCGAAAAGCATGAGTTCTCAAACTGCTTTTGTCGCTAATCGCTTTCTACTTATCCGCACTCGCCAATACTGTAATGACGGACCTCAATCTCAATAGGCGTAACGACTTCCATCCCATAAACCAATGAGTACGAGTCGCCCCAAAGAGAAGTTCTCGATCGAAGTCCCAGAGTCTCACAGAGCGAACGCCTTATCCGCCACCCGATAGGTTTCACCATCTTCGTAGTATGCGCTTGATGTTCTTGTTGGCGGCCTCAATCGCCCGCTGGTTTGCGGCCGTAAGTAGACGACTTATGAAAAGCCACATTATATTTCTCCAACAAATCAATCACCTCCTTTTTGAAGTGGGAACCATTGTCCAAACGATTTCATTTGGGACTGTGAGCGACAAATAATGTTGTTTCGATAAATTTTGCTACATGCGAAGCCTTCAACACCGCATAAGATTGGGCCTCAACCCACTTTGTAAAATAATCTATCGCTACTAAGATGAACTCATGCCCATTCGACCCTTTGGCGTAATGTACAATTACATCAATTCCCCGCATGTAAAATGGCTATGGCGGTCATGTTGTACAGCTTTGACGGCGGGACGTTCATGCGATTTGTATGAATTTGACACTTGTGACATCACGGACGAAACCAATACAATCCTCCTCCATGGTGGACCAAGAATAACTTTGTCTAAGGATCTTCCGTACTAACATTACCCCATTCATGTGTGCACCACATTCACCCCGTGATAGCTTCCATCGACGCTTTGACTCTTCTAAGATCAACGCACGCTTTATGCATTCCCAGATGACCCCGCTTATACGCTTTACCCTCGCAGATGATGAATCGAATCGCCATTCTTCCGATTGCTCTTGTCTTTGGTATTTACCTGGCGGGTATGCTTTTTCTCCAAGAAGTTCCAGATGTCGTAATACCGGGGTGTTCGTCTGAACTTCATCTATGGTCGCAATCGACTCATAGGCAGTGCAAATTTCGTCGATGATGATCGGACGATTCGACTCCACACCGGATGTCTATCATAGAAGATAGAGTTGCTAAAGAATCAAACTCGTTGTTCTCTTAGTAGATGAGTAAAACTTAGCTTTTCAAACCGAGGAATCAAGAAATCCAAGGTTTGGTGATACATCATCATCTTTTCCTCTTTCACTTTCCAAATTCCTTTAGCTTGAGACACGACAAGGTTTGAATCCCCAATAACGCCCAATGCCTTGCCCCTAGTTCCGTGGTCGCTTCTAAACCAAAGAATACACGCCATATTCCGCTTCATTGTTCAAGACTTTGAATCGAGTTTGAAGGCTAGAGGATACGGAATTGCCGGTGCTATCAAGAACACTCCTATCCCATACCCATATTGATTTGACGCTCCGTCAAAGTACATCGCCCAAGTTTCTTCGTCGATATGCGTAATTGATTCATCCGAATAGGTACTGACGCTTCATCCCTCAACCGGTGGTCGGCAAGGAACTCGCCATCGCTTCTTCCTTTCATCGACTTGCGGTCACGTGACGTGAGATCAAATTCGAGAGCAAAAGCAACCAACGAGCTAGCCTACCCGTAAGTGCCGGTTTCTCAAGAGATATTTGATGGGATCAAGTCACAAACCAACATTACAGAGTGAGCTAACAGTAGTGCCGCAGCCTCGGTAGCCCATACCAGCTAAGCAAGTTTTTCCAAATGTGTATATCGGGTCTCATACTCCAAAGATCTTTTGCTCAAATAATAGATGGCTTTTCCACCTTATCTTCGATTCTTGTGCAAGCATGCAGCCCATTGTAGTTTCAAATCGATAGATACAAAATCAATGGTTTCCGGTTCTCGTGGCAATAAAACGTGGGTTCTCAGAGATATTCTTTATCTGCTCAAATGCAATTGACATCTACCGTCCCATTGAACTTTTTCCTTTCTTGAGAAGGCCAAAAGTGGTTCACAAGTCAAGGTTAATTTTGAAAGAAACCGGCTTATGATTTGCACTTTACCCAGAAAGCCTCGCACCTCCTTTTCAGTCTTCGGTGGTGGCATTTCTAAGATGGGCTGGATTTTGGAAGGGTCGACCTCGATGCCCCTTTGTGTAATCAAAAAGCCCAGCATTTTCCTCAACAGAACACCAAACGACATTTCGAGGGTTTAGCCGAACCTAATTCCCCGATCCTTTGAAAAACTTGTACAAGGCGGTGTAGTGGCCCTCTTTCTTTTGGACTTGACAATCATGTCGCCCACATACACCTCAACCTCTTTGTGGATCATATCATGTAGTATTGTGGTCGTGCCCGTTGATAAGTAGCTCCACGTTCTTCAACCCAAACCAAGACCCTAGAAGATGTTCCCACTGGTGGTGAATGCGCCTTTTCTTTTCTTCGTGCCATCACTATCTGGTTGTATCCCGAGAAGCCATCCATGAATAAGAGCAATGCATGCCTCAGTGAAGTCTACCAACTCATCGATGTGCGGTAGGGAAAGTCGCCCTGACTAGCTCGCTCAAATCCTCAAGTCTATACACACCCGATCCCGCCATCTTTCTAAGACCGAACAATGTTGGCCAACCAAGTCGGATATTCAGATACCGTAGAAGCCCGCTACGATTTGCTTGGTGACCTCTTCCTTAATCTTAAGAGCCCAATCCGGCGGATCCTTCTAAGTTTCGCTGATGTGTCCGCCTCGGTCAAGGGGATCCGATGTCGCATAATCTCAGATCGATTCTGTGCATGCCTTTGTAGGACCACGCGAAAACATCTTTGAAATCTTTTAATAAAGTGACTAAGCGCTGCTCCTCCGAAGACAACGTGGACCCGATCCGACTACCATGGGTCCTTCTCAAGACTAATGTTCACGGTAATGATTTCATCCATTAATGGTTTAACAAATCTCTTGCTCTTGCTCAATTAAACGCTAAAACCGAGGAACTTCGCCTCGCTGTTTTGATCAAAATTTTGAAAGTCCGAATTAATGCAATAAATTAGGGCACGTAAAAGTACTCGGAATCACAGATAGTTCATTCTCATTAGGCACATCCAAATCGTCCAATTCATTGGTTACAACAGCTCAAATGAAAAGGAAAAAGATGACTGACAGATCAGGCATCCGTTAACATCCCCAGAGTACCAGACTCAGACTTCCGAGCTGAACCGATTCCGACTCACAAGACTCGGTGGAATCAGATTCGCTCAACTACCCGACCTGCTTGGACAAAAATCCTCCTCGTGATCGCCAAGTGAGAGAGGGTGCGATTGATGCATCCAAGATAGTCAGTCGGCTCGCACTGCTTTCATCCCCAATCATAGAAACCGGTTATCCCCAAGCACTCTTGGTCGATCAAAGGATCGAGAGGAGACATGCCAAGGCTACCCCATTTCTAACTCAGGCCCTCGATCCATCGCTTATTCTCGCCAACCTCGCTTGTTGGGTCCGCTCGCTTCAGGCAACGCTATCCCCGATAGTTACAGTCGAAGAAGATTTCGAAACCGGCACGCGCTTCTTCTCCACGCTTAACCATGGCTCGGGAAGCCGCAAAATGGAAAGTCCTCTCCCTGACAAAGCGTTTGCTCAGGTGCCCTGGATGGGCCTGCATTAAATCAAAAGGCTTCCCACTGCCGCTCTAGCTCACCGCCATTTTTTCCTTTCCTCACCCAAATTTCTTTGGTGGGCGATAACCTAGTCCAAAGGTATGCGGGTTGTGTGGCACTTCGCCAATGCCGCAACTCCTTTCCTCGCCACTCCTTCCTAATCCCATCCCGAATATGTTGTAGCTTGTTCATGAGGTAGACGGATTGAGCAGACGCATACACCTTCATTCACCCATAATATTCTACATTACCCGCCTCCGCCAAAGTGAACCCCGATAAGAACACATCCTCTGTGCCGTGCTCGATTTCCAAAACTGGCGTAGACACTTCTGGCGGCGGCTGGATGGATGAATTTCCGAAAACAATTGCAACCCCCTTCCCGTGAGGGTATTTCAACATCTGGTGCAGAGTGGAAGAGACTGCTTTCACTTGGTGCAACCACGACCGCCCCAAGAGCAAGTTGAAGGTTGCGGGAACGTCCAAGACATGAAATTCAATGTTGTGTTGTCCTGGACCAACCTGGGTCTGAACCTTGACAGTCCCCATCACTTCCCTACTGGTATTATCATAAGCTCTGATCACCTGAGTGGTTGGTATGAAGTCTGCGGGTTTTAACCCGATTGCATATGCCGCTCGTCAAGGCGGAACATTTATAGCGCACTTGGTATCAACAAGTACCACCGGTATCCACTTATCTCTACATTCCACGGAGATGTAGAGAGGTTTGTTATGATTCACGCCCTCAGGCGGTAGTTCCTTGTCTGAAAAAGTTAATGCCGGGGAACCTCCTCCTAGGAGAACCAGCCCAACCAGCTGCTCTGGCGTAGTTTCGATGGAGAGTTTGGCCTTGTCCATAGCAGATAGGACAGCCTGTCTATGTACCCTTGATGCCATAAGCAGTCCCCAGATGGAGATGTTCCACTGTATTTTCTTTAATCTGTCTCAAGATGACTTCTTCTTCAATTTGCTTCTCTCTGTCTGCCTCTTTATCTTTCCCAAATGTCTTGGTTGGTCGAGGTGCGGGGGCTTGAAATACCGCCCACTCCTGGTCATGTGGTCCACCTTATCGAGGTACCAAGTGTCATCTGGTTGAGCACCCGCCCAATCTTCATCCGTGTGGGCAAGACATAAGTCATCATCTTCTCACCACATCCCGCTAGCATTCATGAGACACCTATCTCGTTACGCAAGTTTGTACTCTTGGTACTTTCACCCCACATGCTCACAAGATGTCTTCTTGTGCTCAAGCAGACTTTCAACCTCTTCATGGTTCTTGGCTTTCCTGGATTCTCTCGTAATTCCACTTCTTTTCTTGCTCCTCCTGTTAATAGGGCTTGTTGTTCGGTTTTCACAATATCTTGATCCCGAGAAATTCTTTGTACCGGGCGCCTCCTAATTCATTCTGACTCTCAGCCCTTCCGGCCATCATTGATACCCCTGCCCCTGCCGGGCCTTGCTCTGGCTGAATTTCCACAATATCCGACTGATCATCTAACCATCCGGCAATCTTTGCCGACTCCTCATATTCAAACCAATTGATTGTTGCATCCCCTGCTTCTTGGTCATTAAAGAACTGAAGGTTAGCAAAATCTTCTTCCACCGTTGTCAGATCATCTGCCCCTTGTTCAAGTCCGTCCCCCCGAATCATGCACAATTCAACTTTTTTTGGCAGCCTCACACTCAGCTCAGATTGGCTCACTGATAAGATATATCCGCTTGGATCATAAGCACTTCCAGCACAATTCCTAGGTTGTCCCATCCCAGACTCACCAATTCTGCTCTCCTCTGAAACCTGCCCCGTTCCATTTTCGGAGGTCACCACCTCTGGCTCAGATTGGGTTATTAAGGTGTCCAACATGCACAAGTCAGTGCAATCAGGAAGGATCACCTCCGGCTTGGGTAGGTGAGAGGGAGTAATATAGATACTAGGATCGTAGGAAACGACCCCAGTTTGGATGAGGTTAACTCTTTCGGGCGGTTGATCTTGGTTATGTGTGGGGAGTGGGTTAGTTGTGACGTTGGGTCTTTCGGGAGGCAGAATGATATTCTTGTCAACGAGGTCTTGAATCTCGTGACGCAAATTTAAACATTGATTCGTATCATGGCTATGTCAGCTGTGGTACGCAAGATTTTGGCCGGGTTGTGGGGGAGTGGATTTGGTAGTGGCCTCGGCTCTAGGGGTTTCAGATGCCTTTTTGATTAACACCCAGAGCCTTGACAAGGGCATGTATAGTGGAGTGAAGGTTCTTTAGCCTCGATTGGTATCTCGGGCTTGGTTATCGCCTCCGGAGGTATGGAAATGGTGTGGCCGCTGCGGGCCTTGGTTGGGGAAGGGGAGTGGTGGTGACCATACCGACCTCCGAAGTCCTTATGTTGGCAGCGCCACTCGGGCCTGTGTTGTTATTACGGTTGAATGTCCTTCGGGGCTGCTCCTGGTCCTGGTCGATCAAACCTTGCTTCATCGCATCCTCGATCTGTACCCCCATCTCGTGTAAATCTGAGAAGGTGGGAAAAGGAGTACGATCATTTTCTGATTAACCGGTTGAGATTGCGTATAATCATCCGAATTTGGTCTTTATCTGTTGGCCTGAAGGTCATCATCCATGGCTTTGCTCTCTATCGAGTTACAAAATCAGAGAAAGTCTCTTTTTGTTCCTGCCTCGTTGTGTCGAGATCACGTGTTGTAATCTCGACCTGTGTATTATATGAATATGCAATGAAGGCCTCAAATTTCATCCCAATTTCTTCACATCATCTTCCAACTTTATGCGTGCTGATGGCTGCCACCCCCGGCAAAGTTCTCGCCAAATAAAGAAAGCTTTTGTGGTCAAGTTAGGCCCATTGGCCTCAAGATGTCCGAAAATAGCCGGAGATGGACCATGGGATCCTCGACCCATCAAAACGATCAATCAGGCATCTTGAATCTGTCCGCAGTTGTCACTGCCACGCTGTAGCCATCTTCAATGTCCAGGATGGCCTTCACCCCCGCGATTTCTTGAAAAGCTTTTCCGGCTTACTCACCAGAGTCAGATGATCTACCTCGAACTCAAATGGAGAGTCCGGTGGTTGGGTGTAAGATTCTTGGACAACTGCGGCAGAGTGGGGCGAGCCACTTGGAAGACCTATGTCCTCTTGAGTGTTCCGGATATCTGTAAGGTATTCGGTGTTCGGAGGATATTACGAGGATTTGGCGGTATTCGACCGTGATACCGCTTTCAGTAGTGGAGCCGGGTGGAGGAGGAGCTCGATGTAAGCGACGCTTTGCATTCTGTGACCTAATGTAATCACTTCTTTGGGCCATGATCATGCTTGTTGTTTAGAAAATTCCGCCATGGATAGCATCATCTTGCATCTGTTTCATGCTCTCATGCATCTGGGCGATCATCGCCTCCATCCTCGATGTATTCTCGTGGTTCCATCTCGAACGGCCGATAAATGTACCTCTATGGCGGATACGTAAATTTCAACTTGATTGTTGTCACAAAGTAGCCCTCTGTCAGAATCCTGCTCGACAATCGCGCATTCTCGCCTTCTTCGATAATCGGGGTAGAGAGTGGAACACTGGATGTCCGTCAACGAGATCCTCGGATCGGTTGAGTCGGCGACCTTGTGTCCAAAGTGCTTGGGGGGTATCTATTGGTTCGGAAGCAATCGTGCTAAAAACTGCCCTAGCAAAAAGATAATAAAGCGAAAAGGAAATAAATAACCAGAAAAAAAAACGGGCAGCATAACAGCTTAAATTAAATACACACAACACACAGTCGGGCATACAACACGCAGTTTGATAAGCTGAAAATACATCGCCCTCAATCATCGATCGTTTCAGATCACTGTTTCCCAAAACTGAATCGGATATCCGCAGACAACTGATTCTCAGATACTGACTAATGCCCGCAGGCCTGATGCCCAAGCTCAACTGGTACATGCATTCCCTGTAGAGACACACTCTAACAAGAACATAGCAGATAAGTGAGAGCCGAAAACACCCCTATGTTGGGGTAGGGTTTCCCTGTCCTATTTTGTCAGGAACTAGAGTTTCACTACGCACGCAGTGGTTTCAAACAACCTATAAACGGGTAAGCAACCTGTCCTAGTTTGGAATGGTCACTATGGATCCGAATATGCACTAGGTCGAATGGTCAAAAAGGGTGCCCTAGTAAAACTGGGGTTTGTGTTCCCATGCTGTCAGAGCCCAGAGCCGATCAGCCTTACAGACATGACTTGACAAGACAAGCCTCCGGCAAATCGTTTGGGAATGGCATATGGCAAACACGGTGTCCTAGGCGCACCAATGCAAATGCAATGCAAAGAGACACACAAATGCAGTCAAAACCAGATATCACGAGTTCGAGTCAAGTTCTCTAAATCCCCAGCAGAGTCGCCAGAAACTGTAGACGTCCCCGAACGCATCCCGGGGGAAAGGAGTACGAGTCCCCCCCGTTCTGGTTCGATATTGGGTCACTACAGTTCGAAGGACTCAAATGTCACGGTTCTCAATCTTGAACCGAAGAGTCCAAATCCAGCAAATCATTTTGAAAACAGATTTTTTGGAAGGATTGCCAAACATGGATCGCCCGGAATCTGAGTCGCCACCTAAATATTTTAAAATGGGAAATTTAGGAAACCACGACTCGGTGCCAAAGGCCACGTGTCCGTCATCACCAAAGTTGCCTCGGCTCGAGAACTTGGGCACGATTGGGAAGGTCACTGTGAGCACTTTCGCCCGGTCAAAGACCGGCCTCTACTAACCATGATATCTGTTTTTGAAAACATTGTGCGTTCTTATTCCGGTTATTAGCCTAGGTTACTATGTGATGCGCACAGCATACAAGTATAGACTGAATCGCCTGAATTGGAACAAAACACTTCGTGTCTGTTTGTTTGAAAATGGTTTGATGGTGCTACCCGCAAGTAGGCTAAGACGTGGATTTGCCGCCCTCGGGTGGGCTTAAGAAAATATGATTTTGCCACTATCTAGTGGGCTTAAAACAAACATTTGATGAATTGTCCCAATTCAAATAACTCAACTTCCACCCACAGGCATTCAAGGCAGTTATATCACATAAGCATTTAGTCTCATGGTAAGCATGTTTTTCATGGCAACACTCACACGCATGCAAGGATGCTAAAGCATAAAACTTACCGAGTACTCCACGCCAAAACAGAAGCTCGTTAGAAATCATGCATGATCCTAAGTATACTGTAATGCCTAATGCAACACATGCAAAGATGCAAACTATAGCAGGCTCGGCTATTTCTAAATATGGCATGTGAAATGCTACAGCTATCACGTATTCAATTTGGAATTGAAATACAAATGCAGTTTGTATGATGCGCCGAGTCTTGTAATGTAAAAGATGAATGATGCAAACATGTCATTACATCAGTATGCTAATTGAAATATGCCCCATATCTAACCATCATAAGCGGGTAAATAAAAGGGAAGAAAGACGTGGGGTTGGAAGACATACATCACACTCACCCACACTTATTACAATTATGCCCTCACGCAGAGGGTCCGAATAAATAATAATACAGTCCGAAATGAAAGAATAATACAGTCCAAAATATACAGAAATTCTTAATTAATTAATAAATTAACTAAGAAAGCGGTAACCAGCATGCAAGCCGTGCCTTGACTCACTCCGGATAATGAAATAATGCATGTTTGGGCTGCTTTGCGCGGAAATCCACTGGGATGCCCCAATTAGCCTCTGTTTGCAATGTTTCTCGAAATGTGTGCCGGATTCTGCAAAGTCGCTGATTCTTCATTTTTGCTGCAACAGAGAGCAGGAAAGGGGCATAGCAATGTATTTCACAAATATATGCATGCCTCGATCCTCGTGCCACCAATCACGCATCTCGATGCATGATGGCCGAGGAACCGAATTGCACAACTCAATATAGGATGAATGCAGATGAATGCTACAACAAAACCTAACTCCATCATGGGTAATCCGGAGTGTCGGTGACTTGGGAATTGAGACCCGTTCCGTCACTCGGAGTACGGAACGTGCCTCGTTTCCCGTGCCCGGGCTAACTCCTATTCCGAACACAATGCAATATGCATGATATGCATGAAATGCAGCTAAGATACAATCCTAACATACACAATGCTATGAAAATGAGATGTCTCGGAATGCGTGCACACGGGCATGCAAACCGAGAAAATGATCCTAAGGCATAAAATGGCATACGCAATGCAATTGGACTTACACTAACATGAGTGGACCTCAGCCACACTCACATAAGAGGCCGTCGGATAAAAGTGAAGTGTCTCGAAATGCGTTCACACGGGCACGCAAACCGAGGCAATGGCATACGGAATGCAATGAGACTAAAATGGCATAAAGAATGCAAAATGGACTTATACTAACATGAGTGAGCCTCAGCCACACTCACATAAGAGGCCGTGAGATGAAAAAGAGATGCCTCGAAATGCGTGCACATGGGCACGCAAACCGAGGCAACGGTGCTAAAGCATGAAATGGCACTCCAAATACAAATTGGACTTATACTAACATGAGTGAGCCTCAGCCACACTCACATAAGAGGCCGAGAGATGAAAATGAAGTGCCTCGAAATGCGTGCACAACGGCACGCAAACCGAGGCGATGGCCCTAAGGCATGAAATGACATGGAAATGATATGAAAACATGCAAATGAATTTTGGCACTGAGATGTGGGGGAAAACAGCCCCGAAATGAGGCGAAAGTATACCCGATGCATGAAATGGCCCCGAAACATGAATTTAGGCACTCGAAATGGCCTATAGCTATACCAAACATGCACAATATAGACATGGAATGAAAATACAGTAGCAAGGCAGCCCCAAGAAAAGCATTTTTCAGTCATGAAAAGGGATAAAAAGCAAGCACACATAGAATTAGGCAAGAATGCAAAAATGGCTCCGCAAGAGGGGTATTGAAACAAGTGATACATGCGATGCCCAAATGGAAAAATACCCTTCTACAACACTGATGAGGGACTAAAAATATTCACATTTACAGTAGATAACATCCCCCAAATCAGTATACAAACATGCTAAAAATGTCATGCAAGAACTAGGATACATAAGGCTATAACATGAGGTACCCCAAACATTCATCAAACCAGCAAAGACCCTTAATGAAATATGTCAAGAAGATCAAAATATGACTCTTTCTAGTTCTGATGATGGCCGAAAACAGAATCTAGGTAAGCTTAAAAAGCATGCAAAAATGGGGGTCAAAGAGGGATATAAAGACAAGCACAACATGGAGACTCCCAACAAGGTTGATCCCTTCTACAATGTTGTAGAGGGACACAAAATAATCTTACTCACCGTTCATGACATGCTCCAAAACAGATTACATGTAGGTCAAAAAAATCATGCAAATTTACGGTAAATATGAGAGATTATGAAGCAAGTGCATGATAGAGAGGCCAAACAGGGTTGAGCCCTTCTTCAATGTTGAAGAGGATCTCAAAATAATCCCACTCACAGTTTACATTATGCTCAAAAACAGATCAATAATAGGCTAGAAAAAGCATGCAAAATATTGACATACAAGATGATATTGAAGCAAGTGCAAGTTAGGGATCTCAAACAGGGTTGAGCCCTTAAACAAACATGAAGAATAGCTCAAAATAGGCCTAGTTTCAGTTAGGGTCGGAGCCCAAAACAGTAAGAAAATGGGCTTAAGAAATGAGGCAAAAATGGGCTACAAAAGAGGGAAAGTGAGACTTACCCTTGTAGACAAGTCTTGGCTGCCTTTTGCTTGAAGAATGGGAGCCTCCTAGCTGCTGGAAAGCTCTCCTAGCTGCTTGAATTGCTGAACACACGGCTCATTGACTGATTGATTGTGAATGCACGGTACACATTAGTTAAGAATTGAACACACGGCTCAAACACTGATTTGTCGAACACACAGCCCGATTTTGAAGGTGAGCACACGGCACGCACTGATTAAGAATAGAACACACAGTCCCAAACTCTGATTTTCTGAACACGCAGTCCAAGTTGATGGTGAACACACAACCCACACTGATTAAGAGTAGAACACACAGTCCCAAACTCTGATTTTCTGAACACACAGTCCAATTTAATGGTGAACACACAGCCCACACTGATTAAGAGTAGAACACGCAGTCCCAAACTCTGATTTTCTGAACACGCAGCCCAGATTTGAAGTGAACACATAGCCCACTGAGTAAGGATTGAACACACAGCCCAAAACACAGATTTACTGAACACGCAACACAGATTTGAAGTGAACACACAGCCCACTGATTGAGAATTTGAACACGCAGCCCAAAACACAGATTTACTGAACACGCAGCCCAGATTTGAAGGTGAACACACAGCCCACTAATTGAGAATTGGAACACGCAGCCCAAAACACAAATTTACTGAACACGCAGCCCAGATTTGAAGGTGAACACACAGGCTACACTGATTCGTTTCATTTGCACACAGCTACTTCATTTCATTTGACATATAGCTACTTCATTTCATTTGAAATATGCATTCGTTCTGAATGCAGGTTGGCTCTCGTACTGTACGAGGATATGGCTCTACCCGCCGCGAGAGACTGGTATGCTAAGCTTCCAGAGGCTGTCCGGGATCTGGTTGATCTAGCAGGGTTCGGAGCATTCTGCGTGGGATTATCACGTTGTCCTGCCAGCAGGACTTTGTTAGCTGCTTTGGTGGAGAGATGGTGGGACACCACCAATTCCTTCCACTTTTCTGCCACCGGGGACCTGACCATGACCCCGCTAGACTTCGCTGTGCTCACCGGCCTAGACATAGGCGGTTGGCCCATACCTTATGATGAGGATATGGGCGAGTGGGAGGCCGCATGGATACACCTGTTGGGGGCCCGTCCACCTGTAGATAGAGCTTCCGGGAGAGTCCGGTACACCTGGTTCTCTTCCCGTTTTCGGAGGCTGGAGATGGAGCCTGAGTCTCCTGAGGAGGTGGAGCAGTACGCCCGTGGCTTCCTTATGTTCCTCTTCAGCACCACTCTGTTTGCCGATAGGGGGAACACTGTTGGGTTGTATCTTCTGAGTGCCCTAGTAGACCTATCACAGGTCAGTCGATATGACTGTGGCCTTTGGCTACCTCTATTGTTACATGAGTGACCTCTATGGCGGGAGACTTACTCGGCGGCTATTGGAGAGCCTAGGAGGTACGTTCTGCCCTCTTGATTTACATTTCTGCTCCTCATTACTTGTTCATTGCACACACGGCGCACTTTGCACTCTGTATTCTGCTTTTAGCACTTTGTATTCACATTGCGCACTGCTTTTCTTAGCTATGGGTGTACGTATACTTTCCCACATTAGCCCCGGAGATAGAGGTGGCAGGACTCCTTATGACTCCATTTTCATTAGTATTCGAGGGCGAGCACCGAGCGAGACCTCGAGAGACTCTCTTCTACCTGCGACAGTATTTTGATATTGTGCGGACGACAGAGGTATTTCAGAACTCTCGGTTCCTTTCATTCTTCATCTTTGATCTGCCCTGTATACCCCTGGTTTCTGATTGATTTATGCACTGGTTATTCGCAGATTACTTGGCAGCCCTGGGCGGTCTTTGGTGATGGTCTCCGACATCAGTATCCCGGAGGATCGAGTAATTCCCAGTGTAGGTTCCTGCTCGAAGGACCAGTTGGTAGGGCGTTGTTCTTGGGGGAACGCTTCCTGCGTCAGGTGTGGGGGTACGATTCTCAGGACCCTCCTGCTGTACCTCCAGCCACTATGAGGACTGCCGATAAACTCTCTGCCCAGGAGGTCATTAGTGCTATGCAGGGCACCGATGCTTTGTTACATCTCATGGAGGGGGACTACGCCACCTATCGTCGTATATATCTGATGCCCCCCTTGACGGAGGCGCGTGCTCACACGGAGGCCTCTTGATGTACCATCTTCGAGTCGTGCGGTGCTACGGATATCCCTCCTCTAGCAGGCGGTGCATCTAAGGGCGGTAGTTCGAATCCTCCGATCCTCCATCTCTTCATCATCCCGGTGGCCGACATGCCGATCGAGTTGACGAGTTGGCGGTTGGGACTCCTTACGTGTTTCGCTAGAGCCTCCTCTTCGACTACGTATATGTCGAGACCCCGATTCGCCCCGGTATGTTTTACACTTTGATTTATCATTGACACTTGGACATTCATTCCCTCACTGATAGTTTTGCATTTGTATCTGTAGCCTCCAGTTGAGTACACAGACGAGCTGCTCGGGATGCTGGCCACATTCGAGGGCATGATCTTACGGAGGGAGGCACAGATGGCCATCATGGGTGTGCAGGTATTATCCATCTTTCTTGTATTTAGCATATTTCTGATGACATACTGGTTTTGAACATTCTGCTCTATTGATAGACTGTGTAGAGCACATTTGACACACACCCCACTCGCGTATTGTACTCGCATCTACTTTTCATATTTGAACTGATGTATTTGAACTTTTCACTTTCAGATGCCTCCCATGTATGCTCCGTTGCAGGCCGGACCACCCGGGCCTTCTCAGGGAAGTCGAGGTACTAGACCTGTTCGAGGTACTGGGCCATCTGGGCCTTTTCGAGGAGCTGGGCCATCCAGGCCTTCTCAGGGAGCTGGGCCATCTAGGCCTTTTCGAGGAGCTCGAGGAGCAGGGTCGTCTCGCAGACGCAGGGCACCCATTATTGAGGATGAGGAGGAGGAGGAGGTCGCAGACCGTGAGTCGGAGACATCTGCTGGGGAGGAAGGCTCCGGTCTTGGTTCCGGGAGTGGAGGCGAGGCTGAGGGGGATCCGGAGGATGATAGCTCTGACCCGGATGGTGATGATGGTGCAGAGGTTGTCCCGCAGAAGAGGATGAGAGGGCCTCCTCATTCCTGTTCCCGAAAATATTGATGCCATTTCCTGCTTTATTTTACTTTTTGCTAGTAGTTTGTAGCACTTTGCATATTGTTAGGCAGTTTTATTTTCTGTAAAACATGATGGAATGAAACAGCTTTTGAAAAGATGTTTGTATTTGAAATTCTTAGCATCGCAACGCATCATTTTGCACAAAATGGAATTGAATGGGAATGTGCCTTGTGTATTTACCGGGTCAGGCAATGAACCGACGCAACAAATCAAAAACTCGGCTCACTAAGAAATAACATAATCTTAGCAAGTTTACAACTCGATAAGAAAAATACAACAATGTTAACGACTCAATAAACAAGACTCAACAAAATCGCGTAAACAAAAAGTAAACAAAAAGCAATAACTCGAAACACAAAATGCGACAGCTCGACAAAACTTACAACTCTTTAAACAAAGCAACAACTCGATAAGCAAAACAACAACTCGATAAGCAAAAATACAACTAAGCGTACTTCGGACGGACGATCTGGATGATGGAACGTATCCGAAACTGAGAGAAATGGAGGCCTTCGACGTTCCCGATGCCTAGAAATGCCTCAAACTTCCTTCCGGAGGGCAAAACAGGACCAATGCGTGGCCGAACACATTTTGCATCTGGAGACTAGAGGGTGGCCGGCCTACTAGAATAGATGGCCGGCCGGCCACCTCTCCCGCAACCCCCAGAATTTTGACACGTGTCCTTTGAATAGTGTTTAACCCCCCTATAAAAGCCCCAACCTTGGAACTTATTCATTTCATCACCGTTTCTCACAAAAATGGAGGCATTTCTCGCAGAAAATCTCACATCTTGGATCTCTTCTCTAGACAGCTCGGAGAAGTTGAACTTCCGGGGTTTCGGCTTAAATGCACTATTCACGCTGGGCCGGACTCCGCTACATCTTCCTTTCCTCCATGCCGCGGCAAGGTTTTGGAACCCGGTGACGCATGTCTTTAGCTTCGGCGGGCAAGAGGTGTGTCCTACTTTTGAAGATTTTCAAGTCTTGATAGAATCCGAGCGAGGTGAGGAAATCTTGCCCCAACTCAATTTTAGCTATGCCCAAACCTTAGGGCGGATGTGCGGACTCAACGCACATGATGCTCGATCCCTGATTGGTAACGGAATGTTGGATATCCCAAGCTTGATTTACCGATTCTCCGATGCTGGTGACCGCAGCGACCATCATTGGCAAGGCTTCCGACGGTATGCTCTCTGTTTGTGCCTGTTATCTCATTTTCTGTTTGCCTCAAGCTTCGGAGGGTCCGGCGCCCGTCTGATTGAGGTTGCTCAAGGCTTGAAAGAGGGAAAGAGTTGCATTGCCATGACTCTGGCCGAGACACTGATGGGCTTGGATGCTTTCCACTGCCGGGAGACAACTAGGTTCGCAGGGAGTCCACTACTACTGCAGGTAATGTTTCCCACCCAAGCTCACATATGTATTCGCTCACATCACTCGGCCCTCGGGCTCGGTTTTTCTCACAAAACCCTTATCTTACTTTTTTCTCATCATACATCTCTCAATTCTTTATTCTCTCATTTTTCATCCTTCCCCAGATATAGTTGATGGATAAATTGCAAGTTGTGGGCTCTTGCCCTACTTACTCAAATTTCATGTTACTTTTCGACAACGCCTAGTCGATGCCCTTGATGAGGATGGTGGTTTGAATGGATGTAATTTGTCGACAGATCGCATTAGTCGGCAGATACGCATTATCGACGATCGGCGTTGTCCTTGGCTCAATCTCCAAGAATGAGCTCTGACATGTCCTCGAGTTGGGATTCCGATCGGCTTGACTCACTGTGTATTCTATTTCCCATTTCGTATTCTGCGCCAGTTCGGCCATGATCAGACTTGCCCACCAGAGGGGATAGAGTATCCGGCTACATTCCCGGTTCGAGGCGCACAGCTAGCTCGGCAGGCCGCAGCATGGAGAATCAGAGAACTCTTGGCTCCTGCTCCCACTTTTAGTTGCACTTTGTCTGACGAGTGCTGGGATTGGCTCAACGAAGAAGCGCAGGTTGGGCCTAGGTTGGCATCAGAGGCTTCAACCAGCTCTGGGAGAGGGCACAGGGACACCTGACTTGACTATGCCCCAGATTTATTGCTTTATTAGTACTTTCAAGTTTTCGTTATGAGTGTAATAAAAAGCAACTGCAATTGTATGTAAGAGCAAGAGAACTCTGTTTTGAAATCAAAGAAATTGAAGGTTGTGGTACTGAAAATTCTCCGTTTTTGGTCTAAAAATGGTCTTAGTTGTGAAAAGATTAATTTGAACTGAGTCAACTTTTATTAAAACTTTTCAAAACTATTTTCGATATGGATCAGAACTGGACACGCCTGAGATCTGTCACTGAGATGCACAACCCCGGATCCTAGCAACTGGAAAGTTGCCCCTAGTTTGAAAAGTGCCTCGGCGATTCATAGCAACGGAAAGTTGCCCCTAGTCTGGATGACACTGTACCGGAGATCATGATAAATGCTGACGAATAGAGATGACTGAGATGATCAAATGGACAAAGTTGATCGGGGAAAAGATTGAATTTGAACTTCGTGATAAAGTCGCCACGTATCCCATAGATGGGAATCAAGCCTTACGTAGTTCAGCTTGGGTTCGCCGGTATTTTTACTCTCCTTTGCGCTCTAACTTTTGCCAAGGTCGCCTTTATGGGTTTTCAACCTTATGAGCTCACGCTTTTATAATTTCAAATTTTCTATGCTCTGAATTTTGCCTAGGTCGCCCTTTCGGGTTTTCGGCCTAGCGAGCCTCTCAGGGGTAGTATTTCTTCAACTTGTCCATGTTGATCGGTTGAGAAAACTCTAAGCCATCTAAATCCATCAGAACCACAGCTCCACCGGACCAGATTGACTTGATAATATAGGGACCAGTCCAATTGGGTCTGAACTTGCCCCTTGGGTCGTGGATGGGAGCTCGGTTGTCTTTGAGTACCAAATCTCCTTCTTTCAAATTCCTGGACTTAACCTTCTTGTTAAAAGCCCGGGCGATTCTGCGTTGATAACCTTGGATGTGGTACAGTTTTCAAACCTTCTTTCATCGAAAAGAATGAGTTCCTCAAATCTATTTTGTCGCTAACTGCTTTCGCTATCCGCACTCGGCCAATACTCGTAATGACAGGACCTCAATCTCAACAGGCAGAACGGCTTCCATCCCATAAACCAATGAGTACGGAGTCGCCCCAAAGAGAAGTTCTCGACGAGGTCCAAGAGTCCACAGAGCTTAACGGCAGCTTATCTGGCCAGTCCCGATAGCTTTCCACCATCTTCTGTAGTATGCGCTTAATGTTCTTGTTGGCGGCCTCAACTGCTCCGTTGGTTTGCGGCTGGTAAGTAGACGACTTATGAAAAGCCACATTGTATTTCTCCAACAAATCGATCACCTCCTTTTTGAAGAGGGAACCATTGTCTGAAACGATTTCATTCGGGACTCCGTAGCGACAGATAATGTTGTTTCTGATAAATTTTGCTACGTGCGAAGCCTTCAACACCGCATAAGATTGGGTCTCAACCCACTTTGTAAAATAATCTATCGCTACCAAGACGAACTCATGCCCATTCGACCCCTTTATGTAATACATTACATCAATTCCCTGCATGTAAAACGGCCATGGCGAAGTCATGTTATACAGCTTTGACGGCGGGATATTCATGCGATTTGCATGAATTTGACACTTGTGACATCGCCGGACGAAGCCAATACAATCCTCCTCCATGGTGCGCCAGTAATAACCCTGTCTAAGGATCTTCCGTGCCAACATTACCCCATTCATGTGTGCACCACATTCACCCCCGTGGATGGCTTCCATCAGACGCTTTGACTCTTCGGCATCAACGCACAGTTTATGCATTCCCAGATGACCCCGTTTATACTGCTTTACCTCGCAGATGATGAACTGAACTGCCATTCTTCTGATTGCCCTCTTGCCTTTGGCATTTACCCCTGGCGGGTATGCTTCTTTCTCCAAGAAGTTCCAGATGTCGTAATACCAGGGGTGTTCGTCCTGAACTTCATCTATGGCTGCAATCGATTCATAGGCAGGTGCAAATTTCTGGTCGATGATGACTGGAAGCATTCAGACTCCACACGGGATGTCTATGATAGAAGATAGAGTTGCTAAAGAATCTACGAACCTGTTGTTCTCTCTTAGTAGATGAGTAAAACTTAGCTTCTCAAATCGAGGAATCAGCAAATCCAAGGTTTGGTGATACATTATCATCTTTTCCTCTTTCACTTTCCAGTCCCCTTTAGCTTGAGACACAACAAGGTTTGAATCCCCAATGACGTCCAGCCGTCTTGCCCCTAGTTCCAGGGATTCTTTTAAACCAGCAATGCGCGCTTCATATTCTGCTTCATTGTTCAAGACTTTGAACTGGTGCTTGAAGGCTAGAGGGATACGGGAATTGTCGGGTGCTATCAGCAACACTCCTATCCCATACCCATGTTGATTTGACGCTCCGTCAAAGTACATCGTCCAAGTTTCTTCGTCGATATGCAGAATTGATTCATCCGGGAATAGGTACTCGACCGCTTCATCCCCCTCAACCGGGTGGTCGGCAAGAAACTCGCCATCGCTTCTTCCTTTCATCGACTTGTGTGTCACGACGTGAGATCAAATTCGAGAGCAAAAGCAACCAACGAGCTAGCCTACCGTAGTTACCGGTTTCTCGAAGAGATATTTGATGGGATCAAGTCGAAACCAACATTACAGAGTGAGCTAACAGTAGTGCCGCAGACTTCCGGTAGCCCATACCGAGCCAAGCAAGTTTTTCCAGGTGTATATCGGGTCTCATACTCCAAAGATCTTTTGCTCAAATAGTAGATGGCCTTTCTCCACCTTATCTTCTGATTCTTGTGCAAGCAGCCCATCGTAGTTTCAGTCACTGATAGATACAAAATCAACGGTTTCCCTGGTTCTGGTGGTGATAAAACAGGTGGGTTCTGTAGATATTCTTTGATCTGTTCAAATGCAGCTTGACATCGGCCGTCCCATTGGAACTTCTTTCCTTTCTTGAAAAGGCCAAAAAGTGGTTCACAAGTCAAGGTTAGTTTTGAAATAAACCGTCTTATGAATTGCACTTTACCCAGAAAGCCTCGCACCTCCTTTTCAGTCCTTGGTGGTGTCATTTCTAGGATGGCCTTGATTTTGGAAGGGTCGACCTCGATGCCCCTTTGTGTAATCAGAAACCCTAACATTTTCCCCGCTGTAACGCCAAACGTACATTTCTGAGGGTTTAGCCGCAACCGAAATTCCCTGATCCTTTGAAAAAACTTGTGCAAGGCGGTGTAGTGGCCCTCCCTTTCTTTGGACTTGACAACCATGTCGTCCACATACACCTCAACCTCTTTGTGGATCATATCATGTAGTTTTGTTCCCGCGGCCCAGTGATAAGTAGCTCCAGCGTTCTTCAACCCAAACGGCATTACCCGTAGCAAGATGTCCCCACTGGTGGTGAATGCGCCTTTTTCCGCCCTTCCGTGCCATCACTATCTGGTTGTATCCCGAGAAGCCATCCATGAATGAGAGCAATGCATGCCCGCCAGAAAATCTACCAACTCATCGATGTGCGGTAAGGGAAAGTCGTCTTCGGACTAGCTCGCTCAAATCCTCAAGTCTACACACACCGATCCCGCCATCTTTCTTCTAAGACCGAACAATGTTGGCCAACCAAGTCGGATATTCAGATACCAAGAGGAAGCTCGCCGATTTGCTTAGTGACCTCTTCCTTAATCTTAAGAGCCCAATCCGCGGATCCTTCGAAGTTTCGCTGATGTCGGGCCTCGGGGTCAAGGGGGATCCGATGCTGTACAATCTCAAGATCGATTCCAGGCATGTCTTCGTAGGACCACGCGAAAACATTTTTGAAATCTTTTAATAAAGCGACTAAGCGCTCGCGTTCCTCCGAAGACAACGTGGACCCGATCTGGACCAGCCGCGGGTCCTCCTCACTACCAATGTTCACGGTAATGACTTCGTCCATTAATGGTTTAACAAATCTCTCTTGCTCTTGCTCAATTAAACGTTGTAAAACCGGAGGAACTTCATCCTCGTTGTTTTGATCAAAATTTTGAAAGTCTGAATTAATACAATAAATTAAGGGCACAGAAAAGTACTCGGAAACCACAGATAGTTCATTCTCATTAGGCACATCCAAATCATCCAATTCATTGGTTACAACAGACTCAAATGAAAAGGAAAAAGACGACCTGGACAGGACTGTGGCATCCGAGTTAACATCCCCAGGAGTACCAGACTCAGACTCAGTCGAGCTGGAACCTGATTCCGACTCACAAGACTCGGTGGAATCAGATTCCGGCTCACTACCTGACCCGGTGCTGCTGGACAAAAATCCCTCATCGTACTGCCAAGTGAGAGAGGGTGCGATTGATGCATCCAAGATAGTTGCTGGTCGGCTCGCAACCGTTTCATTCCCAATCATGGAAACCGCGAAGTTATCCCCCAAGCACTCTTGGTCGATCGGAGGATCAGAGAGGAGACATGCCAGTGCTACCCCCATTTCTAACTCTGTGCCCTCAGGATCCACTGCCTTATTCTTCTCAACCTCAGTTGTTGGGTCTGTCTGCTCTGTGGCAACGTCATCCCCGGATAGTTGCAGGTCGAAGAAGATTTCGAAACCCGGTACGCGCTTCTTCTCCGCGTTTAACCATGGCTCTGGGAAGCCGCAAAATGGAAAGTCTTCCCCCTCCCGGACAAAGCGTCCGTTCAGGGTACCCTGGATGGGCCTGTGTATTAAGTCAAAAGGCTTCCCAGCCTGCTTCGCTCTAGCTCTGCCGGCCATTTCCTTTCCTTTCCTCACCCAGTCTTCTTTGGTGGGCAGATAACCCAGCCCAAAGGTATGCGGGTTGTGTGGCACTTCGGCCGATGCTGCGACTCCTTTCCTGCCGCTCCTTCCTAATCCCATCCCGGGAATATGTTGTAGCTTGTTCATGAGGTAGACGGATTGAGCACTGACGTACACACCTTCATTCACAGCCATAATATTCTGCACTACCCGGGCCTCTGCCAAAGTGAACCCTGACAAGAACACATCCTCCGTGCCGTGCTCGATCTCCAAAACTGGCGTAGACACCTCTGGCGGCGGATGGATGGATGAATTTCCGAAAACAATTGCAACCCCCTTCCCGTGAGGGTATTTCAACATCTGGTGCAGAGTGGAAGAGACTGCTTTCACTTGGTGCAACCACGGCCGCCCCATGAGCAAGTTGAAGGTTGCGGGAACGTCCAAGACATGAAATTCTATGTTGCGTTGTCTTGGACCAACCTGGGCCTGAACCTTGACAGTCCCCATCACTTCCCTACTGGTATTGTCGTAAGCTTTGATCACCTGAGTGGTTGGTATGAAGTCTGCGGGTTTTAACCCGATTGCATATGCCGCTCGACCGGCGACATTGATAGCGACCCAGATCAACAAGTACCACCGGTATCCACTTATCTCTACACTCCACGGAGATGTAGAGGGGTTTGTTATGATTCACGCCCTCAGGCAGCAATTCCTTGTCCCAAAAGGTTAATGCCGGGGAACCTCCTCCCGGGAAAACCAGCCCAACCAGTTGCTCTGGCGTAGTTTCGATGGAGAGTTTGGCCTTGTCCATAGCAGATAGAACAACCTGCCTGTGCACCCTTGAAGCCATAAGCAGTCCCCAGATGGAGATGTCTGCCTGTATTTTCTTTAACTATCTCAGTACAACTTCTTCTTCAATTTGCTTCTCTCTCTGTTTCTCTGCCTCTTTATCTTTCCCAGATGTCTCGGGTTGGTCGAGGTGCGGGGGCTTGAAATACCGCCCACTCCTGGTCATGTGGTCCACCTTATCGAGGTACCAAGTGTCATCTGGTTGAGCACCCGCCCAATCTTCATCCGTGTGGGCAAGACATAAGTCATCGTCTTCCCACCACATCCCGCTAGCATTCAACAGACACCTATCTGGTTCTGGCAAGTTTGTACTCTCGGTACTTTCACCCCACATGCTCACAGCATGTCCTGCTCTTGTGCTCGCAGCACTTTCAACCTCTTCATGGTTCTTGGCTTTCCGGATTCTCTCAGAATTCCACTTCTTCTCTTGCTCCTCCTGTGTTAATAGGGTTTGTTGTTCGGTTTTCACAATATCTTGATCCCGAGCGAAATTCTTTGTACCTGCGCTCTCCGGCAATTCATTCTGACTCTCAGCCCTTCCGGCCATCATTAATACCCGTGCCCCTGCCGGGCCTTGCTCTGGCTAAATTTCAACAACATCCAGCTGATCATCTAACCATCCGACAATCTCTGCCGACTCCCCATATTCAAACCAATTGATTATTGCATCCCCTGCTTCTTAGTCGTTGAAGAACTGAAGGTTAGCAAAATCTTCTTCCACCGTTGTCCGATCATCTGCCCCTTGTTCAAGTCCATCCCCCCGAATCATGCACAATTCAACTTTTTCTGGCAGCGTCACACTCAGCTCAGATTGGCTCACTGATAAGATATATCCGCTTGGATCATAAGCCCTTCCAACACAATTCCCAGGCTGTCCCATCCCAGACTCACCAATTCTGCTCTCCTCTGAAACCTGCCCCGTTCCATTTTCGGAGGTCACCACCTCTGGCTCAGATTGGGTTATGAAGGTGCCCAACATGCACAGGTCAGTGCAATCAGGAAGGATCACCTCCGGCTTGGGTAGGTGAGAGGGAGTAATATAGATACTAGGATCGTAGGAAACGACCCCAGTTTGGATGAGGTTGACTCTTTTGGGCGGTGGATCTTGGTTATGTGTAAGGAGTGGGTTAGTTTTGACGTTGGGTCTTTCGGGAGGCAGAATGATATTCTTGTCAATGAGGTCTTGAATCTCGTGACGCAATTTTAAACATTGATCTCAGATCATGGCCATGTCAGCCGTGGTACGACAAGATTTGGCTGGGTTGTGGGAAGGGGGGAGTGGATTTGGTAGTGGCCTCGGCTCTAGGGGTTTCAGATGCCCCTTTTTTATTAGAACACCGAGAGCCTTGGACAAGGGCATGTATAGTGGAGTGAAGGTTCTTTGGATTGGTATCTCGGGGCTTGGTTACTGCTCCCGGAAGTACTGGAAAAGGGTGTGGCCGCTGCGGGCCTTGGTTGGGAAGGGGGAGTAGTGGTGACCATACCGACCTCCGAAGTCCTTGTGTTTGCAGCGCCACTCGGGCCTGCGTTGTTATTGCGGTTGAATGTCCTTCGGGGCTGCTCTCGGTCCTGGTCGATCAAACCTTGCTTCATCGCATCCTCGATCTGTACCCCCATCTCGTGTAAATCTGAGAAGGTGGGGAAAGGGAGTACGATCATTTTCTGCATTAACTTCGGTTGGAGATTGCGTACAATCATCCGAATTTGATCTTTATCTGTTGGCCTCAAGGTCATCATCGATGCCTTTGCTCTCCACCGAGTTACAAAATCAGAGAAAGTCTCTTTTTGTTCCTGCCTCGTTGTTTCGAGATCACGTGTTGTAATCTCGATCTGTGTATTATATGAGTATTGTGCAATGAAGGCCTCAGCCAGCTCATCCCAATTTCTCTTCACATCATCTTCCAACTTTGCGTACCAGATGGCTGCCACCCCCGACAAAGTTCTGCCAAATAAAGAAAGCTTTTGTGGTCGGGTTAGGCCCATTGGCCTCAAGATGTCTGAAAATAGCCGGAGATGGACCATGGGATCTCCGGACCCATCAAAACGGTCAATCTGTGGCATCTTGAATCTGTCCGGCAGTGTCACGGCCACGTCAGTGTAGCCATCTTCAATGTCTGGGATGGCCTTCACCCCCTGCGATTTCTTGAAAAGCTTTTCCAGCTTACTCAGCTTCAGAGCTGTATGATCTACCTCGAACTCAAATGGAGAGTCCGGGTGGTTGGGTGTAAGATTCTTGGACAGTTGCGGCAGAGGTGGGGGCGGAGCCAGCCCCGTTGGAAGGTTCGTGTCCTCTTGAGTGTTCCGGATATCGGGTAAGGTATTCTGGGTGTTCGGGAGGATATTCTGAGGATTTGGCAGGGTATTCTGACCGGTAGACGCCTGCTCAGGTAGTGGAGCCGCTGGTGGAGGAGGAGCCTGATGTGAAGCAGACGCTGCATTTCGCTGGTACTTAGTAATCACCTTCGGCCTGTTGGGCCATGACTGCGGCTTGTTGTTTAGAAAATTCCGCTTGGCGGATAGCATCATCTTGCATCTGTTTCATGCTCTCATGCATCTGGCGCATCATTGCCTCCATCCCTGATGTATTCTGTGGTTCCATCTGAACAACCGGTAAATGTACATCTATGGCAGACACAAAAATTTCAACCTGACTGCATCGTCAGCACCCTCTGTCCCCAGAATCCTCGTTCGACACATCGCGCCTTCTCGCCTTCTTCTCGATAATTGGGGTAGAGTGGAACATGGATGTCCGTCAACGAGATCCTCGGATCGGTTGAGTCGACCTCGTGTCCAAAGTGCTTGGGGGTATCTAGTGGTTCTACAGCAATCGTGCTAAAAACTGCCCTAGCAAAAAGATAATAAAGCGAAAAGGAAATAAATAACCAGAAAAAAAACGGGCAGCATAACAGCTTAAATTAAATACACACAACACACAGTCGGGCATACAACACGTAGTTTGATAAGCTGAAAATACACTGTCCTCAATCACTGATCATCGCTCTCAGTCATCTTGTTTCCCAAAACTGAATCGGATATCCGCAGACAACTGATTCTCAGATACTGACTGATGCCCGCAGGCCTGATGCCCAAACTCAACTGATACATGCATTCCCTGTAGAGACACACTCTAACAAGCACATAGCAGATAAGTGAGAGCCGAAAACACCCCTATGTTGGGGTAGGGTTTCCCTGTCCTATTTTGTCAGGAACTAGGGTTTCACTACGCACGTAGCGGTTTCAAACAACCTATAAACGGGTAAGCAACCTGTCCTAGTTTGGAATGGTCACTATGGATCCGAATATGCACTAGGTCGAATGGTCAAAAAGGGTGCCCCGGTAAAACCGGGGTTTGTGTTCCCATGCTGTCAGAGCCCAGAGCCGATCAGCCTTACGGACATGACTTGACAAGACAAGCCTTCGGCAAATCGTTCGAGAATGGCATATGGCAAACACGGTGTCCTAGGCGCACCAATGCAAATGCAATGCAAAGAGACACACAAATGCAGTCAAAACCAGATATCATGAGTTCGAGTCAAGTTCTCTAAATCCCCAACAGAGTCGCCAGAAACTGTAGACGTCCCCGAACGCATCCTGGGGGAAAAGAGTGCGAGTCCGCCCCGTTTTGGTTCGATATTGGGTCACTACAGTTCGAAGGACTCAAATGTCACGGTTCTCAATCTTGAACCGAAGAGTCCTAATCCGGCAAATCGTTTTGAAAATAGATTTTTTGGAAGAAGTGCCAAACGTGGACTGCTTCGCCAGATACAGAGTCGCCACCTAAATAATTTAAAATAGGAAATTTAGGAAACCCTGACTCGGTGGCAAAGGCCACGCGTCCGTCATCACCAAAGTTGCCTCGGCTCGGGAACTTGGGTACGATTGGGGAAGGTCACTTCGTGAGCACCCCCGCTCGCCCGGTCAAAGACCGGCTTCTACTAACCATGATATCTGTTTTTGAAAACATTGTGCGTTCTTATTCCGGTTATTAGCCTAGGTTATTATGTGATGCGCACAGCATACAAGTATAGACTGAATCGCCTGAATTGGAACAAAACACTTCGTGTCTGTTTGTTTGAAAATGGTTTGATGGTGCTACCCGCAAGTAGGCAAAGACGTGGATTTGCCACTCTCGGGTGGGCTCAAGAAAATATGATTTTGCCACTATCTAGTGGGCTTAAAACAAACATTTGATGAATTGTCCCAATTCAAATAACTCAACCTCCACCCACAGGCATTCAAGGCAGTTATATCACATAAGCATTTAGCCTCATGGTAAGCATGCTTTTCATGGCAACACTCACACGCATGCAAGGATGCTAAAGCATAAAACTTACCGAGTACTCCACGCCAAAACAGAAGCTCGTTAGAAATCATGCATGATCCTAAGTATACTGTAATGCCTAATGCAACACATGCAAAGATGCAAACTATAGCAGGCTCGGCTATTTCTAAATATGGCATGTGAAATGCTACAGCTATCACGTATTCAATTTGGAATTGAAATACAAATGCAGTTTGTATGATGCGCCGAGCCCGGTGCGTGTAAAACAGATGAATGATGCAAACATGCTGTCATACTGTATGCTAATTGAAATATGCCCCATATCTAACCATCATAAGCGGGTAAATAAAAGGGAAGAAAGACGTGGGGTTGGAAGACATACATCACACTCACCCACCCTTATTACAATTATGCCCTCACGCAGAGGGTCCGAATAAAGAATAATACAGTCCAAAATATACAGAAATTCTTAATTAATTAATAAATTAACTAAGAAAGCGGTAAACTGGCATGCAAGCCAGGGACTGCCTTGACTCCGCTCCGGATAATGAAATAATGCATGTTTGGGCTGCTTTGCGCGGAAATCCACTGGGATGCCCCAATTAGCCTCTGTTTGCAATGTTTCTCGAAATGCGTGCCGGATTCTGAAAAGTCGCTGATTCTTCATTTTTGCTGCAACAGAGAGCAGGAAAGGGGCATAGCAATGTATTTCACAAATATATGCATGCCTCGATCCTCGTGCCACCAATCACGCATCTCGATGCATGATGGCCGAGGAACCGAATTGCACAACTCAATATAGGATGAATGCAGATGAATGCTACAACAAAACCTAACTCCATCATGGGTAATCCGGAGTGTCGGTGACTTGGGAATTGAGACCCGTTCACACTTTGAGTACGAACGTGCCTCGCTTCGTGCGGGCCAACTCCTATTCCGAACACAATGCAATATGCATGATATGCATGAAATGCAGCTAAGATACAATCCTAACATACACAATGCTATGAAAATGAGATGTCTCGGAATGCGTGCACACGGGCATGCAAACCGAGAAAATGATCCTAAGGCATAAAATGGCATACGCAATGCAATTGGACTTACACTAACATGAGTGGACCTCAGCCACACTCACATAAGAGGCCGTCGGATAAAAGTGAAGTGTCTCGAAATGCGTGCACACGGGCACGCAAACCGAGGCAATGGCATACGGAATGCAATGAGACTAAAATGGCATACAGAATGCAAAATGGGCTTATACTAACATGAGTGAGCTTCAGCCACACTCACATAAGAGGCCGTGACATGAAAAAGAGATGCCTCGAAATGCGTGCACACGGGCACGCAAACCGAGGCAACGGTGCTAAAGCATGAAATGGCACTCCAAATGCAAATTGGACTTATACTAACATGAGTGAGCCTCAACCACACTCACATAAGAGGTCGAGAGATGAAAATGAAGTGCGTCGAAATGCGTGCTCACGGGCACGCAAACCGAGGCGATGGCCCTAAGGCATGAAATGACATGGAAATGATATGCAAACATGCAAATGAATTTTGGCACTGAAATGTGGGGGAAAACAGCCCCGAAATGAGGCGAAAGTATACCCGATGCATGAAATGGCCTCGAAACATGAATTTAGGCACCCGAAATGGCCTATAGCTATACCAAACATGCACAATATAGAAATGGAATGAAAATACAGTAGAAATGCAGCCCCAAGACAAGCATTTTTCAGTGATGAAAAGGGCTAAACAGCAAGCACACATAGAATTAGGCCAGAATGCAAAAATGGCTCCGCAAGAGGGGTATTGAAACAAGTGATACATGCGATGCCCAAATGGAAAAATACCCTTATACAACACTGATGAGGGACTAAAAATATTCACATTTACAGTAGATGAAATCCCCCAAATCAGTATGCAAACATGCTAAAAATGTCATGCAAGAACTAGGATACATAAGGCTATAACATGAGGTACCCCAAACATTCATCAAACCAGCAAAGACCCTTAATTAAATATGTCAAGAAGATCAAAATATGACTCTTTATAGTTCTGATGATGGCCGAAAACAGAATCTAGGTAAGCTTAAAAAGCATGCAAAAATGGGGGTCAAAGAGGGATATAAAGACAAGCACAACATGGAGACTCCAAACAAGGTTGATCCCTTCTAAAATGTTGTATAGGGACACAAAATAAGCTTACCCACAGTTCATGACATGCTCCAAAACAGACTACATGTAGGTCAAAAAAATCATGCAAATTTACGGTAAATATGAGAGATTATGAAGCAAGTGCATGATAGAGAGGCCAAACATCATTGAGCCCTTCTTCAATGTTGAATAGGAGCTCAAAATAGGCCCACTCACAGTTTACATTATGCTCGAAAACAGATCACTCATAGGCTAGAAAAAGCATGCAAAATATTGACATACAAGATGATATTGAAGCAAGTGCAACTTAGGGATCTCAAATAGGGTTGAACCCTTAAACAAACATGAAGAATAGCTCAAAATAGGCCTATTTTTAGTTAGGGTCGGAGCCCAAAACAGTAAGCAAATAGGCTTAAAAAATGAGGCAAAAATGGGCTACAAAAGAGGGAAAGTGAGACTTACCCTTGTAGACAAGTCTTGGCTACCTTTTGCTTGAAGAATGGGAGCCTCTTAGCTGCTGGAAAGCTCTCCTTGCTTCTGGAATGGAGTTGTGATGGTAGAGCTTGAAGATGATGAAGAAATGGCACCCAAAACTTGAAGGAAATGAAGTTGTATGTATGTATATGCTCCAACCAAAGCTTGTAAACTCTTCTCTTGAGTTGGGAGGACACCAATGTAGGCAAGAGAGGGAGAGAGCAATCCTTAGCCAAATGGAGGGAAATGAGCTCTTATTTCCCTCAAAAGGGGTCCCCCGGATCAGATATTTTTGGGGGAAAATCAAAGCACAGCTAGAATGCACACATCCCAAGGAAGCAGGCCGGCTAGGCACCTTTACTGGAGGTGGCCGGCCGGCCACCCCCCATGGCCGGCCGGCTAGGGGCAAAATGGTCATTTGAGAATTTCTGGCTGGCCACCAATGATTGGTGTCCTCCCATGTGTGTACAACAAGTCCCTATGGTTGGAAATTGGCAACTCTGGAACAGGAGAAACAACAAGCCACTTTTAGAAGGGGTTCAAAAGGGTCAATGAGAATTATTGGCCGGCCATGTGTTTTTAGGGTCCTCCCATGTGTGTACAACACAAATATGTGGTTTTGGCTTAAAGAAAATGGCCCTAGGGTGTTCAACATTAGCCCGGAAGTGAGAAAAACGGGCATCGGAGGAGCATAACTGGTTGCTGAGAGAATTGCTAGCCTCCCACCCTCCAGTAATCTTCCTGGTGATAAAACAGAGGTACCTGCCAAAAATGAACAAAAACCGATGCAAAACGAATGCTCGGGGGCCAAAACACGCAGTTCGGCGTCCCGAAAACCGGCCATTAAGCACCAAAAGTGGTGTGCAGCTCACAGTGGGTATCTAAGACCCAGTGTCCCTCAAAGGGAGTAAATGAGATGCATGCCAAAACGGAGGAATCGGAGATGGTTGGGTGGTCCCAACCGAGGCACACGGCCCGAGTTCAAAATCGGACTCCGAAATGGGCAAAATGGCCTACGGCCATGAAATGTAGCCCACGGCCACTGAGAGATGGTCTACGAGACCTCTCCCTACCCTCAGGAAAGAAAACAGAGAAAACCGAGTCTGGTTCGCAAACCGAGACAAGGCACGTAAAAAGGTTCTAAGTCCGGAGGTAGGCGCGACTCGAGACTTCAACGAGCACAATATACAACATCACCGAAGCGCTCAAGCGGTGACGCCCGAGTCTTAAGGTCGGTCAAAAATGGGGTGTCTCTGATTACTGAAAAGCAGTGTGCCCAAAGCGAAAAATGTTGTGTGTGTGCTCGAAAATGAGTATGTGCCCAAAAGCAGTGTGTGTGCAGAAAATGAAATGTGTGCAGAAGAAGGAGCTGTGTGCGAAAAAAAAGCTGTGCCCAGTTAAATAGAAAACCTTGTGTTTGAAGCGTGCCAAATGAATAGAATATTGTGTTGTGAGCTGTATGCCAAACGAACAAAGTGTTGTGTTGTGAGCTGTGTGCAAAATGAATGAAATGCTATGTCGTAAGTTGTGTACCAAGTCCTGCACTTGTTAGTGCATTGCATCGCGCTATCATGCGTATCTTACCTGTATCACACTACTTTATGCATTCACCCTAGTCGCACTGTTCTGTTCACCTCTAAGCTCACACTGTCTTGCGTACTCACCTAGTCTAGGAGACCTTAAATCCCCTAGTCTAGGAGACCTTAAATCCTGCATCTTCATTCGCACTGTCTTGTGCACCCTCCGATCTAGGAGACCTTAAATCCTCTAAAGGTGCAATTCCTTTGGTGTTTGTCGTGCCCGAACGACTTCCAATGGTCTGGTATAGCCACTTGCCTATGTTTGCGGTGAGTTCCTAGGAGACCAACTGAGACGGTGGAAACTAGAGTTTGAATGGCTCATGCCTAGAACGCAAAGGTTCGGGATTTCCGAGACTAAAGTCTGGTTTAAATATGTGAAAACCCACATATTGTGAAAACCCACATTTTATTATTTTTAAAATAAAATAAATAAATAAATAAATTAATTTTATCTAGAGTCTATCTCAAAAATGTATTAGTGTAAAAGTTAGTTTTAAATTAACCAAATTCAATCACTAACAAGGAAATAAATAAATAAATAAATAATAATTTTGTGGGTGTTTAATATTTGTTATTTATAAATTATTTTATTAAGGATTTATTTTAGAATTAGAAATTGAACGTCCAAATAGCCTAAGGAGGTGAAATTGATAAGTTAAATTAGTTTAATTTTAAGTATTGGACCCTATGAAAATGTAATTAAATGTTCGATTTAGTTTAATAAAACTAAGGTTTCATCAATTGGGTCCGAATTGGAGTTAATTGAGTTGTGAGGATTGAGAATTTAGATTATTATGAACTAAATTTATTTATGAGGTGCTCAATTTAATATGTAATTTATAGATGGAGATTTTGAGTCTGATCAAAAATTGAAGGCCCAAATGATTTGGGAAATCAAAATTGAGGATGAAAATAAGTCTAATTTAATATTTGGAACCTTTTAGGAGTTCGATTAAAAATCTGATTGAGATTGATAAATTGAATTATAATTAATTGGGCTCTAATGGAAGTCAAATTAGATTGATTAAATTATGTGGGATTTGTGACTAGTCATAATTAATTTAATGAGGTGCTGTAGACACCCCATTTTTGACCGCCCTCAAGACTTGGGCATTACTGATGGTTTGCTCGGTGTTGAGAGATGTGCAGGCCAAAGATTCAATTCCTTCGGCAAGGAGAGAGGCAAACCCTTCAAAACACTTTTGTTTAGGGGTTTGGAGTTGAAGAAAAGAGGAGAAGAGGGGAGAAACCAAGTTGGAGAAGAAGATAGGCAAGAATCGCTAAGAGAGGGATGAGCAGTCCTCGCCAAATCGAGCTTATTTGTCTATACACTTGGAGTTAAGTTATGAGGATACCACCATTGGAAAGAAGACTTCCGGGGCTTCATTTTTCATACAAGAATCTCTTAAACCCGAGTCCGGATGGCGGAGATATGATTGGTTGAAGTTGGGCATCATCCCGGTTGGACCGAAACTGAGCAACCTTCACCAAAACAAGCATAACTTTCTCCACAGACGGAATTTTAATGCAAGGTTTGCGGCATTGGAAAGCTTACTTCCGGGGATTCAATTTTGACACAAGAATGACCTAAAAAGGAGTTCATATGAAGAAGTTATGCCCGTTTGAAGTTGGACCTGCAGAGCAGATTTTTCCTGCCGACCGGCCAGAAAAGAGTGCCGACCGGCCAAATAGAGTGCCGACCGGCCAGAAAAGAGTGCCGACCAACCATTTTTGCTAGCCGACGACCTTCCAGTGTATTCTACAGATTGAATGGAGGCCACCGTGCGGTGGAGGGCACAAACTGGATCCTCCATACACGTGTATGGAGGATCTTGGCTCTTGGTTTTGAAGCTTCTAAGAGAAGTCTTGCTCCTTTGGATCTATAAATGGAGCTCTCCTCTTCCTTATGCTAGGTTAGAAAAACCAGCTGGAGTTAGATACATACACCCTCTATATCTATCTTCTCCAAGCCTCCAAACACCCTTGTTCTTGGGCCATTTCTTCATCAACTCATAGCACAAGGCATCCTTACTCCATTCCAGCAGCTTGAGGCTGTTCTTCAGAGTTTAGGAGCACCTAAACTTGGTCCAAGAGGTGCTGGTTTGCTGCTCTTCAAGGGTAAGCATCCATTTCTCTTAAACTTGCATTTTTTAGCTTCATTGTTTAGCCCTATTTACAAGTATTTTTGGGCTTCGATGTAAACTGTAAAGAGGCCTTTTTTGAGTCCTTCTTCAACATTGAAGAAGGGCTCAACCTTGTTTGGGACCCCCATGTATGACTTGCTTCATTACCCCTCTTTGGTCCCCTTTTTTTGCATGTCTTTTTAGCCTACCATGCTTCTGTTTTTGGGTCTTCGACAGGCCTGAAAAGAGTCTTAGTTTGACCCCCTATACATGTCTCATGAAGGGTATTTGGCTTTTTGGTGCATCCTTTTGGTACTTCATGTTATACCCCTTTGTGGGCCTTAATCTTGCATTGCATTTTGAGCATGTGTGTATACTGTTTTGGGACATGTCATCTGCTATAAATGTTCATATTTTTGGTCCCTCTTCAGTGTTGTAGAAGGACATTTTTCTGTTTGAGCATTACATCTATCACTTGCCTCATTGCCTCCCTAGAGGAGCCATTTTTGCATGCCATGTTAGTCCCACTTGTGCTTACTGTCCTGCCATGCCTTGTACTATGAACATGCTTATTTTGGGGCTTTCTAGCTTCTGTCTTCATACTTCATGTTCATATCTTGCATATTTGATATAGCCATAAGCCATTTCATGTACCTAGTTTTGCATTTCGGGAGCGATTCCATGCATTTGGTTCCATTTCACCATGTTTCGGGGCTGTTTTGCCCCTCATTTTGCTGCTGAAATTTGCATGTTTTGTATGCCATATTCCATGTTATGCCATGTCTCATTAGAGTGCCATTTAAATGTCAGAGGCGCGGTCCTCGGTTTGCGTGCCCGTGTGCACGCATTTCGAGGCATCTCATTTTCATCTAACGGCCTCTTATGTGGGTGTGGCTGAGGCTCTCTCATGTTAGTGTAAGTCCATATTGCATTGCGCATGCCATTTTCTCGGTTTGCGTGTCCGTGTGCACGCATTTTGAGTCATCTCATTTTCATCTCATGGCCGCTGATTTTGGCATGCTTGCGAGTTATCCATGTTAGTTTAAGTCCATCGTTGCATGTTATTGCATGCCATGTTTGTTTACATGTTTAGGTTGCGAGCCTAGCATACATTGCTCATTAGCATGTTCATGTTGCATACTTAGCCGCCATGCCTAGGTTGCATTTCATTGAGCATGCATCCCTTGCCTCTTGACCAATCATGACAGGGGTTGGGGCCCTTTGATTTGTTTTGTGCTTGCATTCCATTTGATATCTGCAGACGTCCCCGAACGCATCCCGGGGTCTCTCCCGTTCTGGTTCGATATTGGGTCACCATAGTTCAAGGACTCAAATGTCACGGTTCTTAATCTTGAACCAAAGAGTCCAAATCCGGCAAATCGTTTTTGAAAACTGATTTTTTGAAAGAAGTGCCAAACATGGACTGCTTCGCCAGATACAGAGTCGCCACCTAAATATTTTTTATGGGAAATTTAGGAAACCCTGACTCGGTGCCAAAGGCCACGTGTCCGTCATCACCAAAGTTGCCTCGGCTCGGGAACTTGGGTACGATTGGGGAAGGTCACTTCGTGAGCACCCCCGCTCGCCCGGTCAAAGACCGGCCTCTACTAACCATGATATCTGTATTTGAAAATATTGTGTGCTCTTGTTCCGGTTATTAGCCTAGGTTCCTATGTGATGCTCGCAGCAAACAAGTATAGACTGGGCCGTCTGAATTGGAACAAAACATCTCGTGTTTGTTTGTTTGAAAATGGTGTGATGATGCTACCCGCAGGCAGGCTAAAACATGGATTTGCCACCCTCAGGTTGGCTTAGAAAATGAGATGATTTTGCCACTATTCTAGTGGGCTTAAAACAAACAGTCAGTGATTTGTTCCACTCCAAATAACTCAACCTTCACCCACAGGCATTCAGGCAGATATATCATGTAAGCAAATAGCCTCATGGCAAGCATGCTATCATGGCAACACTCACACGCATGCAAGGATGCTAAAGCATAAAAACTCACCGAGTACTCCAAGCCAAAATAGAAACCGATTAGAAATCATGCATGATCCTAATATATATACCGAAATGCCTAATGCAACACATGCAAAAATGCAACTATAGCAGGCTCGGCTATCCTAAAGATGTCATGTGAAATGTTACAACTAACATGTATTCAACTTAGAATTGAAATACAATGCAGTTTGTATGATGTGCCGAGCCTGATGCATGCAAAACAGATGAATGAAATGCAAACATGCTATCATACTGTATGCTAATTGAAATATACCCTAATCTAACCAACATAAGCGGATAAATAAAAGGGAGAAAGAAATGGGGGTTGGAAGACATGCACACACACACGCACCCTTATTATACGTTGTGCTCGCCAGAGGGTCCGAATAAATAATATAAATATCTGATTGTGCCAGAGAGAGTCCGAATAAAAGAATATTACAATCAAATATTACAAAAATATTACAGATTCTAATTAATTAACAAATTAAACTAGAAAAGTCAGAAGGCTGGCATGCAAGCTGTGGACTCGCTTCTGTGAGGGATGTGTGTTGGAGCTGTTTGGCGCGGAAATCCACGGCGGTGCCCCGATTAGCCTCTGTTTGCAATTTACCTCGAAATGCGTGCCCGACTCTGAAAAGTTGCTGATCCTCGATTTTGCTGTAACAGAGAGCAGAAAAGGGGCAAAGCAGTGTATTTCACAAATATATGCATGTCTCGATCCTCATGCCACCAATCACGCATACCGATGCATGATGGCCAAGGAACCGAAATGCACAACTCAATATAGGGTGCATGCAAATGAGGACATAACAAAACCCAACTCCATCATGGATTATCCGGAGTGTCGATGATTGAGGAATTGAGACAAAACTAAGATGCTCAAAAATCGTGGCGCGGCACACACAAAAACTCGAGGCGATGATGAAATGAGATGAAATGTCGGATAAAACCGGCGTGCCTCGAAAAGCGTGCAAACAAAGCAACGAGGCGATGACAAAATGAGATGAAATGTCGGATAAAACCGAAGTGCCTCGGCGTGCCTGGTAGCGCTTAAAGCGATGATAAAAAAGAGACAAATGTCGGATAAAATCGAAGTGCCTCGAAATGCGTGCCTGCGCGCAAAACCGGCGATGGCGAAAATGAGACAAATGTCGGATAAAACCGAAGTGCCTCGAAATGCGTGCCCACAGGCACGCAAACCGAGGCGATGCTCCACAACCAAAATCGGATAAAACAGAGGTGCCTCGAAATGCGTGCCCACAGGCGCGCAAACCGAGGCGATGCTCCACAACCAAAATCGGATAAAACCGAGGTGCCTCGAAATGCGTGACCATAGGCGCGCAAACCGAGGCGATGCTCCACAAACAAAATCGGATAAAATCGAGGTGCCTCGAAATGCGCGCACACAGGCGCGCAAACCAAGGCGATGCTCCACAACCAAAATCAGATAAAATCGAGGTGCCTCGAAATGCGCGCACATGGGCACGCAAACCGAGGCGATGCTCCACAACCAAAATCGGATAAAACCGAGGTGCCTCGAAATGCGCACACACGGGCACGCAAACCGAGACGATGCTCCACAATCAAAATCGGTTAAAACTGAGGTGCCTCGAAATGCGTGCCCACAGGCGCGCAAACCGAGGCGATGCTCCAACACCAAAATCGGATAAAACCGAGGTGCCTCGAAATGCGTGCCCACAGGCCCGCAAACTGAGGCGATGCTCCACAACCAAAATCGGATAAAACCGAGGTGCCTCGAAATGCGTGCCCACAGGCGCGCAAACCGAGGCGATGCTCCACAACCAAAATCGGATAAAACCGAGGTGCCTCGAAATGCGTGCCCACAGGCGCGCAAACCGAGGCGATGCTCCACAACCAAAATCGGATAAAACCGAGGTGCCTCGAAATGCGCGCACACGGGCACGCAAACCGAGGCGATGCTCCACAACCAAAATCGGATAAAACCGAGGTGCCTCGAAATGCGCACCCGCACGCATAACCGAGGATGCTCCACAACCAAAATCGAGATAAACCGAGGTGCCTCGAAATCGCGCACGCAGCACGCAAAACCGAGGCGATGCTCCACAAAATCGGATAAAACCGAGGTGCCTCGAAATCGCGCACGGCACGCAAACCGGCGATGCTCCACAACCAAAACCGGATGAAGCCGAGGTGCCTCGAAATGCGTGCCCACAGGCGCGCAAACCGAGGCGATGCTAAAATGATGCAAATGGCGTACGAAATGCAACGATGGGCTTACACCAACATGGGAGAGCCTCAGCTCACTCACATAGGAGGCCGTCGGATAAAATGAAGGTGCCTCGAAGTGCGTACCCGCGGGCACGCAAACCGAGGCAATGCAAAAATGATACAAATGACATGGGAAATGATATGCAAGTATGGCAATGGAATTTCAGCAGCTACATGAGGGGGAAAACAGCCCCGAAACACAATCAAAGTGCACCCAAAGCAAGAAATGATCCCGAAATGTGATAATATGCACCCAAAATGGCCTATAGCCCTACTAATCATGCAAAAATAGCACATGACAGCAAAACCAGTAGCAAGGCAGTCCCAAAAATAGCTTATTTCAGTAACAAAGATGGCCAAAATGTAGACATAGGCATGGCAGCATTATCATACAAGATTAGTGGCCAAAAGAGCATTACCATGGGAGATGGTATATACAAACACCAAATGAAAAAACTTCCTTCTACAACATGAAAGAGGGCCCAAAAATAAGCATATATGCAGAAGATGGCAGCCTCTAAATCATAAGACAAACATGCTAGAAATAGAAGGCAAAATGAAGCCACAAGAGGGTATAACCTAAGACATGCAATCTATACACCAAATGACCAAACCTTCTTCATGAAACATGTAAAGGGGGTCAAAATAAGACTAAAACCAGTAGTGGTCGAAGTCCTAAAACCAAACACAAATAGGTCAAAAATTGCATGCAAAAAGTGGCACACTCGATGAAATTTGAAGGAGGTGGTAGATACAAAGGCCAAATGAAGTTGAGCCTATCTACAATGTTGTAGAGGGGCTCATTTTAAGCACAAAAGAAGTAGGGGTCGGACCCCCAAAAACCAACACAAATAGGTCAATTTTAGCATGCAAAAATGTTACCAACTTGAAGAATATTGAAGGAACTAGTGTATACAAACACCAAATGAGGTTGAGCCCTTCTACAAAGTTGTAGAGGGGCTCATTTTAAGCACAAAAGCAGTAGGTGTCGGAGCCCCAATTCTCAACCAATTAAAGTATAGAAAAGGATCAAGAAAATGCCCTAAAAGTTGGTTTTGAATACTTACCCTTGAAGTTTTTCTTTGCTTCTTGGCTTGGATTTGTGGCTTCTCAACCTCTGAAATTCACTTCCTTGCTGCTGGAATCGAAGTTGGAATGGTGAGGCTTAGGGTTGATGAAGGAATCAAGCAAGAACTTGAAGCTTTTTGGAGCTTTTGGCTATGGAGATTAGGGTTTTTGCCTTGGTGTTCTTGAAGAGATTTTTTCCAACCCTAACAAAGGAGAAGGTCAGCCCTTTAAATAGGCTCAAAAGGGGGTGTAAAAGGGGGGAGAAAAGCACCCTAACTTTCCCCTCCAAAATATCCCCGGATTTAGATATTTTCCGGGGGATACAGCTTCACAGCTGTAAAGTGGAAATAGAGACGATCTCGGCCGGCCAGGCCTTTTTCTGCAGGTGGCCGGCCGGACAGAGGTGGTGGCCGGCCGGATAGAAGTGGTGGCCGGCCGGCTAGGCAAAAAGAAGAAAAAAAAGAGGGCTGGCCGGAAATGAAGCCCCGGAAGTTAGCTTTCCAATGCCGCAAACCTTGCATTAAAATTCCTCCTGTAGAAAAAGTTATGCCAGTTTCCGTAAAGCCGCGCAGATTCGGTCCAACCGGACTTCAACCAACCATATCTCCTCCCCTCGGATTTGGACTTAGGAGATTCTTGAGTGAAAAATGAAGCCCCGGAAATAAGATTTCCAATGGCGGTGGCCTCACATTTTAATTCCTCTTGTGCAAAGAGTTATGCCCGTTTCGGTGAAGCCGCGCAGACTTTTCTCCTTCCCGGATTCATGCTGAACCACTTTTGACCAAACAAATAATTGGTTGCTAAGACAATTGCTGTCCAACCGCCCTCCAGTGTTCTTCGTAATGATGAAACATAGGTACCTGGCAAAATTGAACCAAAACTAATGCAAAACGAATGCTCGGGGACCAAAACTGCGATTCGGGGTCCAAATGGGTCATATAACGGAGTGGCACTCGGCCACGAAGTGGGTTTCTGAGACCCCAGTGTTCCTCAAAAGGATGCAAATAGGATGTATGCCAAGAATGAACAGACAACAATACGAAACGAATGCTCGGGGGCCAAAACCGCGTGGTTCGGGGTCCCGAAAATGGGCTATTAAGCACCGGGAGTGGCATACGGCCACGAAGTGGGTTTCTGAGACCCCAGTGTTCCTCGAAAGGATGCAAATAGGATGTATGCCAAGAATGAACAGACAACAATACGAAACGAATGCTCGGGGGCCAAAACCGCGTGGTTCGGGGTCCCGAAAATGGGCTATTAAGCACCGGGAGTGGCATACGGCCACGAAGTGGGTTTCTGAGACCCCAGTGTTCCTTAGAAGGATAAAACAGAGATGCAAGCCAAAAAACCGGAGCAAACGGAGATGGTTAGGCAGTCCCGAACCGAGGCACACGGCCTAACGGCTCCGAAAACCGGGAACCGGGCTCCGAAATGGGCGAAATGGCCTACGACCATGAAATGTAGCCTACGGCCATTGAGAGACGGTCTGTTGGACCTCTCCCTCCCTTCTCAAAGAGAAAACAGAGAAAACCGAGTCTGGTTCGCAAACCGAGACAAGGTACAAAATGGTTCGGAAGTCCGGAGGCAGGGCGCACAGCCGCGACTCTGAGACTTCTGAACGAGCGCGATATGCAACATCACCAGGCGCTCAATCGGTGACGTCTGAGTCTTATGGTCGGTCAAAAATGGGGTGTCTACAATATCAAAGTTGCTAACTTGGCTTTCGGGCCATCATGCATTGAAATGCGTGATTGATGGCCCGGGGGTCGAGGGCCATGCCCCCTTGAGTCCATTACATGATAGGGAGTGTGTCCATGCATACATTTGCCTAGAAATTCTATGCCTTGCACTGCTGGCCTGCTATTGCTGTCAAAACTGTCTTCTGTAGGAATTTTGTGCCGACCGGCAGTATAGAGTGCCGACCGGCAATGTATTTATTGTCGATAGCTTCATTTCTAGCCGGTGGACTTTATACACGGCCGGTGGACATTCTATCCAGCCGGTGATGATCCTTAGGATTCAGGGAGCCTGTTCCAGGACTTTAGCAATTTTCCAGAGAAGAAGGACAGTGAAACAGAGGCAACAGTGGCATGGTGCGGATTTCTGGGCAAGTCGGACTGAAGCATACATCATTTGCACATCCCGAGGCAGAGGCTGTGGCCATCTCTTCTTTGCATTTAATTTAATTAGATTAGAGGTCTTGTAATAATTTATTCGTTTATTTTTCTTGGACTGTATTATTATTTTGGTCCCTCCGTGTGAGGGCGTATTTGTAATAAGTGTGTGTGGGTGTGTGCATGTCTTCCAACCCCCACTTCTTTCTTCTCTTTTATTTACTTGCTTATGATGGTAGATTAGGGCACGTTTATTTTAGCATACCTTATGCAATGCATGCGTGCATCTATGCATTTGTTGACATACACCGGGCTCGGTACATCATACAAACTGCATTGTATTTCAAATCTGACTTGAATACATGTTACTCGTGCATTTCACATGCCATGTTTAGGACAACCGAGCCTACTCTAAATTGCATCTTTGCATGTGTTGCATTAGCCACTTAACATGAACTAGGTCATGCATGTTTGCTAACTAGTTTCTTGTTTTGGCACGGAGTACAATGTAAGTATTTACGCTTTAGCATACCACATGCGTGTGAATGTTGCCATAATAGTATGCTTACCATGCGGCTAAGTGCTTATATGAGATAAACTGTTTGAATGCCTGTGGGTGGAGGTTGGATTGCTTGAGTTGGGAAAACTCATTGAAATCCATGTTTTAGCCTACTTGCGAGTAGCAAATTCCAAAGCATTTTCAAAACCAACGGATATGCAATGCTTATTTCCAAATTAGGCGATCTAGTCTATACTTGTTTGCTGTGCGTATAACATAGTAATTCTAGGCTAATAACTGGAATAAGAACACATAAAGTTTTCAAAATCGGATATCATGGTTAGTAGAGGCCGGTCTTCGGACCGGGCGAAAGGGGGTGCTCATAGCTGACCTTCCCCGATCGTACCCAAGCTCCCGAGCCAAGACCACTTTGGTGATGACGGACACGTGGCTTTCGGCACCGAGTCAGGGTTTCCTCAATTTCCCATTTTAAAATATTTAGGTGGCGACTCTGTATCTGACAAAGCAGTCCATGTTTGGCACTTCTTTCAAAATCTGTTTTTCTCAAAACGATTTGCCGGATTTGGACTCTTTGGTTCAAGATTAAGAACCGTGACAATTTGAGTCCGAACTGTAGTAAACCCAATATGAACGGAACGGGACTTAACCCTCCCGCGGCGTTCGGGGACGTCTACAGTTTCTGGCGACTCTGCTGGGGAATTTAGAGAGCTTGACTCGAACTCGTGATATCCTGTTTTGACTACACTTATGTGTTTCTTTGCATTGCATGTGCATTGGTGCGCCTAGGACACCGTGTTGGCCATCTGCTATTCCTGAGCGATTTCTTGGGAGGCTTGTCTTGTCAAGGCATGACCATAAGGCCGACTGCTATGCTCTGCCGATGGGAACACAAACCCTGGTTTTACTGGGGCACCCTTTTCGACCATTCGACCTAGTGCATATTCGGAATCCATAGTGACCATTCCAAACTAGGACAGGTTGCTTACCCGATATAGGTTGTTTGAAACCGCTGTGTGCATAGTGAAACCCTAGCTCCTGACAAAATAGGACAGGGAAACCTTACCCCAGCATAGGGGTGTTTTGGCTCTTTCTTACTTGCTATGTGCTTTTAGAGTGTATCTCAGAACGATATATACTACCAGAGTCTGGCATCGAACTGGGCACCAAGATAGTATTTTGAGAATTAGTTATATCTGCGGGTATCAAATTCAGATTTGGGGCAGTGATTTCGGGGAACGGTGACCAGTAATAGAATACAGTCGTTCAGCATTGCTCATATCCGTTCCACTGAAGTTGAGCTGAGATGCTGTCTGTTTTCTCTTTTGCTAGGGGTAGTCCTGGAATCATAGCTTCAGAAGGCTCCAATATCCCCCGAGGTTCATCAGATTTGTGCTGATAGACTTTGTCAGGTCAAAGACTCAGTTCAAAGGTAATCAGGGCCAGAGAAGGCTAGTCAGGCACAGACCACCAGTACAACAGCTACCAGATCAGTGATCTTTGAGCAGTCGGGTTGAGATTACCGAGCCTACTGCAGACACAGATATACCGATTACTCAGTTAGATCAGGACAATATGTCGAGTTTGGAAGAGATGGTGCGCCAACTCCAGGATAGTATGAAAGCCATGCAGCAAGAAGACGCCGCCCATCAGCGAAGTCGCCAAGCAACATGCTGTGGTCATAGCCCAACAGGCAGAGACAATTGCCAGGTTAGAGCAGCAAACTGGAGTATCTACTTCACATCAAGCCCCTCCCCTACCAGGAGCTCCAACACCCGGAGAAACACCAAATGTCCAGGCAGATACGGACATTCCAGTCGGGCCAGCTCCGCCCCTGATTCTACCGCAACTATCCAAGGCGCCCACGCCTATCAATGCACCGGACTCTCCCTTTGAGTTTGAAGTGGACCCCACAGCGCTGAAGCTAAGTAAGTTGGAGAAAATGTTTAAGAAATCCCAAGGAGTCAGGTCTATTCCCGACATCGAGGATGGATATACGGACGCAGCTGTGACGCTGCCAGATCGGTTCAAGATGCCTCAAATTGACCGATTTGATGGGTCCGGGGACCCCATGGTGCACCTGAGATTGTTTTCAGATATCTTAAGGCCGATGGGCCTCACCAGACTACAGAAGCTGTCTCTGTTCGGCCGGACCCTGTCGGGTGTGGCGGCCATCTGGTATGCCAAGTTGGAAGACGATGTTAAGAGGAATTGGGATGAGATGGCCGAGGCCTTCGTTTTACAATACTCGTATAACACACAAATCGAGATTACAACCCGTGATCTCGAGACGACGAGACAAGAGGTTAAGGAAAGCTTCTCTGAATTTGTGACCCGATGGAGAGCAAAGGCCTCAATGATGACCATTAGGCCAACGGATAAGGATCAAATACAGATGGTTGTGCGCAACCTCCAACCCAAGCTTATGCAAAAGATGATTGTGCTCCCCTTTCCCACCTTTTTAGATCTACATGAGATGGGAGTACAGATCGAGGAAGCGATGAAGCAGGGTTTGATTGACCAAGACCGAGAGCAGCCCAAGAGGGCATTCAACCGCAGTTCGAATGCAACTACCGGTGGTGATACAGCTGCTAGGACTTCAGACGTGGGCATGGTCACCACCACCACACCAAGAGCAGCCACCCCCTTTGTTGGTGCGCCCACTTCAAACCCCCGAACTTCAGACTATCTACCCCGAGGCAAGAGGGTCTTCACCCCCACTCATTATGCCTTTGTCTAAGGCTTTAGGGGTCCTACTCAGGAAAGGACATCTGAAACCGTTAGAACAACGGCCCCTACCCGATCCTCTCCCTGCAAAGCATGACCCGGCTAAGTACTGTGCTTTCCATCAACAAACCGGTCATGACACTGACAGTTGCGTCCGTCTCCGCCATGAGATACAAAATTTGATTGACAATGGGGTCATCCCCGCACCAAGCTCTACAAAGTGTATCGGCACTTGATCAGTGAACCTGCGGGTGGATAATGTGATGTGATCAGGGGATGGACCACCTGCGAGCGGCGCTCAGTTTACTCCAGATGTAGCGTATGGCACGCACCGTTTTGAGCATTTGTGAATACTGGTTTTTGTACATTCTGACTTGGGTATTGGGTAAGTCTTGTTGTGTTATTTCGAGTCTGTCTCTTTGTTTTGAGTCAGTCTTTTTGTTTTGGGTCTGTCTTGTAGTGGTTTCGAGTCAGTCCTGTTGTATTGGAGTTGGGTGATTCCGGGGATATTACCTCGGATCTCACTATTTTGTTTTGTGTTTGTCTTTTCACTTTCTTTTGAGTCTGTTACTGAGGAGCCGTTGTGCTAACAGATTTGAATGGAACAAAGATGATTTTCACACTCTTGTGTTTGCTTCATTGCAGCGCTTGTGCGAAATTCCTAAATGAAATGGCAGTATTTGACTACAAGCTGTGTCTTTTCTGTGCTTTTAAATCATTGCATTGACCTAAGTTTTTTTTAAAACTTTTTGAACACTGCGGTGAAAACGAAGAGGGAGGAATTCCTCGGGATTTGCAAAAATTTGATCAATTGAGAGAAAGAGAGGCATGCTAAGCCCTTAATGAATGAAATCATGCTTGTTAGTGTGAGTACTGAGAAGGACCCTAGCTTTGATCCAGATTGGTCCTACATCGCTTGTCTTAAGCGATTTGTCGCTTCCTAAAAACTTTCAAAAATGTTTTGTGTCTGCGAAGACATGTGTAGAATCGCTCTTGAGATTGTGCGACCTAGGATCGCTCTCGGCCTCGAGACTCGACCCCTCATTTTGAACCTTGGACTCAAACTCGTAATGCTCAATCGGTTACAAGCGTGAGGCCTGAGACCAGATTCAAAGCAATTCGAACAAGAGGCAAGAAAGTCAAATCAAGAAGATCGATGTCAAGAGAGGCTTGGGAAGCTAAATCGAAGCCCTCAAACTAGGGGCAAAGATGTCGATATGCCCAAGAGCCAAGATGAGTTCTCTTCAATCAATGACCACTCTCACGGATACGGATGGCATCAAAACCCTAAAACCATTTGGCATGGACTTGCTACACTTTTACCCTTTGAGAGGCTCATTGGTAAAACCCTAAGGGCGACCCAGCAAAAGTTAGAGCAAGCAAAAATACATACAAAAGGAAAGAAAAAATACTGAAAAAAAGAAGAACAAAGGAAGAAGAAAAAGAAAAGAAAGAAAAGAAGCTGCAAGGTCGAAAACCATCGAGGCGCCTTGGCAAAAGTTAGAGCCTAAAAAAAAAAAAAAAAAAAAAGAAGAGAAAAAATGAAAAGAAAGAAAAGAAAGAAGAACAAAGCTCGTCGGTCGAAAACCTGTGACAGCGCTTTGGCAAAAGTTAGAGCATAAAAGGAGAGATTAAATACCCGAGTGTACCTTAACCCTGAACTACGAAGGCTTGATTCCCATCTTTGGGATACGAGGCAACTTCATTCTAAAGTCCAAATTTCTAAAACACTTCAAATTCATTGTGTCCATGAAATGGTTTTGATCATCTTTGCCTTTTACGTATCCGAGAGTTCGTTGTGATCGTCGCCCAAGGATTGATTTCAATACGCGGTGCCATTTAGACAAGGGGCAACTTTCCGTTGCCATTCAATGCATCATGTGGCATTTCAAACAAGGGCAACTTTCCGTTGCCATGCAAGGTCCTTCGCAAGGGCAATTTTCCATTGCTATGAGTCCAAGGTTGTGCATCTCAAAGAGTTGGTTCCCTGCTTGTTGAGCGGTGGCCGTTTGCAAAAACAGTTTTTGAGAATATTTACTGAGGTTGACTATTCTCTCGAAAATTATTCCATCTTTTCTAAAACTGGACCATTTCTTGGACCCAAAAAAGGAAAATTTTCAGTGCTCATAACCTAACTTGCATGATTTCAAATCAAAAATTGAACAAGCATGTTAATCTAATTCTCATGTTGATCAAAACTGTTTTAGTAGAAATCAAAACAAAAAATGGTCACAATGATGAACTAGGGGCACAGTTGAGTCAGGCTTCCTGTCTTTTCCCTGTTGTCAATGCATTTGCCAGAAAGGGCACCATGCTTGCCGAGAAGGGCACTCTACCTGCCAGAGAGCACAACTGAAGGTAACATCAAATGCCGAAAGCTCCCAACATCCTCCAAGCAACGAGGTATCAAGCCAAGCGGCTAATTAATTGGAATGGATCAAGATGTTCCACTTCCTCATCCGACAGATCTAACCGCCTAAACTCCCCAAAGAAAACATCATCAACCGATGTCACCATGATTTGCTACACACCCGGGCCAGTAGCACAACCCCTCTCAGGAGAAACTCATCGCTAGAACAAGAAAAGAGTCTAGCGAAATGCTAGGGGCAAGACCCCGTAACTTTCTGTTTGTCCATCAACCACTCAGGGGAGGGATTGAAAATGAGAGATTGAAGAATAGAGAGATGTGCGATGAGAGAAAAAGTGAGAAAAGGGATTTTGTGAGAAAAATCGAGCTTGAGGGCCGAGTGATGTGAGAATCCCAAATGAGAAAAGGGTAGGAAAGCATACCCGGAGAAACTGGCTCCTCGTAATCTGAGGTCTTTTGTTTTTGTAAACACGTCTGTGTGTTGTGTCTTTTGTTTTGTTTTTCTCGATTCTTGCTTTGAGTCGTTCCGAGCGTGTCTCGATGTCTTTAGGTTGTATACCTTTTGTTTTCTATTGTTGAGTCTTTTTGGCTATGGCCAGTCGTAGGCTCAATACCCGGTCGAGAACTCATTTTTTTTCAATTTCAAAAATGATTTGTTATGTGCTCAGAGTGCTGTGCCATTCTCCACATTTGTGCAAAAAGGGAATTTGTTCTTTCGAAAACTGTAGGGTCCACCCCCGATAAGTGTGAACAATAAAAGCAGGATCTATCTGAAGCTATATAGGTTCCAGACTGCAAAGCAAAAGAAAAGAGGGAAAATCGAAGCATCTGAGTGTGTTTCACCTTCAACCAACTCTGAGATTGTAGTCCGGATGTACCTCTTTAGACCTTGTCGGTGTTTCGAAAAATGAGCTTGCCTCCATTCCAAGTGTAAGCCTACTTCAAGTCAGAATGGCAATTAAAGCAGCAGCAAATGTTATCTCTTGCCAACATAAACAGGGTGTCCCCTTTTCAGGCAGAGTGTGTTACAAACCCCTCCGAGAGATAAATCGAAGGTTGTGTTTGAAGTGGTCTCGTTAAGGCTTGTATTCCCTTATTCGGCATTTTGTTTCAAATATGCGTTGTCATACACGTTCCACTTGCATTGTTATGCACCGTTACACCTGCATCGTTATGCACATTATAGTTCCTTTTTATACACATTGCGTGCATACGTGCATCGCTTTACTTACATGTGTTCAAGTTCCTTTTTATACACATTGCGTGCATACGTGCATCGCTTTACTTACATGTGTTCAAGTTCCTTTTCATACACATTGCGTGCATACGTGCATCGCTTTACTTACATGTGTTCAAGTTCCTTTTCATACACATTGCGTGCATACGTGCATCGCTTTACTTACATGTGTTCAAGTTCCTTTTCATACACATTGCATGCATACGTGCATCGCTTTACTTACATGTGTTCAAGTTCCTTTTCATACACATTGCGTGCATACGTGCATCGCTTTACTTACATGTGTTCAAGTTCCTTTTCATACGCATTGCATGCATACGTGCATCGCTTTACTTACATGTGTTCAATTTCCAATCTCATTACACATTGCCTGCGCGACTGTATGCTTTACTTACATATGTATTTTCAGATTTCATTACACATTGCATGCATACGTGTATCGCTTTACTTACATGTGTTCAATTTCCAGTCTCATTACACATTGCCTGCGCGACTGTATGCTTTACTTACATATGTATTTTCAGATTTCATTACACATTGCTTGCATGCGTGCATCGTTTTACTCACATGTTCAATTTTCCTATCACACACATTGTACACGTTGTTGCGTGTTCTTTACTTACATGTGTTTGTACTTTCATAGCATTGTTATGATTAATCTAACTTGCATTGTTATGCACCCCCTTCACTTGCATTGTGATGCACGTTTCAATCGCATTGTTATGCACACTCATTTTGAAACAGAGATCGTCCTAGGTTTCTTCACCTTCTTTCAAAACACCGAGATACGCTATTGCTCTTTCTATTCTCTCCGTAATCCTTGGGATACGCCCCTAATCTTTGATCTTGGGATACTTTGGGGGCCCCTAAACCCTGGGATACATCCCTAACCATTGGGATACATCCCTAGACACCGGGATACGTCCCTATGTCTCTCCTTCCTTTCTAAACACCGGGATGTGTCCCTACGTTTCTCCCTTCATTTTCAAAACACCGGGATACGTCCCTACATTTCTCTCTCCTTTCCTAGACACCGGGATATGTCCCTATGTCTCTCATTCCTTTCTAAACACCGGGATGCGTCCCTACGTTTCTCCCTTCATTTTCAAAACACCGGGATACGTCCCTACGTTTCTCTCTCCTTTCCGAGACACCGGGATACGTCCTTATGTTTCTCTCTTCTTACCGGGATACGTCCCTATGCTTTTTCTCCTTATTCTGAAACACTGGGATGCGTCCCCAAGCTTCTCCCTCTTTGGTTACAAGCGTTCGGAATACGTTCCAATGCTCACATCATTCTGAAACACCGGGATACGTCCCTATGTTTCTCCTTCTTCGGTCAAAAGCGTTCGGAATACGTTCTAATGCTTAAACCACTCCGAAACACTGGGATAAAGTCCCTATGTTTCTCTCTTTGCTCCTTCATCAGCATTTCATTCGTGCTATCTTGCGCACCTTACCTGTACTTGTCAGTACATTACATTGTTTTGCATACAAACCGGCTTCGCGTAGCGTGTAAGTCTAATTATCAAAGTCTTCCTGCATATCGTTTGCATCCTGCCCTTGAACTACGCTGGTTTGATTCCTTGCAAAGGGATACATAGGCAGCCTGCAGGCACAACCACTTATTCATTTGTATTTTTGTTTGTCCAAGTCTTCGGCCTTGTCAAAAATGGGTCGTCTCTGGGCTTTGACATTCACTCCCGTCATTGTTATGAGTTTCGAGTTCACAAAGAGGCAATCAGAGACACCCCATTTTTGACCGCCCTCAAGACTTGGGCATTCTTGATGGTTTGCTGAGATGTTGAGGCCAAGATTCAATTCCTTCGGCAAGGAGAGAGGCAAACCCTTCAAAACACTTTGTTTAGGGGTTTGGAGTTGAAGAAAAGAGGAGAAGAGGGGAGAAACCAAGTTGGAGAAGAAGATAGGCAAGAATCGCTAAGAGATGGATGAGCAGTCCGCGCTAAATCGAGCTTATTTGTCTATACACTTGGAGTTAAGTTATGAGGCTACCACCATTGGAAAGAAGACTTCCGGGGCTTCATTTTTCATACAAGAATCTCTTAAACCCGAGTTCGGATGGCGGAGATATGATTGGTTGAAGTTGGGCATCATCCCGGTTGGACCGAAACTGAGCAACCTTCACCAAAACAAGCATAACTTTCTCCACAGGAGGAATGTTAATGCAAGGTTTGCTTCATTGGAAAGCTTACTTCCGGGGCTTCAATTTTGACACAAGAATGACCTAAAAAGGAGTTCATATGAAGAAGTTATGCCCGTTTGAAGTTGGACCTGCAGAGCAAATTTTTCCTGCCGACCGGCCAGAAAAGAGTGCCGACCGACCATTTTTGCTAGCCGACGACCTTCCGGTGTATTCTACAGATTGAATGGAGGCCAGCTGTGCCAGCTGGAGGGCACAAACTGGATCCTCCATACACGTGTATGGAGGATCTTGGCTCTTGGTTTTGAAGCTTCTAAGAGAAGTCTTGCTCCTTTGGCTCTATAAATGGAGCTCTCCTCTTCCTTATGCTAGGTTAGAAAAAACCAGCTGGAGTTAGATACATACACCCTCTATATCTATCTTCTCCAAGCCTCCAAACACCCTTGTTCTTGGGCCATTTCTTCATCAACTCATAGCACAAGGCATCCTTACTCCATTCCAGAAGCTTGAGGCTGTTCTTCAGAGCTTAGGAGCACCTAAACTTGGTCTAAGAGGTGCTGGTTTGCTGCTCTTCAAGGGTAAGAATCCATTTCCCTTAAACTTGCATTTTTTAGCTTCATTGTTTAGCCCTATTTACAAGTATTTTTGGGCTTTGATGTAAACTGTAAAGAGGCTTGTTTTGAGCCCTTCTTCAACATTGAAGAAGGGCTCAACCTTGTTTGGCACCCCCATGTATGACTTGCTTCATTACCCCTCTTTGGTCCCCTTTTTTGCATGTCTTTTTATCCTACCATGCTTCTGTTTTTGGGTCTTCAACAGGCCTGAAAAGAGTCTTAGTTTGACCCCCTCTACATGTATCATGAAGGGTATTTGGCTGTTTGGTGCATCCTTTTGGCACTTCATGTTATACCCCTTTGTGGGCCTTAATCTTGCATTGCATTTTGAGCATGTGTGTATACTGTTTTGGGACATGTCATCTACTGTAAATGTTCATATTTTTGGTCCCTCTTCAGTGTTGTAGAAGGACATTTTTCTTTTTGAGCATTGCATCAATCACTTGCCTCATTGCCTCCCTTGAGGAGCCATTTTTGCATGCCATGTTAGTCCCACTTGTGCTTACTGTCTTGCCATGCTTTGTACTATGAACATGCTTATTTTGGGGCTTTCTAGGTGCTGTCTTCATACTTCATGTTCATATCTTGCATATTTGATATAGCCATAAGCCATTTCATGTACCTAGTTTTGCATTTCGGGAGCGATTCCATGCATTTGGTTCCATTTCGCCATGTTTCGGGGCTGTTTTACCCCTCATTTTGCTGCTGAAATTTTCATGTTTTGTATTCCATATTCCATGTTATGCCATGTCTCATTAGAGTGCCATTTCGTGCCGTAGGCGCAGTCCTCGGTTTGCGTGCCCGTGTGCACGCATTTCGAGGCATCTCATTTCATCTAACGACCTCTTATGTGGGTGTGGCTGAGGCTCTCTCATGTTAGTGTAAGTCCATATTGTATTGCGCATGCCATTTTCTCAGTTTGCGTGTCCGTGTGTACGCATTTTGAGGCATCTCATTTTCTTCTCATGGCCGCTGATTTTGGCATGCTTGCGAGTTATCCATGTTAGTTTAAGTCCATCATTGCATGTTATTGCATGCCATGTTTGTTTACATGTTTAGGTTGCGAGCCTAGCATACATTGCTCATTTGCATGTTCATGTTGCATACTTAGCCGCCATGCCTAGGTTGCATTTCATTGAGCATGCATCCCTTGCCTCTTGACCAATCATGAGAGGGGTTGGGGCCCTTTGATTTGTTTTGTGCTTGCATTCCATTTGATATCAAAGTTGCTAACTTGGCTTTCGGGCCATCATGCATTGAAATGCATGATTGATGGCCCGGGGGTCGAGGGCCATGCCCCCTTGAGTCCATTACATGATAGGGAGTGTGTCCATGCATACATTTGCCTAGAAATTCTATGCCTTGCACTGCTGGTCTGCTGTTGCTGTCAAAACTATCTTCTGCAGGAATTTTGTGCCAACCGGCAGTATAAAGTGTCGACCGGCAATGTATTTATTGCCGATAGCTTCATTTCCAGCCGGTGGACTTTATACACGGCCGGTGGACATTCTATCCAGCCGGTGATGATCCTTAGGATTCAGGGAGCCTGTTCCAGGACTTTTGCAATTTTCCAGAGAAGCAGGACAGTGAAACAGAGGCAACAGTGGCATGGTGCGGATTTCTGGGCAAGTCGGACTGAAGCATACATCATTCGCGCATCCCGAGGCAGAGGCTGTGGCCATCTCTTCTTTGCATTTAATTTAATTAGATTAGAGGTCTTGTAATAATTTATTCGTTTATTTTTCTTGGACTGTATTATTATTTTGGTCCCTCCGTGTGAGGGCGTATTTGTAATAAGTGTGTGTGGGTGTGTGCATGTCTTCCAACCCCCACTTCTTTCTTCCCTTTTATTTACCTACTTATGATGGTAGATTAGGGCACGTTTATTTTAGCATACCTTATGCAATGCATGCGTGCATCTATGCATTTGTTGACATACACCGGGCTCGGTACATCATACAAACTGCATTGTATTTCAAATCTGACTTGAATACATGTTACTCGTGCATTTCACATGCCATGTTTAGGACAACCGAGCCTACTCTAAATTGCATCTTTGCATGTGTTGCATTAGCCACTTAACATGAACTAAGTCATGCATGTTTGCTAACTAGTTTCTTGTTTTGGCACGGAGTACAATGTAAGTATTTACGCTTTAGCATACCACATGCGTGTGAATGTTGCCATAACAGTATGCTTACCATGCGGCTAAGTGCTTATATGAGATAAACTGTTTGAATGCCTGTGGGTGGAGGTTGGATTGCTTGAGTTGGGAAAACTCATTGAAACTGTTTTTAGCCTACTATGAGTAGCAAATTCCAAAGCATTTTCAAAACCAACGGATATGCAATGCTTATTTCCAAATTAGGCGATCTAGTCTATACTTGTTTGCTGTGCGTATAACATAGTAATTCTAGGCTAATAACTGGAATAAGAACACATAAAGTTTTCAAAATCGGATATCATGGTTAGTAGAGGCCGGTCTTCGGACCGGGCGAAAGGGGGTGCTCATAGCTGACCTTCCCCGATCGTACCCAAGCTCCCGAGCCAAGACCACTTTGGTGATGACAGACACGTGGCCTTCGGCACCGAGTCAGGGTTTCCTAAATTTCCCATTTAAAAATATTTAGGTGGCGACTCTGTATCTGGCAAAGCAGTCCATGTTTGGCACTTCTTTCAAAATCTGTTTTTCTCAAAACGATTTGCCGGATTTGGACTCTTTGGTTCAAGATTAAGAATCGTGACAATTTGAGTCCGAACTGTAGTAAACCCAATATGAACGGAACAGGACTTAACCCTCCCGCGGCGTTCGGGGACGTCTACAGGTGCTAATTGAAATTTATTAAGACTAAGTGCTGCTTAATTAAATAAATCCTAAACAGAAATTGAATCTAGGATTAAGAATGTATGTGGGTGTGGGTGTGCAAAGAAACTTATGTGGGTGTGTGCATGTGTGAGTGATGTGCTGGAATCAAAAGAAAAGAAAGAGGGTGCACGTGTGCTGTGTTGGTGAAGAGAGAGGTGCAAGTGTGCATTATGTGTCAACATGATAGGAGTGTTTGTGTGTGTATAACTAAGAAAGCAAAGGAGAAATAAAGAAAAGAAAGGAAATTCAAGAACTTGTGAAGAGTTTCAATCATTCAATAATTCTAGATAAGATTTCTAACTCTAATCTTATAGTAAATCCTTCCTTACATCTCAAATCATGATAATGTTGTGGAATTTGGACTTGCATGTATAGTTTATGCCATTAAAAGGATTTTTGAAAATGTTATTTGGCCATTTTAAATCTGCCAGAAAATTGTACGAATTTTTAGATAATTTTATACTCACAATTTGAAGATGATTTCTTCTACAAAGTTATTGATAATGATGTCTAGTTCATCCACAAAATTTTTCAACAATTATTGAGTTTTTTACGAATTTATACAAATTTTAAACCAAATCTGGAGCTATAGACAGATTTTATTATGTGTTTGAAAAATCATTAAAAATTTTACATTAAACCAAATCTGATAATTTCTAAGCAAAAAATGAAATTTGATAAGTCTAGTTTCATAATAAATTTTTAGATCATGGAATTGATTTATAAAATTTAAGTATGGAATTAATTTAAGAAAATGTGATAAATCTGTGTCATAAACACTCTTGGAATTTTTAAGAATTATTTATAACTTATTTTTGGAAAATGCTTTCTGAAAAATGACAATAACATGTTTATTGAGTATTCTGTAGATTTATATGAATTTTAGAGTTGTATAAGTAATTTATTTATAATTATATTTGCAAGACATACATTCTGAAAATTTTGACAGATTAAGGAGGAATCAAAAATTATATCTCAATTGTTTATTTATAACTTATTTTTGGGAAATTCTTTCTAAAAAATGATCTAAACATATTTATTGAATATTCTGTACATTTTCACGAATTTTAGAAATGTATAAATAATTTATTTATAATTTTTATTACCTAAGGTATAATCTGAAAATTTCTGGACAGATTTAAGATCATCACTTCAATTATTTATTTGGATAAAAATCAGTTATTGTGTTGGTCTAATTCATCAAATATTGTAAATTAGTAATCCATATATGGGTGTATTGTAGTTTATTTAATATTGTGCTAGTCTAATCTTGTAGATTAAAAGTCCATGCATGTGTGTAATTATAAATTATTTCTATTCTTTGGGTATCTAAATTATTATTTCATACCATGGTTTAAATAAATTGTTTAGTTAAATTTTGTACAATCGTTTATTATTGTGTGACATGTGTAATATTTTATGTTCGGGTTTTAATGAGTTGGTATAACATTATTGGCAATTAAATTTTGAATTATTGTCAATACCAGTTGTTTAGGGTGAGCCCTGATTTTGAGAATTCTCACGTAAATTGTGTTGCGAAACTCTAAGATGGCACGGGACTTATTTGAACCCTTTTTGGTATTCAGTTTTGGAATAAGGGTGGATGTGCAAGTGGCACACAGGGAGGTTACGTACCCCTGGCAAACCGTTTCCTTGGGGCAAACCACGGATGCCACTGCTTGAGTATATAACTCCGGACGTGGGCATCCCTGGTGGTTACGGTTGGTAACACTTAAATATTTGACCAAGTGAGGGTTTCAAATTAACCGTTGCCATGCTTAGTGGTTGGTAAGTTAAATCTCTTTGGTGAGATTTTGTGTGTCACCTAATTTATTAAAATTATTGAATAGTTGTAATTTATGTTTACAATTATATTGTTATCTTATGTTTATAATCTTATTATTTTTCTCTTAAAAAGAATGGTAGGTTGGTGATGTTTTCTTACTGTGTTGCAAAACTCATGACATATATTTTTGTTGCCCTAGCGTTTTATGTCAGGTTTTATGTTCGGATTCTAATGAGTGGGCATTTTTCTTATGATGAAATACTGCCTCTGTTTGTCATTTTATTTATTTATTATCTATTGTTATTATTTCAACTGATGGCATTCCTATTATGCTTATTAAATGCTACCTGTCATTCTGTTACTACACATTATTCATTGTGGGTATTATTATTGGGTTGGGTATTTCAGGTTGTAGTATCTTATTGAGCTCGTCGCTCATTGGCATCCTCGTTGCCCTGGCGTTTCATGCCAGGTATCGAAGAAACCGAAGGAAACACCGAGGTGTTGGAAGGCAACATTCAGCCCTGATTAGCTTGAAGCGTGCCAAAGTTCCATGAACCGTCTTTCTGAGTTTTCTAGTTTTTCTCTACTGGAGTTGTAATTGAAAACCTTTTAGTTTTGGTGTTGTAATTAATGGATGATGGTAAATTTGGTGACAACATTGATGAGGATTCTTAATTAAGAAAATTGATTTTTTAAGTTTCAAACCTTATTATGATGTCTCCAAATTTTGGGGCGTCACAACATGGTATCAGAGCTTAGGAGCGTCAATATTTGTTGTTTATAAATTATTTTAATTAGGATTCGATATAATAATTATTCTTACTAAATACCTTAGTTAAAAATCTTAGTGTATCAATTTTCAAAAACCCACACAAATACAAATACAAATAGAAAAGATCCAGGTTGTATGGGAGCCTCAGAAACGGAGAGTGAGTGGAGGTTAAAGATTAAGGGTTAATATTTAGGTGAGTTATATTATATCTTAATTTATCAAAATGTATTTTACTTATATTTTGACTTACCAAAATCTATTCTATACAAGTTATGTTTTATTAGTATTTTAATAAGAGTTATGTTTTAGAGGTCCATGAAGCAATTTTAGATTTGGTGACAGAGATAATTATTTTGAGGTAAATTCGGGTTGTATACAATATGCTCTATTTAAATCTCTTTGCAAAGAGTTCTCTTATTTTAAATTATCCTCAATTTGTAATCTACTTGATTATTGTGGTAAAATCATTTGTTGTCGAATCGTTGATATTCTGATCATTTGGTAAAATTCTCTACAAATATTTCTGTGTTAAATGGTGATTTGTCTGACTGAATGACATGGAAATACTCCGTACATGAGTCGAGTGAATTTTATTAATTGTTCACACCAATATGCCCGGATAAGCGTGGAGCTTGGGTGAGGTGGGTGAATAAATGAATTTATTCACTGATCATGTACTGAGTAGGACCGGGTATTTGGTCATAGATAAATTACAGTTGATTTGTTGTGCAATTTGATAAATTACTTTATTATTGTATCGTTGATTTGATGTCATAAATTGTTGGATTCCTGATAAATTATTCTGTATCCGAGCCTTGTATTCCTGTTGTATTGTATACTTCCTGAATTAATTTATTTTTCAGGTGCGGAGCAGATTTTAGCGGAGCTCAAAATTGAGATTAAAAAGATTTATTAATATAGAGATTTGGGACCCACCACTGTAATTATTAAATTTAGAGAGAGTTGTAATATTGTTTATTTTGGAGGCAATTAGAATATTTGGAGGATATTGTATCATTTGGAGACAATTTTGTAATTATTATTTTTTGGGAGCAAAACTTGTATTTTTTTTTAGGCTATTTTAGTGCATTTAATGACCCGGGAGTGGGGTGTTACAAAATACCCAGGGGGTATATCATCGGCTTGAAATCTGTATGGTAGTCCCATAGATTGAGATAGCATATATATGTGCCTCAATTCTGGATACCGAATCAACCTAATCTATCACCCTGTTGGAGAATAGGGAAAGCTGCAACCATAGTTAGGGAGAAAAGTAGTACCTGTGGTTCGACCAAGGAGAAGCGAGAGATCTCCAGTAGCATGAGGCACGATATTGTATGTATGGTTCATTTGAGGCTGGCACGACCAGACGAGCCACACACGTATTGTGTTCTCCGTGTGAGACGTAGTGAGAATTGAATAATTCTCTTACATCCTTTCTGCGTGAAATGTAGTTAGATTTGTATATGCTTGCTTAAAACTGTTGCATGATATGCTTCATTACAGCTTTCTTTGCATAATCATAAGTTATGCTCGGCTTCTTGCATTGTCAGTTGCATTTTGCCCCTGCCTGCGGGCACATCCTTTTGTTTATCTCGCCTGTTTGTCTGAGTTTCGGCCTTGTCAAAAATGGGTCGTCTTTGGGCTTTGACATTCACTCCCATCACTTATGAATTTCGAGTTCTGTCAAAGAGGGGCAACTGTAGACACCCCATTTTTGACCGACCTTAAGACTTAGACGTCGCCGATTGAGCACTTGGTGATGTTTCATATCGCGCTCGCTCCGAAGTCTCAAAGTCTTGGCTGCGAGCCTTGCCTCCGGACTTCCGGGCTTGTCTGTGCTTTGCCTCAGTTTGCGAACCAGGCTCTGTTTTCTCTGTTTTCTCTTGGGGGGGGAGAGGTCTCGTAGATCATCTCTCAGTGGCCGTAGGTTACGTTTCGTGGTTGTAGGCCATTTTTCCCATTTCGGAGCTCAGTTCTCGGTTTTCGGAGCCGTCGGCCGTGTGCCTCGGTTCGGGACCGCTTAACCACCTTCGGTAGAGTGGCATTCGTGCCTTAGGGTCGGTCCTCGGTTTGCGTGCATGTGTGCATGCATCTCGAGTGTCTCATTTCCATCTAATGACCTCCTATGTAAGTGTGGCTGAAGTCCACTTGTGTTAGTGTAAGTCCATTACGCATTGTGTATGCCATTTCATTTCATAGCATTGTGTATGCTAGGTTATATGCTAGCACATTGTGTATGCCATGCTACCTCGTGCATCGTGTATGCCATTTCATAGTATTGTGCATGTTAGATTGTATCTTAGTTGCATTCAGGCATGTCATGCATATTGCATTGTGTTTGGGATAGGAGTTAGCCCGAGCACGGGAAACGAGGTACGTTTCGTACTCCGAGTGACGGAACGTGTCTCAATTCCCCAGTCGCCGACACTCCGAATTATCCATGATGGAGTCTCGGTCTTGTTGTGTTTATACGTGCATTCATTTCATATTAAGTCGTGCAATTCGACTCCTCGGCCATCATGCATTGAGATGCGTGATTGGTGGCACGAGGATCGAGGTAAGCATACATATGTGAAAATACATTGCCATGCCCCTTTCTTACTCTCTGTTGTAGCAAATCAAGAATCAACAGCCTTTCAAAGCCTTGCACAGCATTCCCAGCACACACTGTAAACAGAGGCTAATTGGGGCATCGCAGTGGATTTCCGCGCCAAGCAACCCGAACATGCATCATTCATCCTCCGAAGCGGAGTCGAGGCAGTCCCTGGCTTGCATGCCAATTTATTGCTTTCCCAGTTAGATTTGTTAATTAATTAGGATTTTGTATTTATTCGGGACTGTATATTATTATTTCGGACCGTTCGAGTGAGGGCACAATTGTAATAAGTGTGCGTGTGTGTGATGTATTTCTTCCAACCCCACGTCTTTCTCTCCCTTTTATTTACCAGCTTATGATGGTTAGATTAGGGCATATTTCAATTAGCATATAGTATGATAGCATGTTTGCATTCATTCATCTGTCTTGCAAGCACCAGGCTCGGCGCATCATAACTCATTGCATTGTATTTCAATTCCAAGTTGAATACTTGTTAGCTGTAGCATTCCATATGCCATGTTTAGAATAGCCGAGCCTGCTATAGTTGCATTTTTGCATGTGTTGCATTAGGCATTTCTATATAGTTAGGATCATGCATGGATTTCTAATTAGCTTCTGTTTTGGCTTGGAGTACTCAGTGAGTTTTTATGCTTTAGCATCCTTGCATGCGTGTGAGTGACTGCCATGAATAGCATGCTTACCATGAGGCCATTTGCTTATGTGATATAACTACTTGAATGCCTGTGGGTGAAGGTTGGGTTATTTGGATTGGGACAATGCATTGACTGTGAGTTTTAAGCCCACTAGATAGTGGCAAAACCATCTTTCCTAAGCCTACCTGAGGGTGGAAAATCTGTATTTTAAGCCTACTTGCGGGTAGCAAACCATCTTTCAAAAAAACAAATATGAAATGTTTTGTTCCAATTTAGGCAACTTGGTCTATACTTGTATGCTGTGCGTATCACGTAGTAAATCTAGGCTAATAACCGGAATAAGAACACATAATGTTTTCAAAACTAGATATCATGGTTAGTAGAGGCCGATCTCTGATCGGGCGAGCGGGGGTGCTCACGAAGTGACCTTCCCCAATTGTACCCAAGTTCCTGAGCCGAGGCAACTTTGGTGATGACGGACACGTGGCCTTAGGCACGAGTCAGGGTTTTCTAAATTTTTCCAAAAATAAAATATTTAGGTGGCAACTCTGTATCTGGCAAAGCAGTCCATGTTTGGCACTTCTTTTCTAAAAATCTGTTTTCTCAAAATAATTTGCCGGATTTGGACTCTTTGGTTCAGATTACGAACCGTGACAATTAGAGTCCTGAACTGTAGTGAGTCCAAGACGAACGGAACGGGGGACTCATTCCCTCCCCAAGGCGTTCGGGGACGTCTACAATTACCTGATTCAGAAACGGTTTGGATCGAATGTTTGAATTACGAGTCTTGTCTAGAAAACCCGCTATCAATTAAGAAGCTACTAGAGCTTCTCAATATTTATCCATACTCCAAATTCCTAGGCTTTCAAAATGGTAGCCTCAAGATAGATGAATAAAGAAAACTTATTGCTTTTGGTGCGTCTCTACAATGTTCAACATGTGCCTTATATAGGCATATATGGCAAACCATGTGTACCTTATGGTTAGACCACACCATGTGTCTCTCATGGTTTCCAAGACCATGTGTCTTGCATGATTAAGCCATGTGTAGATAGACTATGTATATTGTGTAGATAGACCATGTATACCATGTGTACATGGTGTACCATGTGGTCACACCATGTGTATTTACCACACGGTTTCCAACATCTCCCACTTATCCACACATCCACATCTTGTGTTATATGCTCAATCATCGTTTCTCAATCTCTCATTTAATAAACCTGTCATATGGAAAAATAGAGCATGCGACTTGATGATAAGGTATAAGGTAAGAGTGTTATATTAAGTCACCATACACTAACATAGCACATCACTCAAAATATCTTGCCTACACCTCAGATTCATTGGATCACACCAAATTAAACATTTTAAAAACCCTCGCTAGTCATAGCTCATTAGCATGCTTGACCTCAACACTGTATATGTACTCATGATTATATCATGATCTCAAATTTGACACAATCGCCCGGGCAATTAGCTACAATACAGGGGTATGATTTCCAACAAACTTCCCTAGTCACTCATGTCAATTCACTCAAACCTGACCACTTTCCTAGACATAGTCCTCTGGATCGTATTCATCATGACCCTTAGATGACTTGCTAAAGTAGTGACATCAAGTCATCACTTCATGACATAGTTCCAAGTTCAAGGGTATAGAGTAGGCCTATTATTGGCCTAACAGGGCTCACATAGTGCTAGAGCAAGGATCCATCTAGCCACTCTCTTAAGTGATCGACGGTAGCACATATCAATTTAATATGTGTGTTACGGCGGAGCTCCCACTAAATTGGGTCTGTCACTTTCTAACGCCATACGAATCTTAGTCTAGTCGCTATACAAGCACCTAACCTGAGTTTCTTAGCATATTTGCTCATCAACCACTTATCTATAACCTCACATTAATTCGACTATATTCAAGCTTCATAAAGCTATGGATTACTTCATGTTCGACTCTTTTAAAGTCTCATCTTTGCTAATGCTAGGGCGACATCTTATAATAATAAATTAGTTTTGTTCACTTCTCAAGTTACAAAACATTTAATCACAATTAAATTAGTATATATGCCCCTATAGGTTTAGACCATAACCGGCCAATAATCTCGAATTATCCAGCCTCAAAGACAGAATTTGCAGAAATATTTAATTATATACGGGGCCAGAAGCAGAAGTAAACTATAAAATTTTGTCTAATGAGCTGTGCATACATGACATATCCAGACATTATAATTAGTTAATAACTCACATCCAATCATAAACAAAAAATAATACTCAGCCAAGACTAATCACAAGATTGTCATTATATAAAACTCAAAAGCTTAAATACATAGTACGATCAACATGACCAACCAAAACAGGAACAAAAGGCTAAAAAACAAAAGCCTCCTGCATGAGACATCCTTGGCTGACTTCTCAAAACTTGGTAATCTTACATAGGTTTAGTAGGGCTATAGTCGGATATCTTGCCGCTTACCTACATACATATAAATATGGATTGAGCTAATGTCGAGTGAATAATATTTGAGTAAAAAGGTTATATGAATGAGTTTTATAACAACAGTAAATTACAAGGTGACCTCATTACATAGCAAAATGACTTCAGGTCCATAAAGTAAAGCCATAAAGTAACCTCTTTACATAATAGAACAACCTTAGGTCCATAGTAGAACGACATCGGGTCCATAGTATAATGATATTGGGTCCATAACAGAACGTCCTCGGGTCCAATACAGCTATATTAAAATAACCTCGGGCCCAATACATAGCAAAACGGCCTCAAGCCCAACATATATCAACGACCTCTGTCACGACCCAAACCCGTCACTATAGGTTTAGTATCGTAACTGGCCAGTAATCTTGGGATTACCGAAGGCCTCTAAGATAAATTAACATAATATTAGGGGTTAGCGGAAGCAAATAACAAAAATACAATATTCATTGAGCTGTGCAGACTTATATGAGACAGAAAGTTTTTAAACTTTTATATACATATATACACATCATTCTTACATCATCATATATATACAGATTACACAAAAAGGGACTTAGCCCTATTTACAAAGTACACAAAGACTTGTTTAACCAAACAAGAAAACAAAACTTAAACTTTAAATCACGTAGCCATAACCACTTGACATATGCGGAACCTTCACGGGAGGCACATAGGTTGGCTGACAAAAACAGATTCCAGGCAGACACCTCCAAGCTTGGTCACACGCCTGATCACCTATATACATAATAATACAGTGAGCTAGAGCACAGTGAATAATAACAAAATAAAGGATTTTAATAAATGATATCCCATATCAGCTTCAGAAAACAGATTCACATTTATTACAAAAAGCAGATCCATATTCATAATCTTGTCCAAATCATATACAGAAATTAGAGTTCACGCTTAATCATACGTGGTACATCCATTAGCGCTAACAGAATAGATACAGAACAAATGCAAAGTAGATGGTGGTTATGAGTAACCAGTTTCATAAAGGAACCTCCGAATCCGGGTAACAGATAGCAGATATGTTGAGCTCCATTATGGAGCCTCTGATATAGGTAACAGATAACAGTTATAATAAGTTCCATAATGGAACCTCCGATACCGGGTAACACATAACAGATATGCTGAGCTCTATGATGAAGCCTCCGGTACGGGTAACAGATAATAGATATAATAAGTTCCATAATGAAACCTCCGATACTGGGTAACAACTAACATATATCACATGATGCTAAGAATGCCACGAATACATGCCAGAAATTGGACAATCATTCATTGTACAAAACATAACATTTCAGAAAACAGACCTTATTTATCATACAGAAAATAAATAAAATGGAACATAGTTTTACAAAGTTATTACTTACAGACAGCTGCAGAAGTAGATTAGACAGATTAGAAAGATTAGACAGACAATATCGCGTGACCTCCATAGATACATAACATATACACATTGAAATACAATATTACTTCCTTGATCAAACTTGACTTTTCTTGTCTTTTTCTGTCTAAGTAGTTTAAAATTCTACTATGTGTATTCTTCATTTATTCAAATGAATCGGATTCTTATTTCATATATTCTTTTATTACTAAGTCATTTTTCAATAGATCAATTTCTTACTTGGCATCAAAATCAATTATTACTAAGTCAATGACTTATTCTTTAACCAACTAATTTATGTTGATTGGTAGTATATTAGTCTTGTTGAGTCATAATTCTTGCCTAAGAATGCTTAGAAGTGAAAGAAACGACTTTTCAAAATTTTTTAAAATAGGACCCTTCGCTCAAGGGCAACATTGGTCACTCAAGCGGACTGCTTGATCTGCAAAAATACTGGTTGCTTGCATTCTACGCTCGAGCGACAACTTCTTCGCTCGAGCGATGGTAATGAATTATGGATTTTCCAGAATGTTGTTTAAACTTCAAAACACATTACCAAAGTTCCAAATTCACGCATGACTCACTCGAATATGCAAAAACATTTCCAATTACATTTATTTAAAGTTAATTCCACTTATACTTCAAAATTCTATAATTTTAATTCACATTTAAACCTTGGACTTCACATTTAAAAATCATCTTTCAATTTTTTCTTTGTTTCATGAAACTTAAAATTGAATTTATAAGGCCCTTTTCAAAAATATTTGCATGTATACAATTAAATCAAAATCAAACTAATTTTTTATTCTCAAATATAACTTACGATTTATTTCCATATTTGTCCAAATTTAAATTTAATTCATTTTCTTCATATCAAGCCGAATTTCAAACCCACAAATTCTAAAACATGAATTGATCTTCCAAAACTCTTAAAAATTCATGATGCATGTACAATTAAAACTCAATTTCACGTTAAGACAACTAAATTCAAACCCAAAGTGATTAATTTATAAATTAATTTTCATAAAGTTTGAACTTAGCTCCAATTCCTCATTTTCTTTTTAATTACATAAAATTGGCTTCAAGCTCTTTCTATTTTCCTTCAAAACATAAAATTAAAGTTGTAAACTCCTTAGAAAATCATTTGCATGTATGAAACATTTATCAAAATCTAACCAATTCTACATTATCAAGCTCAAACGATAATTTGACTTATTAAGTTATATCAAATCTCAATCCCAAACTCATCATCTTTCAAATATGAATTAAAGTTCTAAAATCTTAAAAATCCACAATGCGTGTAAGGTTAGACTTTAAATTGACAAGAAACTCTAACCCAAATAACAACTTTTATTATAAATTTCTTAATTATCAAACTTAACCCAATTTTCCTTAATTTCCTTCTAATTCTATGAAATTTAACCCAATTACTACTTAAGTTTTGTTGCTAGATGATTAATCTACAAAAATTTAAGCTTAAACTTTCTTACCAAAAGCTTTAGTTGCTGAAATACCTTGAGCTCCTTCTTTTCTTCACTTTTCCTTTTCCTTTTCCTTTCTTAATTGTTTGCCTTGAATCCTCACTTTCCAGCAAGCTTCTCTTCCAACAACAAAGATGAGTCTCTCTCTCTCTCTTTCTCTCTCTCTCTCTCTCTCTCTCTCTGCACACTTACACCCATATGCACCCTCCAAACTTTAGACCATTCAATTTATGATTAAAATTAACTTAATTAGGCAACACTTAATCCAAATAAATCTTCATTAACACATAATTAAATTAATCATACCTAATTAGAAATCTCACATAATTTAATTAGTCTAAGTTGACTTCCATTAGAGCCTAATTAATTATATTAAATTTATCAATCTGATTTAGATTTTTAATCAAACTCCCACAAGGCTCCAAATATTAAATTAAACCTATTTTTATCCTCAATTTTGGTTTCTCACATCATTCAGGCCTAAAATCTCCATCAATAAATTACATATTCAATTGAACACCTCATAAATAAGTTTAATTCATAATAATATTAATCCCTAATTCGTATAACTTAATTAACTCCAATTCGAATCCAATTAATCAAATCTCAATTTTATAAATCTGAATCGAATATTTAATTAAACTCTCATATAATTCGATACTCGAAATTAAAATAATTCAAATCATCATTTGTACTTTCTTAAGCCATTTAGGCTTTTAATTTCTGATTCCAAAATAAATTCTCAATAGAATCATATATGAATCAATCTCCATAATTTTGTAAATCCGACATTAAATTAAAATAATTGGCAACTAAATTTCAAATCTCTTTAATTAATTAAGTGTTAATCATTATACGTGGTGGGGTTGTCACAACCTTTCCCCCTTAGGAAGTTTGGTCCTCCAAACTTAAGATACTTGTACAGAAAATCAATCATATAACTTGGTCTCATTTCATTTCCTTTCCTTTGTAACTTATTTCTTTTATTTGATTCTTCTCACGGAAATTGAACGTATTTTTCAATCACTTAATGGTTAATAACCCAAATTGATGATTCATTGTCATTTCCACTGTCATTAATCACACATCTCATATATTTTATTTCATCAATCTATTCTTCACATACGCCAAATAGTAGAAGATTTAATTCAAGGAATGTTCATAATTCTCCTTACCTTTCAAATAGATCAAAATATTTCGTTATTGACATTTTATATGAGGTTTTCAAACCAAATTTAACATTCAATGCATTACTAATAACAAATACAAGTTCTTGGTCTTTCAGTCCTATTAACAATAATAGCCCCGACAATATTGCTACGCAATTCGTAATTCATTATTTCTCAAAAGAACGGCCATTTAAGTTTCATTGACCATGTGATAGGTTCATAAGTTATGTCTATAATGTAGTATCCCCCAAATAAGGTTTCACATGCTGGTCTATAATAGAAATTTGTGCATTATATGAAAATGTAATCACATATTAATGGTTCCAGTTTCAAACAGACGTCTTGGATACCAATTATGATGGTAATTTTGAAGCAGAGGGGCACATCGGATTCAAAATAGAAGCATATTAGAGTGATAGCAGAAGCATATTTCACAGAAATTTATTGAGCATTTTTGTAAGTAACAGATGTTGGGATGTTAGGTTGTACTCATATAGTAGCAGACAGTCATACAGATCAGAGCAGAACTTTACATGCTTCTGTGAAATCAAAATTACCGTTTTTGAGAATCTTTCTCATAATATCATTTTAAAGTGGTGATTCAATTTCACAACAGGTCTACGTTTTTCGTAGTCTTATTAGCTTATGTATTAACTTCCCTATTTACTTAAGGTTACACTCATATAAGTAATTCAAATTACATTGCCTTCATATTTATTTCAATTCTTAGACCTCCAGAGATATATTCATTGACTTTGATAAATTGTTACACGGTAACTTAGGGCTAAATTTTTAACTTTCTCAAACCATCACAATTAGTCAACTTAAATTCTTAGGTTTCCAAAAGGTTCTTTAAGAACTATACGTTTGTCATTCTATCGAAATTTATTTTCTTATTTTTCATTATGCTTTCTTTCTTTTGTTAAACGCTATAGTTAAATTTCTTCACAAAGAATTAGGCTATCTAAGTTAGGATTCAAAATCTAAATTCAATTATGCGTCTATAAGATCATACCATCATTCCTTTTAACCATTATTCAGATACGAAGTTACTAGATCTCTCTCTCTCTCTCTCTCTCTCTCTCTCTCTCTCTCTCTCTCTCTCTTTTAAAGATCTATATTTTTGACTTAATAGTTTAAATAAATTACAAGTGTCACTTTTCTAATGTTATCAATGTAATATGATATGATATGTTTTCCGAATTATGCTAAGTCTTGATCTCATTTTTCTAACTCGGACAGTTTCGGATTGAGTCTCAATTACCCAAGCAATGGATACTAACTTTATCATTTTTGTTATTGTTGTTGTTGTTGTTGTTGTTTTATATATATATATATATATATGAGGGGAAAAAGGGTGGTCCTTTTAGATTCATAATTCTACATGTCGTAAAATTGTCACTTTCAATATTTTCAAATGGTTCCATAGTGATATAATTGCAGTGAATTGAGTCTTACTTATTCGGACACTAAGCAGGAAAATTTTTCATTAGCTTAATTCATTTAGTCTTTTATTTAGCTGAAGTCTTAGTGATATTCTGATAATTTTTAGGAATCTCAAGTTAAATTTCGAATAGCCAAATAGATAGGTTCTAATTTCATCAAATATGGATTAGGACCAATTCAAATAAAGTCACACATATATAAAATTTTAACTTCAAATTTCTATACATGCATTTAAAGCATTCCTACTAATTCCTAATTTATAGTTAAGTACTAACCTTTAACCAATTGACTCATTTGAGTTTTCTCCTGGCCTTTAGAACAATCTTTTATTTGACGTCCCATCTTCCCACACTTGAAACAAGCTCCAGTAACTCGATGACACAATCCCCAATGAAGCTTATGGCATGTAGAACATACTGGGACAAACTTACTACGCTTACAACCTTGCTTAGAATTACTCGTCTCTCCTACCACAAAATTCTTCGTCTTCCTCTTTGGTTTACTTTTTTGCTTCATACCTAACTTTTTCTTTTGATTTTGCCAAGTATTATAGCACTGCATAGCCTTCACCATACTCTCTAGCACTTCTTCTACCTTATCTAATCGTTCTGATAAGGACTCAACCTCCACTTCATTCACACTTTTCACCATCTTTTCCTAATAACAGAAGAGAAGGGTTAAACAAAAGAAGATGGTTGATAACACTTGGGTTAATTTAATTGACTTAAGTTATAACACAAAGCACATATCATATACATGTAGACATACACAGGCAGATAAGGACACTGGTAGGGTAACCTATTCATTCCCATGGAATTTACCAAGAATTTTCGATTCGAAGCTACGCTGGCCAAACGTGATTCTAATCGAACTTTCAAGGTTATTCAACAAATGCATGAGACTCTACAGTGTAACATTTCACATCATAGGTTCCCGCCAAAATATGCCATCTTACATATCAAATAACTTTCTCATCCTCAGTTACCATAGTTTCACATATTTCATTGGTCATCAAATTCCTCAATTCCCAAATATTCTCATAGTCCAATTGGACATATAACCCATATAGCTTTCATGACTTTCATTAAAGATTCTAATTCTTCATAATACTATGTTTCCACAAATCAACATACTTATACTCACCAATGTACTAGTTAAATATTTTGATTTCCTTATAACGGTAGAAATTTCAGAAATTTCACCATAATTCTTAGCTTTTAGCCTCATTGCTAAATTGATTCAACACATTCCAGTTTCCTTATAATTATCAAAAGTCCACAATAGCTCTTAATTCTTAGTTCCAATACTTAAACATATTATACAATCATATATGCATATTTATGGATGCACAACTTCTTACTTACTTACTGCATGCGTGAAACTTAAATCCATTCTAGACATTCTAATGCCCAATGGACACATGTGTTAGATATTAACTCGTGCTCTAATACCACTCTGACACGACCCAAACCCACCCTTATAGGTTTAGCATCATAACCGACCAGTAGTTCTGGGATTACCGAAGCCCTCTGAGACAGATTAACATAATATTAGGGGCTAGTGGAAGCAAATAACAAATATACAACGTCCATTGAGCCTATGCACACTTATATGAGACCAAAAAATTTTAAAATTATTTTGGTGGTCAAATTATCTTGTCGCTAAACTGTTCAATTTCGAGACAGTAAAGAATCTGGATGGATGTGAATACTATGTACTTAAGGAAATTTATGATCCTATGAATGGACCTAGTAGGACCTACGTAGGTGGAGTAACTAGATACTCTGTTTATGTTAATTAACTGAGCCAGACGACTGGCCTATAATTTCTGCATGGCTGTTTGCTGACCCACTATAATTATAAGTTGTGAATACGAAACCATGTGGTTGATCTCGTGTCTTACAGTAGGAAAAAAAATAAAATAATAATCATCTGAATAGTGGAATACCGAAATGATTAAAAAGAGGCCAAATTAATTTATGCTATAACAAGAAGAAATGCTCATTAAGGGAAGGTGTTACAACTTATGGTTATGACTTATTAGTTAAGCATGATTTTGAATTTAATTTCTGGTTTTGTTTTTGAGTGGCTCCCTTTGCCCAAAATAATGGCTGTTATAGTTGTATTTATTGTTCATATTAGGACTTATGATGGCATGACCAAGTGCCTACGATGGTATGTCTACATGAAGTTACAAAACTGTATGTTATTTGCTTTGGTATTACCATAATTATTTGATTTGGAATATGGTTCTCCTTGTGTTACTATATTTAGAAGTGAAACTGCGAAGAATTAAGGATTTGGTTAGGATTCTTCTTCCCATTGTTCGGGCCTTGTCAAGAATTAGTATATATGGTTTTGAAGCAATATAACGATATGATTTTGATATGTTTTCGAAAATGGAGAATACAAAGAACAATCGTGATGCTAGTGACTACATGCTTATGCAACTTAATTATGCCTGTTGGAAAGATGTACATCTTGTTAAATAGGCAAAACCTTGTTGGTGGACTCTGATATCCAATATCATTATGCATTATACGATTTGAATTTAACTACATAATTGGTTTCTGTGACGTTGATATACAGCTTTGGTTACCAGCCCAGCTCTAAGTGACTTATAATATGGGATTTACCAAGTAATGAAATTTGCATATGAACTATTAATACCGGTTCAATCTGGGTATGAACATAGTAAAGAACATATTATGATTGAAATTAACATATGTTGTGGAATGTACGAATTCTGTGCCTAAAGAAAACAGAATCTACTATATTTCTGTATTTAAGAATTGTATGTTCTGTATTTGGGAATTGGCACTATGGAACTTATTGATAGGGAAAATATTGTGATTATAGACCCTGCCTATTGAGGATTTTATGCCTTAAATACCCTGCAATGGACTCTTGTAGTCTTATCTCACTTGACGCATAATCCTATGAAATAAATGTATGGAGTGGTTATTTTTATTTCTAAATGTCTGAGTCGACATCGAAATGACTAGTTGGATCAAATCCTGAGATGCTTATTATGTTAGGAACTTCGGAATAACTGTGATAAATATTGGATTAACCTGAGACTTGTTCGAACTGAGGAATGTGAACATCTATGACAGAATTGGATAATGAGGTGAGACTGGGATTTCTAATCTGTTACATGGTAAAACAAGTTTGAGGGACCAAACTTATTTAAGGGGGGGAGAGGGTAATAACCCGACCCTCGTACATGATTCTGGTATATTTTCAGTCCCTTATTCTCTGCTTTTAAATGCTCATTGTGAAATTTTATGTGGAATGAAGCTTAATGAAGTGAATCCTATGATTATGGATGCATATCTGTCTAATAAGAGAAAATCTGTTACAAATCTAATGATAAAATCAGAAATTGAGAGTCTTAGAGGCTTAATTATCTGAAATTGATTTTGCATTTAAGATCAGCATGATTTTTAGGTCATGATATGATTTTCTGTGAAATTTTAATTAGGAATGATTAAACTGATTAAAATTTGTCTTTACTCACCTTTAAATATAGATATATATATATATATATATCTATACTCTTTACCTATTTGATTTAGAAAGTCATTCCTCAACATATCTCCTGGGGGAGAGAATTAGAGAATAAGAGAGTTGAAGAGAAAGGATCAAGAAGAAGGTTTCATCAAACAAGGAAATTGGGTTTGAGAGGGTTTAGAGAAATTTAAGTTCAAGGTATGTAAGAATTACTTTGCATGAGCTCTTTCTTGAACATGTGTGGGAATTCTCTTTGAATTGTGAGGACTAGGGTTATGATTGAAGTTGTGTGTGATGTTCACTAAATTGGAGAATTGAATTGTATAGAGGGATTATACTTTACCCTTTGTTTCCATGTTGAATTTACTTGAGGATACACATGTATTGTGCATATACCTAGGGTCATCAACATAGAATAATTAGATTGTGATTGATGATGGTTATGAATTCAAAATGACAAATGACCTAAGTAAGCTTGTGATGAATCTTTATGTGATTTTGAGTTATATTCTTGTGTTAAAGTTTCCTATTTTAAGCCTTTCCATATATGCACCAAAGTTGAATTTTTGGTTGAATTTCGAACTGCACAAACAGGGAAATCGCCGCCGTGCGGGGGTCATGGTCACACATGCGGGGGCACTGCCGCACGTGCGAGAGTCATGGCTGCAAATGCGGAGAAATGGGAAATTTTTGGGTTTTGGTTCTGCTAAAAAGGCATGTGCAAGGCTTCCCAGCCGCACGTGCGGGACCAACTGCCGCACGTGCGGCCCATACTACAAAACTTTGTTCACTCTGTTTTTCGTGCTTGGTCCTCTGGTATTTTTGGAATCTGTATTTGATGTTCTTAAGATATCTATAAATTCATGCGAAGTGAAATGAGTCAGGAAATGAATTACGAAGGAAAAAGAATTTATGTATAAGTTGTGCCTCTGTGTAGGTCATAACCTGGGAGGAGCCAGCACTTCGCTACAGCACTGTGAGTAGTAGTACAGTATACGTATATTCTACTTACCATTAATAATTAATGTTATTAACGTTCTGTGCTTCGTAAGTGATTATCGTAAGTGATTACGTTAACATTTATATAAAATCGTCGAGAACGACATATGGTATGGATGTTGCACTTGGACTGAATTAACGAATACGATGAAACGGTGACATGAACGATCAAACAAATGTGTATACCTCCGTATGATTCTGATTAATAGTTAACATTAACCTTCTATTCTCCGTAAGTAAATCACGTCATTCTTAATGAATAATAAGGGAGTTTATGTTCATTCTTGAATAACGGTTTCAGTGTGAATATAAGAGCATACCGTTTTGCTACTAATGGGCCTGAGGCCGTTCAGTTATAAGTCATCGAGTATGGATATCTTCAAATAATCAGAATAATTAGAAAAGCTATGTGTATCCGTATGAATCTGAAATAATTCTGTTATGGAACATATGGACCCGAGGTCGTTCAGAACCTACGATATGAATGCAAAGGTTTAACATTGTTATGTGCTCTCTGTAATAGTTACTATTCTTATTCTGTTATACGCGAGACGACTGTCTTAATGTATAACTAAGCCATGAGAAACTTATGTGCACTATTGTATAATGGTACTTTTAGGAAACTGAGATTATTCTGTTTCTATTTATCCGTTCCGGTTATGCTATGTTATGACATGATATGAATTGTTCGGTCTTTAAGACCTAATGATTTTTGGTATGGAACTAAGTGCTGCAATGCGAGTCACCTCTAGAATCCGTACGAGGCACCTCTTGGGTTCATACATGCATGAAAAGGGCTTAATGCCATTCTGTTTAAGGGCTTAATGCCACTCCGTTTAAGGGCTTAATGCCACTCTGTTTAGGGGCTCAATGCCACTCTCTCCAAGGGCTTAAAGCCATTCTATTTAAAGACTGGGCCTATGGCCATTCTGTATATTACTGGGCTTAAAGCCGTTTTGATTAAAAACTAGGCCTATGGCCATTCTGAAAACAATTACAGGATAAGTTTAACTATAAGTTCTCTGCCTTTACATATCTTGTGATTCAAGTTATTTATTGGATTATTACATACTATTATTCACTGAGCTTGACTCACCTCAAGTTATGTCTGTTTCTATAGGCACTCAACCTGGAGGTCGGTCTTACCCCGTGGCATTCGTTCCTCCTTTGTCAATGTCAAAGTGTCCAGACACCTAGATGGAGGCCGCTTATTTTGTGGAGTTTTGTTAAGCTCTCGGTTTTGGTACCCTGAATGTCTGTCTCCGGTTGAAGTGTATACAATCATTTTACTTCACAATGTGTCATACGCCCACGTATAAGTCTGGGTCTGTATATGTATATGTGCGTAATTAAATTCTCAGTTGCATGTCACTATATGTTCATCTACCTTGCAATGTTTATGATCCTGGCATAATAGTGATAGCTCAATGGATATAGTTTTATGTTATTTTATATTATTAATGCTTCCGTTCAGGCCCTATACCTTATGTACATCGAGTTAAGTGTCCGTTTCTGAAGTGGTCATACCCGAACTTTTAGGGGCGGGTTTGGGGCGTAACACTAACTGAGTTGGGAGGAGACATGAATCGAAGTGGCATACCTTCGTGCACGGGAGGTAGGATTTTTAGGGATTAGAAGAGGCGTGAATATCCTCGTCGTCGAAGTACGCCGCCTAGGAGGGACAAGGAGCCACAGGGCAAATCCCCGCAACCCCATTCTGGAAGGGAGCCCGGTGCGAACCCACGCCCATTGAGTTTTGCAGTCTTCGTGGGAAATAGACCCATAACAGATGCAGACTCGATCGTTCGAGATTCAAGTGTGGCAGTCGAATTTGCTCGACAGATTTTTCCTCCCAAGGTCGAGCAGTCGATGGTACGTTGGCAGGACTTCGAAGTGTTTTCGTGAAGGCATTCATGGTGCAGTGAAGGGGCTCTACACCACCTACGAAATCGGCATGCGTCTCCATGCTGCCCGCCAAGAAATAGAGAGGAGGAATGAATGCATCCGAAGCTTGGAGGCTCGCGCGGAAGCGGCTGAGCGTGAGCTAAGAAAGGTCAAGGCCGTTCAGTCACAACCCATCAGACAGGCTAACCCAATCATGGAAGAAAGGGTCACCCAGCGGCTTATCACTACTGCGCTCGCCGATTGCGATACGGCGAGCATGTTCGCGATGGAATCCGCGAAGGGAAGGGCCTATGTGAAAGGCTTCCACGAAGGCCGGAAAGTCGGGATACAGAAGACCAAGGAAAAGCTCGCCGAGGAAGTTTGCCGACGCAAAAATCGTGGATTTAAGCATGGTTTGATCAAGGCGCTTTAGGCCGAAGAAGCTATCTGAGCAGCAGGTGTCGACTTGGCATTGCCACTGTACCAATGTAACCATTTTCCGTTTTCCGCCTTTGAAGTCCAGCAGAGTGAAGATGCGGGCGACGTCGTGTAAAAACGCTCAATGTAACATTCGAATGCGGATCACGTTCATAACTATGTAATTATTGCTTGATTGAATAAAATGTCCTATTTTAGATGTTTCATTGTAATTTTCATTCGGCACACACGTGTTTGCATATGTTTCATTATATAAACATTGTCCGGCCCAAGTCAACTAGGCATTTTAATTCCGAATGGTTATATGCCGGCTTGTCATGAGCATTCTTCATTAAATATATATTTGGCATGTGCCACGTACAGTCAATTGCGCCGATGAGGCTCTGAATTCGGAGGCTTAACTGGCCCAAAGGTGTCATGGACTAGGGGCTCCGAATCCGGAGACAGTCAGCTCATCTATAATTGCCATTTAAATAATTAGGCCATTTTAACTCCAAAAAAGCCAAAATTTAGTACATGGAGTTACTGTGGCCAATATCGCTCAGCGTCCGTCTTTTGGAGTTGTGTTAATGAAATCGCCTCGGGGTCACTGCAAAGATTTAGAAATAAATTGCCTTGGACTTTTCGCTCTAGTAACTTCGCCTACTGTGTTCAGACTCGATTTAAAATGATTTTGTTGCGTGGGGTTAGATAAGTGTGAATGTCAAATGGAGTTTTCTTTAGCAGCAGAGGAGAAACTTGGACTTTGGCTAAGCTTGACCTTACAATGAATCGCAGTAGAAAACCCACCGGTGCGGGAGGTAGGGTGTTCAAAAAACAGGAAAACGTTAGCCTCTGAGTCGAAGCGAGATCACCCCAAGGAGAAATTGACAATAGGGGAGTTCTCATAGCGATCGAGAAATGAGGCCAACGGCCGCTGACGCTGTTGAGCATTACTATTTTCATGGGGAATTCCTTTCTTGTCCTGGATCTTGGCCTTGACGTTGTCTATGGTGTCGAAGCTCTCCACCTCGAGAGTGATTGTCTCGCCGGTGTGAACACTGTGGATTCAACCACGGTCAGATCAAGGCATTTTAAGTAGCGGATGCTCTTCGATCAGCGGGCGTTGATTCGGCGCTGCTGCTGTACCAACGCGATGCCGTATGAGAATAGATATTGTAATGCTTCGAACACGGATTTCGTTTTTGTAATTACTGTTTAATCGAATAAAATGTTTTATTTTGAAAGTTTATCTCATTCTGAATTTTTATATGCTTAATCAAGCATCTTATTTTGAATGCTGGCACGTTTTGTCTTGTTCATGCGGTTGTACTGGCTCAACCTACATATCCCTACCTTGATGTGTAAATGCTTTCATTCTAGAGGGCGCTCCAAATTCAGGATATTACTCGGCCCTCGAGCGTCGCCCGGTGGCACTATTTGGTTAGTCGAATTTGGAGGCTTTATTGCCTAAAGACGTCGTGTGCCGATGGGGCCCCGAATCCGCAGGCTTTTTCAACCCAAAGACGTCGTGTGCCGATGGGGCCCCGAATCCGCAGGCTTTTTCAGCCCAAAGACGTCGTGCGCCGATGGGGCTCTAAATCCGGAGTCTTTTTGGCCAATCGTGATATCCACGAAAGGCGCTCCGAATCCGGAGGCTTTTTCGGCCCAAAGACGTCATGTGCCGATGGGGCTCCGAATTCGGAGGCTTTTTGGCCAATCATGATATCCACGAAGGGCGCTCCAAATCCGAAGGCTTTTTTGTCGGAGCACTATTTTAAATAAGAATCCAACTTCTGAACAAGAATCCTTCCATTGCGAAGGTGGAATGTGTACATGGCGAATCATTTAAAACTAGGATCATTCCCCACAAGTTGGGTTTGATGACAAAATTTTCGTGAGTGCTTCAGAAGCAATGCCATGTACCTACTTTTCCATCAACCAGTCTCCTATCATCCGGAGATACCTTCAGAAGCAACTTTCCCGGTGTGTAGCGGTGCGACTAAACGTGTTGATCATACGTCCTGGCAAGCTGCTGCTGGTATCGCCTAGAGCTTCCGTGGCTTTTCGCTAGGGAGCCATCCAACATCGTCGAGGCTGTTTCTATTCGGCACTTCAGTGGAGTTGACCTGCGACTCCGCTGGTGTCTTTCCAGAAAGGAGATAACATGCTTGTACGGATTGCCGGGAACCATGGATCTGCTCAATGTCGTGTTCGGTCAGGAAGTGTAGCAGCTGATGATAGGTGCTTGGCACGGCCTAAATATGATGCAACCAAGTTCACCCCATGATGAGATTATACGACGAAGGGAGCTTGACGACCAAGAATTCCACATCCACTGTTTGGGAGCCCGCTCGAATGGGTAGTGTGATTTTCCCCAACGGGTACTCTAGATTTGCGTTGAAGCCGAATAATGGGTGAGGATCCGGAGATAGGTCTGATTCGTTAAAGCTGAGTTTGATGAAGGTCTCATAATACATAACCTTTGAAGTGCTCCCTTGGTCTATGAGGACGCATTCAATGGTAAATCAGTTTACGTGTAGTTCAATGACCAATGGATCAATATGGGGGAGTGTTATGCCGATAAGATCGGAATCGCCGAAGATAATACTCAGAGCTTCGTGGGGCTGTTTCGTTGGTGCGCATTGCTTCTGGGGGGCTAACTAAATTGCGTGTATGGTATGTGGTGTTGGAAAGCTGTATATCATATGAATAATGCCAAGCGGAGGTGAGTCCTGCCGAAGGGCAACTGTTTTGATTGCGCTCTTTCGGACATGTTGCTGGAGCTGACCATCTTGGACCAATTCCTCAATGTGGTCTTTCAAAGCACAGCAACTGTCCGTATCATGACCATGATCTTGGTGATATTCACACCGTTTGCCCCGTCTTCTCGTGTCAGGGGGTCCAACCATTTTGGACGGCCATTTGAAGAATGGAAGATGTTGGATTTTGGACATAACCGAGTTGGTTGGCTCTGACAGCTCTATATATTTCTTGTCGGCGCACTTTGTGCGCCTGCTATCGACCTGCAATTGCTCATTTGCTCAGTGTGAGCATTGATTGCTTGATCGACGAGAATCCCGTTTCTTGTCTCGTTTAGCTCGTTGTTGTGGTTCAGGACTCTGAGGTGGTTCGGAACTTATTGGCTGAGCAATTTCAAGAGGGGCCGTTTTGTTGGCCATTTGTCCAGCTTTAACCCGCAAGGCGTCGTCTTCCACTTTGCAATATTCATCAACTTTCTTCATCAATGCCCAGACTGTTTTGGGAGGCCTTCTTGTCAAGGAACTGCGAAGGGCACTGTCTGGGTGTAATCCCATTTTGAAGGCGGTGATGGCCATTGAGTCATTGCAGGCGTCATTAACAAGATTAAAGCACTCCCAATATCGTGCTGAATACGCCCTTAGTGTTTCTCCTGGCTGGATCTGCATTGCCCAGAGAGAGTCAGCTTGTTTCGATTGGACCTCGTTAGTGATGAATCTGGCCCTGAAGGATTTCTGTAATTCGTCGAAAGGTTTGATCGAAGCCGGCTCCAGTTTATAATACCACCTGACAGCCAATGGTCCCAAACTGCTGGGGAATATTCGGCACATGAGGGCCTCGTCGTCTGCATGCAATGTCATGGCCTGCTTGTAGTGACGTATGTGGTCGGTGGGGTCTGATTTGCCGTCGTACGAGGTGAATGACGGTGATTTGAATTTCTTGGGTAGCATTGTCTTTGTAATTCATCGTACGAAGGGATCGTGTTGATCTTTGTTCGAACTGTTCCTTCTTCGCTTATGCCATATACGGGGACTTTCTTCAGAAGAACTGGTAGTTTCAGGTTGCCCCTTCTTCTTGGGCTCCGGGGATAATGAGTCGGAGCCGCTGTTAGTGTCATCTTGTTGGGATCGAGGTCGTCAACCACCTGCCTTCAGAGATCGTTCTGGATTTACGCGTACAGCTTGTTTGGACTTCGCCACTTCCAAGGCCAAATCTTCACTAAGACGTTCGTTCCCCGCGATCATGTTCTCCAACCTCTGTTCGTTTTTCTTTGCTTGTTCCATGATCGTTTGCATTGCTTTATGCTCTGGAGTCGAGGGTGAGGCAAAGTTCAGAGCGCGTCTTACAGGGATGGTGTCCAGTCCAAGCATGTTTGATGGAGTGAGGTCATCTCTTTGCGTCGTTTCATCAGTGGCTATCAGAGAGTCTTCCGTTGCGTTCGCCATGGATGTGTTTGAGTATTCCCACAGACGGCTCCAATTGTGGAGAAGTGGTTTGGAAATACTCTTCTGATCCTAGGGGACGCTAGTGATCCGCTGATAGTCACCTGAAAAGAAATAAAGAATTCGGTTGGGGGTGCTGGAATTAGCACTCTGACGGATAAGTCAGTCTCCACACTCAAGAATGCTTGTATTCTAAGTTAAGCACAACAATTCTCACGTACCTTTCTTATTTTGTTGCTCCTTTATTTATACTTGTTTCCTGGGCCTCAGGGCCAAGTCCACTTTTCACTCATTATCCTCTTATTTACTCGGCTCCATAGTTCAATGTAAATTCGGCCTATCTGTATTATTCGGCATTCTGATCGTGCAGGATAGAGCCGAGTAATACCTGTCTTCTAGAGTACGCTTCTGACTCTTCCAATTATCCGGCTCCCACATACATATATACACATCATTCTTACGTCACCATATATATACATATTAGACAAAAAGGGACTTAGCCCTTTGTACAAAATACATAAAGACTTGTTTAACCAAACAAGCAAAACAAAACTTAAACTTTAAATCACGTAGCCATAACCATTTGACATATCCGGAACCTCCACGTGAGGCACATAGGTTGGCTGACAAAAACAGATTCTAGGCAGACACCTCTAAGCCTAGTCACGCGCTTGATCACCTATACACATAAATAATACATTGAGCTAGAGCCTAGTGAATAATAACGAAGTAAAGGGTTTTAATAAATGATGTCTCATATCAGCTTCAAAAAATAGATTCATATTTATTTTAGAAACAGAAGCAGATCCATATTCATAACCTTGTCCAAATCATATACAGAAATTAGAGTTCATGCTTAATCGTACGTGGTACATCCATTAGCGCTAACAGAATAGATACAGAACAGATGCAGAGTAAATGGTGTTTTTGAGTAACCAGTTCCATAAAGAAACCTTTAGATCCGGGTAACAGATAACAGATATGCTGAGCTCCATGATGGAGCCTCCGGTAATGGTTACAAATAACAAATATAATAAGTTCCATAATAGAACCTCCGATATCGGGAAACAGCTAACAGATATCACATGACACTAAGGATGCCACAAATACATGTCAGAAATTGGACAATCATTCATTGTACAAAACATAACATTTCAGAAAACAGATCTTATTTCATCATACAGAAAATAAATAAAATGGAAAATAGCTTTACTAAGTTATTACTCACAGATAGCTGCAAAAGCAGATCAGACAGATTAAATAGATCAGACAGATCAGGCAGACAATAGCGCGTGACCTATACAAACACAAAACATATACATATTGAAACACAATATTACTTCCTTGATCAAACTTGACTTTTCTTGTCTTTTTATGTCTAAGTAGTCTGAAATTCTACTACGTGTATTCTTCTTTTATTCATATGAATCAGATTCTTATTTTATATATTCTTTTATTACTAAGTCATTTTTCAATAGATCGATTTCTTACTTGGCATCTTAATCAATTATTACTAAGTCAATGACTTATTCTTTAACCAACTAATTTATGTTGATTGGTAGTTTATTAATCTTGTTGAGTCATAGTTCTTGCCTAAGAATGCTTGGAAGTAAAAGAGAACGGAAATCGAAATATGAAACGACTTCTCAAAATTTTCTAAAACAAGACTCTTCGCTCGAGCGCAGCATTGGTCGCTTGAGCGGACTGCTTGGTCTGCAAAAATATTGGTTGCTTGCATTCTATGCTCGAGCGACAACTTCTTCGCTCGAGCGATGGTGACGAATTCTGGGTTTTCCAAAATGTTGTTTAAACTTCAAAACACATTACCAAGGCTCTAAATTCACACATGACTCACTCGAATATGCAAAAACATTCCCAATTACATTTATTTAAAGTTAATTCCACTTATACTTCAAAATTCCATAATTTCAATTCACATTTAAACCTTGGACTTCACGTTTAAAAATCATCTTTCAATTCTTTCTTTGTTTCATGAAACTTAAAATTGAATTTATAAGGTCCTTTTCAAAAATATTTGCATGTATAAAATTAAATCAAAATCAAACTAATTTTTTATTCTCAAATATAACTTACGATTTATTTTCATATTTGTCCAAATTTAAATTTAATTCATTTTCTTCATATCAAGCCGAATTTCAAACCCACAAATTCTAAAACATGAATTGATCTTCCAAAACTCTTAAAAATTCATGATACACGTACAATTGAAATTCAATTTCATGTTAAGACAACTAAATTCAAACCCAAAGTGATTATTTTCACATATCAAGAAAAGTCTCTCTCTCTCTCTCTCTCTCTCTCTCTCTCTCTCTCTCTCTAAATGAGAGCATCTCTCTCTAGCTTCTTTCTTTAGGGTTTTTCACAATCGGCGCCGTTTGGGAGGGAGAGGGGGCTTCGGCCTCTGGCCACCCCTCTCCTCTCTCCCCCATTTTTCTTTCCTACTTTACTACTTAATAAACCTTGGGAGTTCTCTATTCCCAACCTCTCCCTCTTTGTGAGGCGTCTCTTCTCCTTGGTGAAAACCTTGCTGGGTTGTTCCTCCTCCCACCGGTGCCGGATCTACCTTGGTCTTCTGCTCCGTTGCTCGCCGTCGCTGTCTTTCCCTTCCCTCAATCAGATCTGCCTTGGATTTGTTTGCCTCCATTGTTCACAAATCAAATCTAGTTGCCTCCGGGTATGAGGTGTATTTTCTAGTTTTTTTGTTTTCTTGTTTGGGTGTGTTTGTATTGAATCCATCGAAGCTTTTAGGTGGCTTACTCACTCTGTGGTTACAATCTATGAGCTATCTTAGACGCGCTCTATAGTTGATTTTATTCGACCTCTGCTTTGCAGTACGAGCACGAGCACGAGCACTCGTTGTAACGCCCCGACTTCCGGATTGTTAATAAATCAAATTAACCTCAAATTTATAATCGGAGATAACTCATAATCCCAAACATACAAATCATCTCCACAAATAATTAACTCAAATGTCTCCAAAACATTAATAATACAAATCTCCAAAAATAATATATAGTTGTGGACTAAAAGAATCTCCAACTCAAACAATCTCTTTAGATGCTTCAACTCCCACCGCCACTAAATTTGCTCCATGCCTGAAAAATAAATTAATTCGGGAAGTATACAATACAACAGGAATAGCAAGGTTCAGACAGAAAATAAATTAACAGAGATCCAGCAATTACACAACCGATTAGATTCGATAAACAAGCAATTTACCAAATTGCACAAACAAGTCAACTCGACATATGATAATTTATCTAGAACCAAATACCCGGTCCTACTCGGTACATGACCAGTGACTGGCCTCACCCCCCTCACCCAAGCACAACCGCTTATCCGGCTATTGAGTGCAGTATATTGGCAAAGTCCACTCGATCCATGTCTGAGCATTTCCACGTCATTTAGCTAGACAAATCAACATTTCCAACACAGAATAACTACACAGAGTTCATCAAATGATTAGAGTAATCAAATGAATCAACAACGAATAATTCCATATAATTTATCAAACAATTAGAATAATCACGAGGAGTACAACTTTATGGGAATTAAAAATAAACTCTTTGCAAAGAGAATTTGGGAAGCATATTGTATACCACCCAAATTACCTCAAATCAATCTCCTCCGTCTCCAACACTCGAATCTCGATCTTTCTCCATGAATCTCCAAATTCTAAGCCATAAGGTATGTAAGGTTTCACAAAATCTACAACTCTCCTCCTTTATGAAAATGCTTACTCTCACTTTAAACATTCTTAATCTAAACTGTAAATTTATATAACAAATAGAAAGAGATATGGAAAAACCATAGAAAGAAGTTGAGAGGTGAGCTCAATTTATAGGCAACTTGGTGTAACATACTAGTTGGAATATGAAAGGACACATTAGGATTTACTTGAAATTAAAGTCTACTAGTTGGAATTTGAAAGGACAAGTTTGAATATGAATGAACCACTAATAAGGATAGTAAATGAATCACTAATAAGGATATTAAATGAACAAGTTTGTCATAAAAGCCTACTATTTGGATATGAATAGACAAGTCACTAGTTGGATTATGAAAAGACACTAAAAATATGGGGTGTCATTATTAGTTGTGACGCCCCGATTCTACACTAAAGGTTGCAGAAGGGAAAGTCACTAGTGAATCCTATGGTCAATAACCAAGTAAGATCCCAGATCGCCAGAGGAGTCAAAATAGCCTCCCTTCTAAGTCCAGCTTTCTTAGGCAGCGCACCGCCTTTTTGACAGATCTTACAAGGCATTGACACAAGGTCTCATAAGCAATGTTACGGTTCATACAAAGGATATAAATGCATAATAACCACAATATACTTGCTTCAAAAGATTGTTCCATTATATTACATCCCCAAAAGAAAGTTTTAAGCTTCATATGAGTCTTACAAAATTATCAAAAGAAACTTCTAATATTCTAGGATAGCCAAAGGTCTTCAAAGGTTTCTGGCTCATCGTCTTCTGCTACGAGTTCCGCTTCGTCACCTGGCATGATACGCCGTGAGCTTTGAATGCCCAGTAAACACACACACACCCCACCCCTTTTTCCCAGTCCAATATTCAATCACATTTATAGCACCAAGTAGTAAAGCATGATACTCCAATAAACAAATAAATGCATTAAGAGTTGAGTCAGATGTTAGTAACTAGAAATCCCCCAAAGAGATTCCGTCCTCCCGACCACAAGAATCGGACGCGGATTATTCGGTATGCCCTCTCTTTTGCTGCTTTGTTGCAGAACTAACCTCGGATGCCTACCAACGGTTATATACCGCGTAGCACCAACCGCAGGGCCTCAAAAGAGACGGTAAAAATAGGGCCTTGCCCAAATCCCTCCTTACACCAAACCACCTAGGGTCCGAATACAACCACTCCGTTCAAGGGTCCCGAAAACCACTTGCGCAAGATTTAACCTCGAATAGGGAACACATCCCAACAAACCATATATCACATATTATCATCTTTTCATAACTCAAGTGCTCGAAAACCCAATACCCACCCAATTAGGTTTCCCGTTGAATTAAGTGTTTTAAATCAAGGTTAGTCCAACTAAACAATAAAATAACATCCACATAAGCATGCATGCTCAAGATAAGAAGATAAATAACATAACATGCACATACAACATCTTGCCAAGATATGATCATAAACATTTTCATGAATACAAGGGCACAAAACATCCATACATAACAAATTTCCAGATTTAACATCACGTGAAGATTAATACGAAAGGACTACTTTAGATCATCCACCGAACTCGGTCTTCCTATGGTTCGTAGAGAATTTGATCTAGTTTCTAGAACATTTTTCGGAAATGGGTTTGCTTTTCCAGATTTTAAGTTATTTAGAAAATAGTCCAGCGCTGTCCAGAATCTGTCCAGATCCGTCGACCGTTTCGAAAACTTGATTTTCTTTTAAACCGCTCAATGTCTTTCGATGAAACCAATTTTAGTTGAAAGCTAACTCCTTAAGGAAGGTTTTGAAATAAAATAGAGGTTCAGAATATTTTTGTACATTTTTCTGAAAGTTTTGAAAGTTGACTGAAAAAAACAGGTTTTAAGGTTGAATGCCCAAAACAAGGAAATTTATAAAAAGGGGGTTCCACCATGGGAAAGTTTCATGTCTTTTGTAAAGAAAATATGCTAACTATCACATGTTTAACTCAGAAAATTTGTTTGAAAGAGTACCCATGAAAAGTTGAGAGATGTGTACAAAAGAAGATGGTTTTGTGCCAAAATGGGTAAAATACATGAGAGATGGAAACAATACTCAAATCTTAATATTTTCAACATAGGAACTTGATAATAACAGATCTGAAACTTTATTTAGAATCTTTAAAAACATGCATGAGAAAAGGAAATGAAGAGAGGGTTGTGTTGGTGGCTTACCCTCCAAGGTTAGCACAAGAAACTTTCCTTCTTTATAAAAATGCTTACTCTCACTCTAACCACTCTTAATCTAAACTCAAAATCTGTATAACAAATGGAGAGAGATATGGGAAAAACCATAGAAAGAAGTTGAGAGGTGGGCTCAATTTATAGGCAACTTGGTGTAACATACTAGTTGGAATATGAAAGGACACATTAGGATTTACTTGAAATTAAAGTCTACTAGTTGGAATTTGAAAGGACAAGTTTGAATATGAATGAACCACTAATAAGGATAGTAAATGAACTACTAATAAGGATATTGAATGAACAAGTTTGTCATAAAAGCCTACTATTTGGAATAGACAAGTCACTAGGTTGTATTTTTCCTAGAATCTCATAATGGTGTGTCTTGGAAATAGATTTTTCACCTCCTCCAAGGAAGGGCTAGCCATAGGGATGTGAAGGGACTAATTTTTTAATTATTTTAAGTTCTAGGCACATTCTCCTAGGTGTATCTGTATATATATATAGCAAGATTGATGGCATACCAGGGTACAAGATATGAGTACTATTTTGGGCCAAGTTTTGAAATTTTTTAAAAAATATGAGGGCTTGAAGTTAAATACATGTAACCTAGGTAGAATTAAATTAAGTTAGGGAACCTAATTTGGTTAGAGAAATTTCTGTTTTGATAAAAATAAAAATAGCAATTGCTAACCGACAAGATTCGAATTAATTCAAGTAAACAAGGGGCTAAAAATAAATAAATAAATATAATTCAACATTAGGGTCTTAAAAGTAAATACATATTTCAGGGGCCTTACAACCTATCCCCCTTAAAACAATTTCGTCCTCGAAATTCAGCTACATACTGCTTTCGAATAGCTCGGGGTTGTAACAACGCCCGCGGGGGACCTCGCCACAGTTCGGACTCGATTTTTGTTGCGGTTCTAAATCTCGAACCAAAGAGTCCAAATCCGGCAAATCGTTTTGAAGGAAACAGATTTTTTGAAAGAAGTGCCAAACATGGACTGCTTTGCCAGATAACAGAGTCGCCACCTAAATATTTTAAATGGGAAATTTAGGAAACCCTGACTCGGTGCCAAAAGGCCACGTGTCCGTCATCACCAAAGTTGGCTCGGGAACTTGGGTACGATTAGGGAAGGTCACATCGTGAGCACCCCCTCTCGCCCGGTCAAAGACCGGCCTCTACTAATCATGATATCTGTTTTTGAAAACTTTGTATGTTCTTATTCCGGTTATTAGCCTAGGTTACTATGTGATGCTCGCAGCAAACAAGTATAGACTGGGCCGTCTGAATTGGAATTGAACATCTCATGTTTGTTTGTTTGAAAATGGTTTGATGGTGCTACCCGTAGGTAGGCTAAGATGCGGATTTTCCACCCTCGGGTGGGCTTAGAAAACAGTGATGTTGCCACTATCTAGTGGGCTTAAAACAAACAGTCAATGCATTGTCCCAATTCAGGTAACTCAACCTCCACCCACAGGCATTCAAGGCAGTTATATCACATAAGCATTTAGCCTCATGGCAAGCATGCTATCATGGCAACACTCACACGCATGCAAGGATGCTAAAGCATAACCACTTACCGAGTACTCCAAGCCAAAACAGAAAGCTTATTAGAAATCATGCATGATCCTAAAATATACAGAATGCCTAATGCAACACATGCAAAAATGCAACTATAGCAAGCTCGGCTATTCTAGAGATGACATATGAAATGCAACGGCTAACATGTATTCAACTTAGAATTGAAATACAAATGCAGTTTGTATGATGCGCCGAGCCCGATGCATGCAATACAGATGAATGATGCAAACATGCAGTCATACTGTATGCTATTTGAAATATGCCCTATATCTAACCATTCAAAGCGGGTAAATAAAAGGGAGAAAGAAATGGGGGTTGGAAGACATACATCACACTCACACCCTTATTACAGTTTTGCCCGCATGCAAGAGGGTCCGAATGAATAATAATACAGACCCGAATAAAAGAATATACAGTCCGAAATAATACAAATTCTAATTAATTAACAAATTAATTACAAAAGAATTAAAACTGGCGTGCAAGCCAGGGACTGCCTCGCTTCTGATAGATGTTGCATATTGGACTGCTTGGTGCAGAAATCCACTGGGATGCCCTGATTAGCCTCTGTTTGCACTTTTCTCGAAATGCGTGCCAGCCTCCGAAAAGTTGTTGATTGTTGATTTTGCTGCAACAGAGAGCAGGAAAAGGGCATAGCAGTGTATTTCACAAATATATGCGTACCTCGATCCTCGCGCCACCAATCACGCATATCGATGCATGATGGCCGAGGAGCCGATTCGCACAACTCAATATTGGGATGAATACATATGAATGCTACAATGAAAACCCAACTCCATCATGGATGATCCGGAGTGTCAGCGACTCGGGAATTGAGACCCGTTCCGTTACTCGGAGTACGAAACGTGCCTCGTTTCCCCTGTAATATGCATGATATGCATGAAATGCAACTAATATGCAACCTAGCATGCGCAATGCTATGAAAATGAGATGCCTCGAAAAGCGTGCACGCGGGCACGCAAACCGAGGCGATGCGGAATGACATGCGAAATGTAATGATGGACTTATACCAACATGAAGGGGGCCTCAGCCACACTCACATAGGATGCCGGAATGATAAGAATGAGGTGCCTCGAAATGCGTGCCCACTGGCACGCAAACCGAGGCAATGATGTAAAATGCAAAACGGAAGAAATGGAAGGTGCCTCGAAGTGCGTGCCCGCGGGCACGCAAACCGAGGCGATGATGAGATGAGAATCGGATAAAACCGAAGTGCCTCGAAACGCGTGCCCACAGGCGCGCAAACCGAGGCGATGATGAAAGATGAAAATCGGATAAAACCGAAGTGCCTCGAAACGCGTGCCCACAGGCGCGCAAACCGAGGCGATGATGAAATGAAAATCGGATAAAACTGAAGTGTCTCGAAACGCGTGCCCACAGGCGCGCAAACCGAGGCGATGATGAAATGAAAATCGGATAAAATCGAAGTGCGTCGAAACGCGTGCCCACAGGCACGCAAACCGAGGCGATGATGAAATATAAATCGGATAAAACAGAGCGCCTCGAAATGCGTGCATGCGGGCACGCAAACCGAGGCGGAGGCATACGCAATGCAAACCGAATAAAACAGAATGTCTCGAAATGCGTGCACACGGGCACGCAAACCGAGGCGAAGGCATACGCAATGCCAAGCGGATAAAACAGAGTGCCTCGAAATGCGTGCACACGGGCACGCAAACCGAGGCGAAGCTAAAATGGAGATCAGATAAAACTGAAGTGCCTCGAAATGCGTGCACACGGGCACGCAAACCGAGGCGATGATGTGCGATGCAAAATCGGATAAAACCGAAGTGCCTCGAAATGCGTGCACACGGACACGCAAACCGAGGCGATGACGTGCGATGCAAAATCGGATAAAACCGAAGTGCCTCGAAATGCGTGCACACGGACACGCAAACCGAGGCGATGACGTGCGATGCAAAATCGGATAAAACTGAAGTACCTCGAAATGCGTGCACACGGACACGCAAACCGATGGCGACGGCGATGCAAAATCGGATAAAACTGAAGTACCTCGAAATGCGTGCACACGGACACGCAAACCGAGGCGATGACGTGCGATGTAAAATCGGAAAAAACCGAAGTGCCTCGAAATGCGTACACACGGACACGCAAACCGAGGCGATGATGAAATGAGATGAAATGGCATACGGAATGCAACGATGGGCTTACACCAACATGGGAGAGCCTCAGCTCACTCACATAGGAGGCCGTCGGATAAAAATGAAAGTGCAAACTCGAGGCAATGCGTGCATACACGCATGAAAATGCAAATTGGGCTTACGCCAACATGAGAGGGCCTCAACCACACTCTCACATAAGGCCGTCGGATAAAATGAGTGCCTCGAAATCGTGCACTTTGGCACGCAAACCGAGGCGATGATATACACAATGCCATGACATGGAAAATGTAGATTGGGCTTATACCAACATGAGAGGGCCTCAGCCACACTCACATGGGATGCCGGAATGATAAGAATGAGGTGCCTCGAAGTGCGTGCCCATTGGCACGCAAACCGAGGCAATGCAAAAATGATGCAAATGGCATGGGAAATGATATGCAAGCATGGCAATGGAATTTCAGCACCTAAATAAAGGGGAAAACAGCCCCGAAATGATACAAAATGACAATCAATGCATGAAATCATCCCGAAAATGTGAAATTAAGCCCCGAAATGGCCTATAGCCATGCTATACATGCAAAATATGATCATGGCAGCAAGAACAGTAGCAAGGCAGTCCCAAATATGGCATTTTTCAGTAACAAACATGGCCAAAATGCAAGTATAGATAGATCAACAATAGCATGCAAAATTAGTGGCCAAAAAAAGAGGGGTATTGAGACAAGTGATATATGCAAACCCCAAATGGACAAACTTTCTTCTGCAATATTGAAGATGAGATAAAAATAAGCACAATTACAGAAGGTGACATCCTCAAAATCAGAATACAAACATGCTATAAAATCCATGCAAAGTAGGCTTCCAAATAGGCTATATCATGAGACTTGCCAAACCATGCACCAAACAGCAAACTTTTCTTCATGAAACATGTAAAGGGGGTCAAAATAAGACCCCTTTCAGTTCTGACCAAAGGCCAAAACCAAAAGCACAAGAGGCTACAAAACATGCAAGAATACGGTAAATTTGATGGATTTCAAAGGAAGTACCAAAAATATACACCAAATGGCTTAAGGCCCTCAACATAACATGAAAAGGAGACAAAAAAAAGGCTATTTCTAAGCCTGATGAAGGCTGAAATCTGGAGCCAAGTAAGCCTAACAAAGCATGCAAGAACTAGGGCCTAAAGTGAATTTCCAAGAGAGGTGGTATATAGAATGGCCAAATGAGGTTGAGCCCTTCTACAATGTTGTAGAGGGGCTCAAAATGAGCACAAAACAATTAGGGGTCGGACCCCTAAAAACAAAAGGAAATAGGCCTAAACTAGCATGCAAGATAATGGCATAAAAGCTAGATATTGAAACAAGTATATCATAGAAGCCTCAAATGAAGTTGAGTCCTTCTAAAAAGTTGTAGAGGAGCTCAAAACAAGCACAAAAGCAGTAGGGGTCGGAGCCCCAATTCTCAACCAAATAGAGTATAGGAATGAATCAAGAAAAAGCCCTAAAAGTTGGTTTTGAGGACTTACCCTTGAAGACTTGTCTTTCTTTGATTCTTGGCTCTGATTTGTAGCTTCTCAACCTCTGAAATTCACTTCCTAGCTGCTGGAATGGTAGTAAGGAAGGTGAGGCTAGGTGTTGATGAAGAGAAGACCTAGGAACTTAGAAGCTTTTTGAGGTTTTAAGCTAAGGAAATGGAGGTTTTTGGAGATGATCTCTTGAGACAAGTTTTTCCAACCTTGAAGAAGGAGGGGGAGGGGCCTTCAAATAGGCAAGAAATGGGGTGTAAAAGGGGAGGGAAAGCACCCAATCTTTCCCTCCCGAAATATCCCCCGGATGCCCCGGGATATGTTGGAAGATATCCGGACAGCTGGGACAGGCTGTAAAGCAAGAATCTGGCCGGCCAGGTAAATTTGTGGGAGGTGGCCGGCCAGCCACCCCACCTGGTCGGCCAGCCACCCAGCCTAGCCGACCGGCCACCTCAAAAAACCAACTTCAAAATTTCTGGCCGACCACCATACAAGAGTGTCCTCCCAAGTGTGTAGGATAAGGCCCCAGGGTTGGAATCTGGCAACACTGAACCAGAAGTCACAACATAGAACTTGAAAGAGAGACTCAAAACTGAAATGCACCATTTCTGGCCGAACACCATACCAAAGTGGCCTCCCAGATGTGTAGAGCAAGGATCCAAGGGTGGAATTTGGCAACACTGAACCAAGAGCCACAACATAGAGCTTGAAGGAGAGGCCCAAAAATGAACTCCATAATTTCTGGCCGACCAGTATACCAAAGGGTCCTCCCAGATGTCCTGATCACAGATATGTAACTTTGGTTGGAAGAAAATACCCCCAAGGTGTTCAACATTGGCCCGGAAGAGAGCAAAACGGGCTCCGGAGGAGCGAAACTGGTTATCTGGGATAATTGCTGGCCTTCCACCCCCCAGTGATCTTCCTGATGTTGAGACAGAGGTACCTGCCAAGTTTGAAAAAAAACCTAATGAGAAATGAACGTTCGGGGCCAAAATCGAGCAAATCGGGATCCCGAAAATGGGCTGCGGGTGCCGGAACTGGTGTTCGGCAGCGAAGTGGGTATCTGCGACCCCAGTGTCCTCTAGAATGACAAAACAGAGGTACCTGCCAAAAACCGGAGAAGATGGATGCGAAATGAATGCTCGGGACCAAAACCGCTCGGTTCGGGGTCCCGAAAACCGGCTATGAGCACCGAAAGTCGCATACGGCCACGGCAGTGGGCATCGGGGTTCCTCGGAACACTAAAAGCAGGTCTCATAAAACCGGAGAAGGCCGACGCAAAATGAATGCTCGGGACCAAAACCGCTCGGTTTGGGGTCCCAAAATGGGTCGCCGCACCGGTGGTGTTCGCCGAAGTGGGCAACGGGGGCCCCAGGGTCCCTCGGAACACTAAAACAGAGGCACATGCCAAAAACCGGAGAAGGCTGATGCAAAATGAATGCTCGGGACCAAAACCGCTCGGTTTGGGGTCCCGAAAATGGGTCGCCGGGCACCGAAAGTGGTGTTCGGTCAAGTGGCATCGGGGCCCAGGTTCCTCGGAACACTAAAACAGAGGCACATGCCAAAACCGGAGAACTTCGGAGATGGTTGGGCGGTCCCGAGCCGAGGCCGCGCGACGGCTCAAACCGAACCGGGCTCGAAATGGGCAAAATGGCCTCTGACCACGAAACGTAGCTCACGGCCACCGAGATAGTCTCTGGGACCACTCCCTTCCTCGAGAGAAAGAGAAAACCGAGCCTGGTTCGCAAACCGAGACAAGGTAGAGAAGATGGTTCGGAAGTCCGGAGATAGGGCACGCGGCCGTGACTCTGGGACTTCTGAACAAGCACAGTATGCAATATCACCGAGCGCTCAACTGGTGACGTCTGAGTCTTAAGGTCGGTCAAAAATGGGGTGTCTACAAGGGTAATTTGCCTTTACCCAATCCTGGCGCTCCTAAGTAAATTCCTCAATTCCCTGGTGACGCCATAGCACTTTCACCAAGTGAACCGTCTTGCCTCTAAGGTTCTTTTCTCGGCGATCTTGTATTGCTACTGGTCCTTCTTTAAACGTAACATCTTTGTCAAGACTGATTTCTTCCCATTTGGGGACGTGTGACGGGTCAGCGATGTATTTTCTCAACATAGACACATGGAAGACGTTGTGGATTTCTGCTAACTGCGGGGGTAGAGCTAGTCTATATGCAACTTTGCCCACTCTTTCCAATACCTCGAAAGGTCCAATATATCGTGGTGACAGCTTCCTCTTTCTCCCAAAACGTACGACTCCACGCCTGGGTTGCACCTTTAAGAACACGTGGCTGCCTACTTCAAACATCAGTGGTCTCCTCCTCCTTTCTGCATAATTCTTCTGACGGTCCTGAGCAGTCTTCAATCGTTGTCGGATCAATTTGACCTTCTCAGTAGTTTCTAGGACAAGTTCGGGTCCAACCAGATTTGCGTCACCCACTTCCGTCCAACAAATCGGCAATCTACAAGGTCGTCCGTATAATGCTTCAAAGGGTGCCATACCGATGCTAGCTTGAAAGCTGTTATTGTAGGCGAATTCAATTAGGGGTAGATGTCGTTCCCAACTTCCTTGAAAATCCATTGCGCAAGCTCTCAACATATCCTCGAGTGTTTGGATAGTGCGTTCAGATTGTCCATCTGTCTGTGGATGAAAGGCGGTGCTAAAACACAACTCTGTACCAAGAGCTTCCTGCAGGGTTCCCCAAAATCGAGAGGTGAATCGTGGATCACGATCTGAAACAATAGATACCGGAATTCCATGTAGTCGAATGATTTCCCCAATGTAAAGTCTGCACATAGACTCTAAGGTGTCGGTCATCTTAGAGGGTAAGAAATGTGCTGACTTGGTAAGACGGTCCACTATTACCCATATAGCGTCGTGCCCTCTAGGTGACTTAGGCAACCCTGTCACAAAATCCATTGTCACATACTCCCACTTCCATTCGGCTATTGGTAGAGGTTGCAACGTTCCCCCTGGTTTTTGATGTTCCGCTTTGACTTGTTGGCATGTCAAACATTTTGTTACAAATTTAGCTACTTCCTTCTTCATTCCATTCCACCAATACTGCCTCTTCACATCTTGGTACATTTTAGTCCCTCCTGGATGTACCACAAATGCAGAATGGTGACATTCCTTCAGTACCTTTTCTCTAAGTAACTCGTCACTTGGTACAAACAATCTACCTTGGTATCTTAAACTCCCATCGGGGTGAATTACCCAATCGGGCATGGGCTCTCCTGATTCTAGACGTCCCTTGATGTAGGCTACCTCTTGATCGTGTTTCTGGGCCTCTAAGACCTCATTCATGAACTTAGGCATCACCTTCTGTGCACTAAGATATGCTTCCGTTTCTTGGGATTCTACTTGGATCCTGAACTCACTGAGTGTCTTAACCATATCCCATTATTTGACGGAGATCTTAGCCATCACCCCTCTGCTCTTACGACTTAGAGCATCTGCTACTACATTGGCCTTACCAGGGTGATACGAGAGAGTGAATTGGAAATCGTCAAGATACTCCATCCATCGTCTCTGTCTCAAGTTAAGGTCCTTTTGCGTGAATAGATACTTCAAGCTCTTGTGATCTGTGAAAATTTCAAATTGTTCCCCGTATAGGTAATGTCGCCATTGCTTTAGGGCAAAAACTACGGCTGCTAACTCCAAGTCATGTGTGGGGTAATTGCGCTCATGAGGTTTCAACTGCCTGGATCCATATGCGATTACCTTTCCATTTTGCATGAGCACGCAACCTAACCCTTCTTTAGATGCATCGCAATACACAGTGTACCCCTCTTCTCATTCCGGGATGGTCAAAATTGGCGCACTAGTTAACCACTTCTTCAGCTCCTGGAAGGATTTTTCGCAAGCTTCGCCCCACTCATACTTTACTCCCTTTTGCGTCAGACGAGTCATTGGTTTAGCTAGTTTGGAGAAATCTTGGATGAACCTCCGGTAATAACCGGCCAATCCTAAAAAGCTGCGGATTTCCAACTCGATTTTTGGTTGTCGCCAATCTAATACTGCCTCCACTTTGGTTGGATCCACTGCAATCCCATTTTCCGATACCATGTGCCCTAAGAATTTTACTTCATTCAACCAGAACTCACATATACTCGCCTTGGCATATAACTAATTATCCCTAAGAACTTGAAGGACAATCCTTAAATGTTGCTCATGCTCTTCTTCAGACCTTGAATATACCAAGATGTCATCAATGAATACTACTACAAACTGGTCAAGGTATGGTCTAAAGATCTTATTCATTAGGCTCATGAATACTGCTGGTGCATTGGTTAGTCCGAAGGGCATTACTACAAATTCATAGTGGCCATATCTAGTACGAAAGGCAGTCTTTGGTATATCCTCCTCCTTGACTCGTAGTTGATGGTAACCTGACCTGAGATCGATCTTTGAATAGCACCTTGAGCCTCTAAGTTGGTCAAAAAGGTCATCAATCCTCGGGAGTGGGTACCGGTTCTTAATTGTGACTCGATTGAGTTGACGATAATCGATGCATAGCTTCAACGAACCATCCTTCTTTTTAGCAAACAAGACGGGTGCTCCCCATGGCGAAGTACTTGGCCTGACGAATCCTTTCTCGAGCAATTCCTGCAGTTGTGTTTTCAATTCTCTCAGTTCTGCTAGTGCCATGCGATACGGAGCCATGGATATTGGGGTAGTTCCAGGTTGTAACTCAATGCTAAAATCTACTTCTCGGGTTGGCGGCAATCCTGGTAATTCTATAGGAAATACATATGCATAATCGCATACTATGCGCGGAAGTTCTATTTCTCCTTGGCCTTCCTCATTTAGAATCAGGCTTGCTAGTCTATCCGCAAGTTGATCGCGCCACTGCGTTCGATGTTTTGTTGAAGCCATGGGGTCTTGTCTATCCCCCTTAAACTGGAAACGTGTTCCATCTTGCGCGTGAGCTACCACTTTCTTCTGACGACAGTCGATCACTGCTCGGTGGGCGGACAACCAGTCCATACCCAAGATGATATCGAAGTCTGACATTTCCATGACACGCAGGTTGCAAGTTAAGCGTAGGTCCAATATTCCTATCTTACAGTCTTTACAGATCGATCCTACCCGAACGCATCCTCCCATAGATGACATTACACTTAAGGCAGTTGCTAAGGGTTCACATACAAGTTCTAATGACTTAGCACAAGTAGAGGATATGAAAGAATGTGATGCACCGGTATCAAATAAAACATGCACCCAAGAATTGTATAGTACTAAATTACCCTCAATTATGGATGGGTCCGCCTCTTCTTCTTGCAAGGCAAAGATCCTGCCGATTGCCTTCTGGTTGCCACTGGCCTTGGCGTTCTGAGTTCCTCCATTCTTCTGGTACTGCTGCCCGGTAGGTCCGGTCTTGTTTGTCCAAGGCTTCTGCCCACCTAATGCCTGGGCATTTGCTCCGGGACCTCCTCCTTGGTATCCAGATGGGGGGAGTTGGGGGCATTCGCTCTTCTTGTGCCATAATTGTTGGCAATGAAAGCACTGGATTTGTCCCGCCGGCCTTTGATAGCCTCCTCTCTGAATCTATTGTTGCGGTTACTGTCTTTGCTGCTGTGGTTGTGGTCTGGAGTAGGGCTTTGAGGTCATGCTTCCCTTCTGGTTCCTCTGGGGTCCAATAGCCGCCTGACTTCCTCTTTTCTTATTCCAAGCCTTTCTGGCGTCGTTCACTTTCCTTTCAGATTCTAATGCCGTCTCCAGCACCTCGGCATATGAGGGGAGTCGTTGCGGAAGAACTCTTCCCCTAATTGTAAGGTCCAGTCCCCACTCGAACATCCTTGCTTTCTCCTCATCATTTGCCATGAGTCTAGTTGCATAACGGGCTAGCTCTTCGAATTTTGCAGCATACTGGGTCACGGTCATATTTCCTTGTTCCAGGTTTTGAAATTCCTTGACTCGTTCCCGACGGATAGTACTTGGGAAATATTTATTTAGGAATAGTTCCCTGAACTGGTTCCATGACAGGCTTTCTACGTCACGAGTGTTCTTCATCAACTCCCACCAATGGTCAGCCTCATCATCGAGCTCGAATACTGCCAAAGCTATTCTATCAGTGGCCCCGGTGATGCCCATGGTGTCTAACATTTTCTCTATCTGCCGAAGCCAATTCTCAGCTATTTTCGGGTCCGGTATGCCAACAAAAAAGGCAAAACATCAGAAACCAGGATGAATGTTGCAACCTCTACCAATAGCTGAATGGAAGTGGGAATACGTGACGATGGATTTTGTGACAGGGTTGCCTAAGTCACCTAGAGGGCGCGATGCTATATGGGTAATAGTGGACCGCCTCACCAAGTCAGCACATTTCGTACCCTATAAGATGACCGGCACTCTAGAGTCTATGTGCAGACTCTACATTGGGGAGATCATTCGACTACATGGAATTCCGGTATTTATTATGTCAGATCGTGATCCACGATTCACCACTCGATTTTGGGAGTGTATAGGAAGCTCTTGGTACCGAGTTATGTTTTAGCACCGCCTTTCACCCACAAACAGATGGACAATCTAAACGCACTATCCAAACACTCGAAGATATGCTGAGAGCTTGCGCAATGGATTTTCAAGGAAGTTGGGAACGACACCTACCCTAATTGAATTCGCCTACAACAACAGCTTTCAAGCTAGCATCGGTATGGTGCCTTTTGAAGCATTATACGAACGACCTTGCAGATCGCCGATTGTTGGACGGAAGTGGGTGATGCAAATCTGATAGGACCCAAACTTGTTCTAGAAACTACTGAGAAGGTCAAATTGATCCAACAATGGTTAGAGGCTGCCCAAGACCGTCAAAAGAATTAAGCAGATAGGAGGAAAAGACTATTAATGTTTGAAGTAAGCAGCCACGTGTTCCTAAAGGTGCAACCTAGGTATGGAGTCGTACGTTTTGGGAGAAAGGGAAAGCTGTCACCATGATATATCGGGCCTTTTGAGGTATTGGAAAGAGTGGGCGAAGTAGCTTGTAGACTAGCTCTACCCCCGCAGTTAGCAGGAATACACAACATCTTCCATGTATCTAAGTTGAGAAAACACATCGCCGACCCGACACACGTCCTCAAAAGGAAAGAGATCAGTCTTGACAAAGATGTTACGTTTAAAGAAGGACCGGTAGCAACACAAGATCATCGAGAGAAGAACCTTTGAGGCAAGACGGTTCACTTGGTGAAAGTGCTATGGCATCACCAGGGAATTGAGGAATCTGCTGGGGAGCGCCAGGATTGGGTCAAGGCAAATTACCCTGGGCTATTCGAAAGCAGTATGTAGCTGAATTTCGAGGACGAAATTGTTTTAAGGGGGATAGGTTGTAAGGCCCATGAAATATGTATTTACGTTAAGACCCTAATGTTGAATTATATTTATTTATTTATTTTTAGCCCCTCATTTACTTGAATTAATTCGAATCTTGTCGGTTAGCAATTGCTATTTTTATTTTTATCGAAACAGAAATTTCTCTAACCAGATTAGGTTCCCTAACTTAATTTAATTCTACTAAGGTTACATGTATTTAACTTCAAGCCCTCATATTTTCTTTTAAAATTTCAAAACTTACCCGAAAATAGTACTCATATCTTGTACATTGGTATGCCATCAATCTTGATATATATATATATGTATATATACATATACACCTAGGAGAATGTGCCTAGAACTTAAAATAATTAAAAAATTAGTCTCTTCACATCCCTATGGCTAGCCCATCCTTGGAGAATGTGAGAAACCTATTTCCAAGACACACCATCATGAGATATTCTAGGAAATCCAAACCTAATGACCTAGACCTAGGTTGCAAATCTCAAGACTCGTTACCTTTTAACTAAAAATCAACTAATTGATGCCAAAACCTATGATTTAGCACCTTAGTTACTCCCATCCCTTTTGACACCAACCAAAATCCTAGCTTTCCATCCAATTCCAACTAAAGGACTTTTATGTCCTTTTACCCCAAATTTGCCTGTATATACCACACCCTCCCTAGTTTGCAAACATACACACAACACACTCACTCACACACATTTTGGTTAGAGAGAGCAAGGAAGAGAAATCTAGAGGAGAAGAAGGAGGAAGAAAGGAGAGTTTCTTGTGCAAAGCTTGGAGGGTAAGCCACCAACACAACCTTATCTTCATTTCCTTTTCTAATGCATGTTCTAAAGTTTCTGAATAATTTTCCAGATCTGTTATTATCAAGTTCTTATGTCAAAAATGCTAAGGGTTGTGTATTGATTTCATCCCTCTTGTATTTTTTCCATTTTGGCACAAACCATCTTCTTTTTGTACAAATCTCTCAACTTTTCAAGGGCACTCTTTCAAACAAATTTTCTGAGCTAAACATGTGATAGTTATCATATTTTCTTCACAAAAGAAATGAAACTTTCCCATGGTGGAACCCTCTTTTTATAAATTTTCTTGTTTTGGGCATCCTACCTTAAAATCTGTTTTTGCAGCCCACTTTCAAAAATTCCATAAAAATGTAAAAAAATATTCTGGCACTCTATTTTATGTCAAAACCTTCCTTAAGGAGTTATATTTCAACTAAAATTGGTTTCATCAAAAAACATTAAGCGGTTTGAATGAAAATCAAGTTTTCGTAACGGTCGACGGATCTGGACAGATTCTGGACGGTGCTGGACTATTTTCTAAATAACTTAAAATCTGGAAAAGCAAACCCATTTCCGAAAAATGTTCTAGAAACTAGATCAAATTCTCTACGAACCATACGAAGACCGAGTTCGGTGGACGATCTAAAGTAGTCCTTTCGTATTAATCTTCACGTGATGTTAAATCTGAAAATTTGTTATGTATGGATGTTTTGTGCCCTTGTATTCATGAAAATGTTTAATGGCTTATGATCATATCTTGGCAAGATGTTGTACATGCATGTTATGTTATTTATCTTTCTTATCTTGACGATGCATGCTTATGTAGATATTATTATATTGTTTAGTTGGACTAACCTTGATTTAAAACACTTAATTCAACGGGAAACCTAATTCGGTGGGTATTGGGTTTTCGAGTACTTGAATAATGAAAAGATGAAAATATGTGATGTATGGATTATTGGGATGCGTTCCCTATTTGAAGTTAAAGTATTGTGCAAGTGGTTTTCGGAACCCTTGAACGGAGCAGTTGTATTCGGACCCTAGGTAGCTTGGTGTGAGGAGGGATTTGGGCAAGGCCCATTATTACCATCTCTTTTGAGGCCCTGTGGTTGGCGCTACGCGGTATATAACCGTTGGTAGGCATCCGAGGTTAGTTCTGCAACAAAGCAGCAAAAGAGGGGGCATACCGAATAATCCGCGTCCGATTCTTGTGGTCGGGAGGACGGAATCTCTTTGAGGGATTTCTAGTTACTAACATCTGACTCAACTCTTAATGCATTTATTTGTTTATTGGAGTATCATGCTCTACTACTTGGTGCTATAAATGTGATTGTGTATTGGACTGGGAAAAAGAGATGAGGTGTGTGTGTGTGTGTTTACTGGGCATTCAAAGCTCACGGCGTATCATGCCAGGTGAAGAAGCGGAACTCATAGCTGGAGACGACGAGCCCGAAACCTTCGAGGACTTTTGGCTATCTTAGGAATAATAAAAATTTCCTTTTTGTTATTTTGTAAGAACTCATGTAGAGTTTAAACTTTCTATTGGGATGTAATGTAATGAAACAATCTTTTGAATTAAGTATAAATGTGGTTGTTATGTATTTATATTCTATGTATGGACCTTATCGTTGCTTATGAAACCTTGTGTCAATGCCTAGTAAGATCTGTCAAAAAGGTAGTGTGCTGCCTAAGAAAGCTGGACTTAGAAGGGAGGCTATTTTGACTCCTCCGGTGATCTTACTTGGTTATTGACCATAGGACTCACTAGTGACTCTCCCTTGACTGCAACCTATAGTGTAGAATCGGGGCGTCACAATAATACAAATCTCCAAAAATAATATATAGTTGTGGACTAAAAGAATCTCCAGCTCAAACAATCTGTTTAGATGCTTCAACTCCCACAGCCACTAAATTTGCTCCATGCCTGAAAAATAAATTAATTCGGGAAGTATACAATACAACAGGAATAGCAAGGTTCAGACAGAAAATAAATTAACAGAGATCTAGTAATTACACAACCGATTAGATTCGATAAAAAAGCAATTTACCAAATTGCACAAACAAGTCAACTCGACATATGATAACTTATCTAGAACCAAATACCCTGTCCTACTCAGTACATGACCAGTGACTGGCCTCACCCCCCTCACCCAAGCACAACCGCTTATCCGGGCTATTGGTACAGAGTATATTGGCAAAGTCCACTCGATCCATGTACGGAGCATTTCCACGTCATTTAGCCAGACAAATCAACATTTCCAACACAGAATAACTACATAGAGTTCATCAAATGATTAGAGTAATCAAATGAATCAACAACGAATAATTCCATAGAATTTATCAAACAATTAGAATAATCACGAGGAGTACAACTTTATGGGAATTAAAAATAAACTCTTTGCAAAGAGAATTTGGAAGCATATTGTATACCACCCGAATTACCTCAAATCAATCTCCTCCGCCTCCAACACTTGAATCTCGATCTTTCTCCATGAATCTCCAAATTCTAAGCCATAAGGTATGTAAGGTTTCACAAAATCCACAACTCTCCTCCTTTATGAAAATACTTACTCTCACTTTAAACATTCTTAATCTAAACTCTAAATCTATATAACAAATGGAAAGAGATATGGAAAAACCATAGAAAGAAGTTGGGAGGTGAGCTCAATTTATAGGCAACTTGGTGTAACATACTAGTTGGAATATGAAAGGACACATTAGGATTTACTTGAAATTAAAGTCTACTAGTTGGAATTTGAAAGGACAAGTTTGAATATGAATGAACCACTAATAAGGATAGTAAATGAATCACTAATAAGGATATTAAATGAACAAGTTTGTCATAAAAGCCTACTATTTGGATATGAATAGACAAGTAACTAGTTGGATTATGAAAAGACACTAAAAATATGGGGTGTCACAATCTATCCCCCTTAAAATAATTTCGTCCCCGAAATTGACAATCTCTCCATTTGTTATATAGATTTTGAGTTTAGATTAAGAGTGGTTAGAGTGAGAGTAAGCATTTTTATAAAGAAGGAAAGTTTCTTGTGCTAAGCTTGAAGGGTAAGCCACCAACACAACCCTCTCTTCATTTCCTTTTCTAATGTATCTTTTTAAAGATTCTAAATAAAGTTTCAGATCTGTTATTATCAAGTCCCTATGTTGAAAATATTAAAATTTGAGTATTGTTTCCATCTCTCATGTATTTTACCCATTTTGGCACAAAACCATCTTCTTTTGTACACATCTCTCATCTTTTCATGGGTACTCTTTCAAACAAATTTTTTGAGTTAAATATGTGATAGTTAGCATATTTTCTTCACAAAAGAAATGAAACTTTCCTATGGTGGAACCCCCTTTTTATAAATTTCCTTGTTTTGGGCATTCTACCTTAAAACCTATATTTTTCAGTCAACTTTCAAAAATTTCAGAAAAATGTACAAAAATATTCTGAACCTCTATTTTATGTCAAAACCTTCCTTAAGGAGTTAGCTTTCAACTAAAATTGGTTTCATCAAAAAAAACATTGAGCGGTTTGAAAGAAAATCAAGTTTTCGTAACGGTCAACGGATCTGGACAGATTCTGGACAGCGCTGGTCTATTTTCTAAATAACTTAAAATCTGGAAAAGCAAACCCATTTCCGAAAAATGTTCTAGAAACTAGATCAAATTCTCTACGAACCATAAGAAGACCGAGTTCGGTGGATGATCTAAAGTAGTCCTTTCGTATTAATCTTCACGTGATGTTAAATTTGGAAATTTGTTATGTGTGGATGTTTTGTGCCCTTGTATTCATGAAAATGTTTATGATCATATCTTGGCAAGATGTTGTATGTGCACGTTATGTTATTTATCTTTCTCATCTTGAGGATGCATGCTTATGTGGATATTATTATATTGTTTAGTTGGACTAACCTTGATTTAAAACACTTAATTCAACGGAAAACCTAATTAGGTGGGTATTGGGTTTTCGAACACTTGAGTTATGAAAAGATGATAATATGTGATATATGGTTTGTTGGGATGTGTTCCCTAATCGAGGTTAAATCTTGCGCAAGTGGTTTTCGGGACCCTTGAAAGGAGCGGTTGTATTCGGACTCTAGGTGGTTTGGTGTAAGAAGGGATTCGGGCAAGGCCCTATTTTTACCGTCTCTTTTGAGGCCCTGCGGTTGGTGCTACGCGGTATATAACCGTTGGCTGGCATCCGAGGTTAGTTCTGCAACAAAACAGCAAAAGAGGGGGCATACTGAATAATCTGCGTCCGATTCTTGTGGTCGGGAGGACGAAATCTCTTTGGGGGATTTCTAGTTACTAACATCTTACTCAACTCTTAATGCATTTATTTGTTTATTGGAGTATCATGCTTTACTACTTGGTGCTATAAATGTGATTGTGTATTGGACTGGGAAAAAGGGGTGGGGTGTGTGTGTGTTTACTGGGCATTCAAAGCTCACGGCGTATCATGCCAGGTGATGAAGCGGAACTCGTAGCGGAAGACGACGAGCCAGAAACTTTTGAAGACTTTTGGCTATCCTAGAATATTAGAAGTTTCTTTTGATAATTTTGTAAGACTCATATGAAGCTTAAAACTTTCTTTTGGGGATGTAATGTAATGGAACAATCTTTTGAAGTAAGTATATTGTGGTTATTATGTATTTATATCCTATGTATGAACATTAACGTTGCTTATGAGACCTTGTGTCAATGCCTTGTAAGATCTGTCAAAAAGGCAGTGCGCTGCCTAAGAAAGCTGGACTTAGAAGGGAGGCTATTTTGACTCCTATAGCGATCTGGGATCTTACTTGGTTATTGACCATAGGACTCACTAGTGACTCTCCCTTGACTGCAACCTATAGTGTAGAATCGGGGCGTCACAATATGGTATCAGAGCATAGGTTCAACCCTTACCCACGCGTTTCGACCTGCGGTTAGAGACTACCTTCCCCGACTATGTTAGATTTTTTTTTTTTTTGGGACCTATCTTAGGGAATTTCTTCGAATTTCGAGCACACCAACATCAACTCGTGAGGTCCTACTTCTGGATCGTGAAATGGTTTTAACTTTGAGTTAGGCCTCACATTGCGCAGTAAGGGGTTCTATTAGTTCTACGCGTCTTCTATCGATTGTCGTACCCTCATCTTGTATTCATAACCTTTATTCAATGTCATCCTTTTCCATGATTAAGTCTTGTCTATCTGGTCTTGTTTTATATACTACTATTTGTAAATTCGATCTCCTTTGACCCTTGATTATTTTATTTAGCCCAAGACTTCTTGTAAATAATTTCATTTTCTTTACTCGGTGATAAATCTTGGATATTCAGTTTGAAATGCGGATGGCCAACGCAGTTTCAAGTTAAATATCTAGTTTAGTCACCACATCTATAACCTTAATCACATTGAAGTTCGGAACCATTACATCATACCATTCATCCATATTTCAGTTAATCCTGATGTTATCGCCATAACTGTTTCATGTTCCTCGTCTCCACTTCAATCCAATTTTAGGAATCTCGTAATTATTATTATGTATATGAAGTTGTGCTGTGCAAACACCCTAGGATAATTAAACTCTAAATTAGGAATTGCCTCTGTAGTTAGAATTTGACTTACGCCTCACCCCATTCAAAGAAAAAAACAAATGGTGGACCATGCTTCGAGGCAAGTAATAACATGAGCTTGCAAGCAACAATAGAAATGCGGTACCAGGAAATTGAAACAACCATGGCTAAAATCCCGAACCCTATCAAGAATCAAAATTTGAAGGAGTTTTACTATCTTTGTGGAAATAATCAGCACAACATTGACTTCAGAATGAAAGGAGGTAGAATCCAAGAGGATTTGGAGCTTGTGGAAAGAAAACCCAACTTCATAAGGGACCAAAAAGGAGCAACCAGAAGGCAACTGGCAGAGTCTTTGCCTTGCAAGAGGAAGATGCAGACCCGTCTGTAATTGAGGGTAATTTAATGATATACAATTCTTGGGTGAATGTTTTATTTGATATGGGTACATCACATTCTTTCATATCCTCTACTTGTGCTAAGTCATTAGAACTTGAATGTGAACCTTTAGAAACGGCCTTAAGTGTAATGTCACCTATGGGAGGATGCGTTCGGGTAGGATCAATCTGTAAAGACTGTAAGATAAGAATATCGGACCTACGCTTAATTTGCAACCTGCGTGTCATGGAAATGTCAGACTTCGATATCATCTTGGGTATGGACTGGTTGTCCGCCCACCGAGCAGTGATCGACTGTCGTCAGAAGAAAGTGGTAGCTCACGCGCAAGATGGAACACGTTTCCAGTTTAAGGGGGATAGACAAGACCCCATGGCTTCAACAAAACATCGAACGCAGTGGCGCGATCAACTTGCGAATAGACTAGCAAGCCTGATTCTAAATGAAAAAGGCCAAGGAGAAATAGAACTTCCGCTCATAGTATGCGATTATGCAGATGTATTTTCTACAGAATTACCAGGATTGCCGCCAACCCAAGAAGTAGATTTTAGCATTGAGTTACAACCTGGAACTACCCCAATATCCATGGCTCCGTATCGCATGGCACCAGCAGAATTGAGAGAATTGAAAACACAACTGCAGGAATTGCTCGAGAAAGGATTCGTCAGGCCAAGTACTTCGCCATGGGGAGCACCCGTGTTGTTTGCTAAAAAGAAGGATGGATCGTTGAGACTATGCATCGATTATCGTCAACTCAATCGAGTCACGATTAAGAACCGGTACCCACTCCCGAGGATTGATGACCTTTTTGACCAACTTAGAGGCTCAAGGTGCTATTCAAAGATCGATCTCAGGTCAGGTTACCATCAACTACGAGTCAAGGAGGAGGATATACCAAAGACTGCCTTTCGTACTAGATATGGCCACTATGAATTTGTAGTAATGCCCTTCGGACAAACCAATGCACCAGCAGTATTCATGAGCCTAATGAATAAGATCTTTAGACCATACCTTGACCAGTTTGTAGTAGTATTCATTGATAACATCTTGGTATATTCAAGGTCTGAAGAAGAGCATGAGTAACATTTAAGGATTGTCCTTCAAGTTCTTAGGGATAATCAGTTATATGCCAAGGCAAGTAAATGCGAGTTCTGGTTGAATGAAGTAAAATTCTTAGGGCACGTGGTATCGGAAAATGGGATTGCAGTGGATCTAACCAAAGTGGAGGCAGTATTAGATTGGCAACAACCAAAAACCGTGTTGGAAATCCACAGCTTTTTAGGATTGGCCGGTTATTACCGGAGGTTCATCCAAGATTTCTCCAAACTAGCTAAACCAATGACTCGTTTGACGCAAAAGGGAGTAAAGTATGAGTGGGACAAAGCTTGCAAAAAATCCTTCCAGGAGCTGAAGAAGAGGTTAACTAGTGCGCCAATTTTGACCATCCCGGAACGAGAAGAGGGGTACACTGTGTATTGCGATGCGTCTAAAGAAGGGTTAGGTTGCGTGCTCATGCAAAATGGAAAGGTAATCGCATATGGATCCAGGCAGTTGAAACCTCATGAGCGCAATTACCCCACACACGACTTGGAGTTAGCAGCCGTAGTTTTTGCCCTAAAGCAATGGCGACATTACCTATACGGGGAACAATTTGAAATTTTCACAGCTCACAAGAGCTTGAAGTATCTATTTACGCAAAAGGACCTTAACTTGAGACAGAGACGATGGATGGAGTATCTTGAGGATTTCCAATTCACTCTCTCGTATCACCCTGGTAAGGCCAATGTAGTAGCAGATGCTCTAAGTCGTAAAAGCAGAGGGGTGATGGCTAAGATCTCCGTCAAAGAATGGGATATGGTTAAGACACTCAGTGAGTTCAGGATCCAAGTAGAATCTCAAGATACAGAAGCATATCTTAGTGCACAGAAAGTGATGCCTAAGTTCATGAATGAGGTCTTAGAGGCCCAGAAACACGATCAAGAGGTAGCCTACATCAAGGGACGTCTGGAATCAGGAGAGCCAATGCCCAATTGGGTAATTCACCCCGATGGGAGTTTAAGATACCAAGGTAGATTGTTTGTACCAAGTGACGAGTTACTTAGAGAAAAGGTACTGAAGGAATGTCACCATTCTGCATTTGCGGTACATCCAGGAGGGACTAAAAGGTACCAAGATTTGAAGAGGCAGTATTGGTGGAATGGAATGAAGAAGGAAGTAGCTAAATTTGTAACAAAATGTTTGACATGCCAACAAGTCAAAGCGGAACATCAGAAACCAGGGGGAATGTTGCAACCTCTACCAATAGCCGAATGGAAGTGGGAGTATGTGACGATGGATTTTGTGACAGGGTTGCCTAAGTCACCTAGAGGGCGTGACGCTATATGGGTAATAGTGGACCATCTTACCAAGTCAGCACATTTCTTACCCTATAAGATGACCGACACCATAGAGTCTATGTGCAGACTCTACATTGGAGAAATCATTCGACTACATGGAATTCCGGTATCTATTGTGTCAGATCATGATCCACGATTCACCTCTCGATTTTGGGGAAGCCTGCAGGAAGCTCTTGGTACAGAGTTGTGTTTTAGCACCGCCTTTCACCCGCAGACAGATGGACAATCTGAACGCACTATCCAGACACTCGCGGATATGTTGAGAGCATGCGCAATGGATTTTCAAGGAAGTTGGGAACTACATCTACCCCTAATTGAATTCGCCTACAATAACAGCTTTCAAGCTAGCATCGGTATGGCACCCTTTGAAGCATTATACGGACGACCTTATAGATCGCCGATTTGTTGGATGGAAGTGGGTGACGCAAATCTGGTAGGACCCGAACTTGTCATAGAAACTACTGAGAAGGTCAAATTGATCCGACAACGATTGAAGACTGCTCAGGACCGTCAGAAGAATTATGCAGACAAGAGAAGTAGACCACTGATGTTTGAAGTAGGCAGCCACATGTTCTTAAAGGTGCAACCCAGGCGTGGAGTCGTACGTTTTGGGAGAAAGGGGAAGCTGTCACCACGATATATTGGACCTTTTGAGGTATTGGAAAGAGTGGGCAAAGTAGCATATAGACTAGCTCTACCCAGCTTGATTAGCGAGGAATCCTAGCGTCTTCCATGTGTCCATGTTGAGAAAATACATCGCTGACCCGTCACACGTCCTCAAATGGGAAGAAATCAGTTTTGACAAAGATGTTACGATTAAACAAGGACCAGTAGCAATACAAGATCGCCGAGAAAAGAACCTTAGGGGCAAGATGGTTCACTTGGTGAAAGTGCTATGGCGTCACCAGGGAATTGAGGAATCTACTTGGGAGCGCCAGGATTGGGTAAAGGCAAATTACCCCGAGCTATTCGAAAGCAGTATGTAGCTGAATTTCGGGGACAAAATTATTTTAAGGGGGATAGATTGTGACACCCCATATTTTTAGTGTCTTTTCATAATCCAACTAGTGACTTGTCTATTCATATCCAAATAGTAGGCTTTTATGACAAACTTGTTCATTTAATATCCTTATTAGTGATTCATTTACTATCCTTATTAGTGGTTCATTCATATTCAAACTTGTCCTTTCAAATTCCAACTAGTAGACTTTAATTTCAAGTAAATCCTAATGTGTCCTTTCATATTCCAACTAGTATGTTACACCAAGTTGCCTATAAATTGAGCTCACCTCTCAAATTCTTTCTATGGTTTTTCCATATCTCTTTCCATTTGTTATATAGATTTAGAGTTTAGATTAAGAATGTTTAAAGTGAGAGTAGGCATTTTCATAACGGAGGAGAGTTGTAGATTTTGTGAAACCTTACATACCTTATGGCTTAGAATTTGGAGATTAATGGAGAAAGATCGAGATGCGAGTGTTGGAGACGGAGGAGATTGATTTGAGGTAATTTGGGTGGTATACAATATGCTTCCCAAATTCTCTTTGCAAAGAGTTTATTTTTAATTCCCATAAAGTTGTACTCCTCGTGATTATTCTAATTGTTTGATAAATTCTATGGAATTATTCGTTGTTGATTCATTTGATTACTCTAATCATTTGATGAACTCTGTGTAGTTATTCTGTGTTGGAAATGTTGATTTGTCTGGCTAAATGACGTGGAAATGCTCCGTACATGGATCGAGTGGACTTTGCCAATATACTCTGTACCAATAGCCCGGATAAGCGGTTGTGCTTGGGTGAGGGGGGTGAGGCCAGTCACTGGTCATGTACCGAGTAGGACTGGGTATTTGCTTCTAGATAAATTATCATATGTCGAGTTGACTTGTTTGTGCAATTTGGTAAATTGCTTGTTTATCGAATCTAATCGGTTGTGTAATTGCTGGATCTCTGTTAATTTATTTTCTGTCTGAACCTTGCTATTCCTGTTGTATTGTATACTTCCTGAATTAATTTATTTTTCAGGCATGGAGCAAATTTAGTGGCGGTGGGAGTTGAAGCATCTAAAGAGATTATTTGAGTTTGAGATTCTTTTAGTCCACAACTATATATTATTTTTGGAGATTTGTATAATTAATATTTTGGAGACATTTGAGTTAATTATTTGTGGAGATGATTTGTATATTTACGATTATATATTTGAGGTTGATTTGATTTATTAACGATCCGGAAGTCGGGGTGTTACAAAATACCAAGTTGTGACGCCCCGATTCTACACTAAAGGTTGCAGAAGGGAAAGTCACTAGTGAGTCCTATGGTCAATAACCAAGTAAGATCCCAGATCGCCAGAGGAGTCAAAATAGCCTCCCTTCTAAGTCCAGCTTTCTTAGGCAGCGCACTGCCTTTTTGACAGATCTTACAAGGCATTGACACAAGGTCTCATAAACAACGTTAATGTTCATACATAGGATATAAATACATAATAACCACAATATACTTGCTTCAAAAGATTGTTCCATTACATTACATCCCCAAAAGAAAGTTTTAAGCTTCATATGAGTCTTACAAAATTATCAAAAGAAACTTCTAATATTCTAGGATAGCCAAAAGTCTTCAAAAGTTTCCGGCTCGTCGTCTTCCGCTACGAGTTCCGCTTCGTCACCTGGCATGATACGCCGTGAGCTTTGAATGCCCAGTAAACATACACACACCCCAACCCTTTTTCCCAGTCCAATACACAATCACATTTATAGCACCAAGTAGTAAAGCATGATAATAAACAAATAAATGCATTAAGAGTTGAGTCAGATGTTAGTAACTAGAAATCCCCCAAAGAGATTCCGTCCTCCCAACCACAAGAATCGGACGCGGATTATTCGGTATGCCCCCTCTTTTGCTGCTTTGTTGCAGAACTAACCTCGGATGCCTACCAACAGTTATATACCGCATAGCGCCAACCGCAGGGCCGCAAAAGAGACGGTAAAAATAGGGCCTTGCCCGAATCCCTCCTTACACTAAACCACCTAGGGTCCGAATACAACCGCTCCGTTCAAGGGTCCCGAAAACCACTTGCGCAAGATTTAACCTCGAATAGGGAACACATCCCAACAAACCATATATCACATATTATCATCTTTTCATAACTCAAGTGTTCGAAAACCCAATACCCACCAAATTAGGTTTCCCGTTGAATTAAGTGTTTTAAATCAAGGTTAGTCCAACTAAACAATATAATAATATCCACATAAGCATGCATCCTCAAGATAAGAAAGATAAATAACATAACGTGCACATACAACATCTTGCCAAGATATGATCATAAACATTTTCATGAATACAAGGGCACAAAACATCCATACATAACAAATTTCCAGATTTAACGTCACGTGAAGATTAATACGAAAGGACTACTTTAGATCATCCACCAAACTCGGCCTTCCTATGGTTCGTAGAGAATTTGATCTAGTTTCTAGAACATTTTTCGGAAACGGGTTTGCTTTTCCAGATTTTAAGTTATTTAGAAAATAGTCCAGCGCTGTCCAGAATCTGTCCAGATCCGTCGACCATTACGAAAACTTGATTTTCTTTCAAACCGCTCAATGTTTTTTTTGATGAAACCAATTTTAGTTGAAAGCTAACTCCTTAAGGAAGGTTTTGACATAAAATAGAGGTTCAGAATATTTTTGTACACTTTTCTGAAATTTTTGAAAGTTGACTGAAAAAAACAGGTTTTAAGGTTGAATGCCCAAAACAAGGAAATTTATAAAAAGGGGGTTCCACCATGGGAAAGTTTCATTTCTTTTGTGAAGAAAATATGCTAACTATCACATTTTTAACTCAGAAAATTTGTTTGAAAGAGTACCCATGAAAAGTTGAGAGATGTGTACAAAAGAAGATGGTTTTGTGCCAAAATGGGTAAAATACATGAGAGATGGAAACAATACTCAAATCTTAATATTTTCAACATAGGGACATGATAATAACAGATCTGAAACTTTATTTAGAATCTTTAGAAACATGCATTAGAAAAGGAAATGAAGAGAGGGTTGTGTTGGTGGCTTACCCTCCAAGCTTACCACAAGAAACTTTCCTTCTTTATAAAAATGCTTACTCTCACTCTAACCACTCTTAATCTAAACTCAAAATCTGTATAACAAATGGAGAGAGATATGGGAAAAACCATAGAAAGAAGTTGAGAGGTGAGCTCAATTTATAGGCAACTTGGTGTAACATACTAGTTGGAATATGAAAGGACACATTAGGATTTACTTGAAATTAAAGTCTACTAGTTGGAATTTGAAAGGACAAGTTTGAATATGAATGAACCACTAATAAGGATAGTAAATGAATCACTAATAAGGATATTAAATGAACAAGTTTGTCATAAAAGCCTACTATTTGGAATAGACAAGTCACTAGGTTGTATTTTTCCTAGAATCTCATAATGGTGTGTCTTGAAAATAGATTTTTTTACCTCCTCCAAGGAAGGGCTGGCCATAGGGATGTGAAGGGACTAATTTTTTATTTATTTTAAGTTCTAGGCACATTCTCCTAGGTGTATATGTATATATATATAGCAAGATTGATGGCATACCAGGGTACAAGATATGAGTACTATTTTGGGCCAAGTTTTGAAATTTTTAAAAAAATATGAGGGCTTGAAGTTAAATACATGTAACCTAGGTAGAATTAAATTAAGTTAGGGAACCTAATTTGGTTAAAGAAATTTCTGTTTCGATAAAAATAAAAATAGCAATTGCTAACAAACAAGGTTAATTAATTCAAGTAAGCGAGGGCTAAAATAAATAAATAAATATAATTCAACATTAGGGTCTTAAAAGTAAATACATATTTCAGGGGCCTTACAACCTATCCCCCTTAAAACAATTTCGTCCTCGAAATTCAGCTACATACTTCTTTCGAATAGCTCAGGGTAATTTGCCTTGACCCAATCCTGGCACTCCCAAGTAGATTCCTCAATTCCCTGGTGATGCCATAGCACTTTCACCAAGTGAACCGTCTTGCCTCTAAGGTTCTTTTCTCAGCGATCTTGTATTGCTACTGGTCCTTCTTTAAACGTAACATCTTTGTCAAGATTGATTTCTTCCCATTCGAGGACGTGTGACGGGTCAGCAATGTATTTTCTCAACATAGACACATGGAAGACGTTGTGGATTCCTGCTAACTGCGGGGGTAGAGCTAGTCTATTTGCTACTTCGCCCACTCGTTCCAATACCTCGAAAGGTCCAAGATATCGTGGTGACAGCTTCCCCTTTCTCCCAAAATGTCCGACTTCACGCCTGGGTTGCACCTTTAAGAACACGTGGCTGCCTACTTCAAACATCAGTGGTCTCCTTCTCTTGTCTGCATAATTCTTCTGACGGTCCTGAGCAGTCTTCAATCATTGTCGGATCAATTTGACCTTCTCAGTAGTTTCTAGGACAAGTTCGGGTCCTACCAGATTTGCATCACCCACTTCCGTCCAACAAATCGGCGATCTACAAGGTCGTCCGTATAATGCTTCAAAGGGTGCCATATCGATGCTAGCTTGAAAGCTGTTATTGTAGGCGAATTCAATTAGGGGTAGATGTAGTTCCCAACTTCCTTGAAAATCCATTGCGCAAGCTCTCAACATATCCTCGAGTGTCTGGATAGTGCGTTCAGATTGTCCATCTGTCTGTGGATGAAAGGCGATGCTAAAACACAACTCTGTACCAAGAGCTTCCTGCAGGCTTCCCCAAAATCGAGAGGTGAATCGTGGATCACGATCTGACACAATAAATACCGGAATTCCATGTAGTCGAATGATCTCCCCAATGTAGAGTCTGCACATAGACTCTAGAGTGCCGGTCATCTTATAGGGTACGAAATTTTCTGACTTGGTGAGGCGTTCCACTATTACCCATATAACATCGCGCCCTCTAGGTGACTGAGGCAACCCTGTCACAAAATCCATCGTCACGTATTCCCACTTCCATTCAGCTATTGTGACACCCCATATTTTTAGTGTCTTTTTATAATCCAACTAGTGACTTGTCTATTCATATCCAAATAGTACGCTTTTATGACAAACTTGTTCATTTAATATCCTTGTTATTGATTCATTTACTATCCTTATTAGTGGTTCATTCATATTCAAACTTGTCCTTTCAAATTCCAACTAGTAGACTTTAATTTCAAGTAAATCCTAATGTGTCCTTTCATATTCCAACTAGTATGTTACACCAAGTTGCCTATAAATTGAGCTCACCTCTCAAATTCTTTCTATGGTTTTTCCATATCTCTTTCCATTTGTTATATAGATTTAGAGTTTAGATTAAGAATGTTTAAAGTGAGAGTAAGCATTTTCATAAAGGAGGAGAGTTGTAGATTTTGTGAAACCTTACATACCTTATGGCTTAGAATTTGGAGATTAATGGAGAAAGATCGAGATGCGAGTGTTGGAGACGGAGGAGATTGATTTGAGGTAATTCGGGTGGTATACAATATGCTTCCCAAATTCTTTTTGCAAAGAGTTTATTTTTAATTCCCATAAAGTTGTACTTCTCGTGATTATTCTAATTGTTTGATAAATTCTATGGAATTATTCGTTGTTGATTCATTTGATTACTCTAATCATTTGATGAACTCTGTGTAGTTATTCTGTGTTGGAAATGTTGATTTGTCTGGCTAAATGACGTGGAAATGCTCCGTACATGGATTGAGTGGACTTTGCCAATATACTCTGTACCAATAGCCCGGATAAGCGGTTGTGCCTGGGTGAGGGGGGTGAGGCCAGTCACTGGTCATGTACCGAGTAGGACCAGGTATTTGCTTCTAGATAAATTATCATATGTCGAGTTGACTTTTTTGTGCAATTTGGTAAATTGCTTGTTTGTCGAATCTAATCGGTTGTGTAATTGCTGGATCTCTGTTAATTTATTTTCTGTCTGAACCTTGCTATTCCTATTGTACTATATACTTCCCGAATTAATTTATTTTTCAGGCATGGAGCAAATTTAGTGGTGGTGGGACTTGAAGCATCTAAAGAGATTATTTGAGTTGGAGATTCTTTTAGTCCACAAGTATATATTATTTTTGGAGATTTGTATAATTAATGTTTTGGAGACATTTGAGTTAATTATTTGTGGAGATGATTTGTATATTTCCGATTATAAATTTGAGGTTGATTTGATTTATTAACGATCAGAAAGTCGGGGCGTTTTTGTAACGCCCCGACTTCCGGATCGTTAATAAATCAAATCAACTTCAAATTTATAATCGCAGTTAACTCAAAATCCCAAATATACAACTCATCTCCACAAATAATTCACTCAAATGTCTCCAAAATATTAATTATACAAATCTCCAAAAATAATATATAGTTGTGGACTAAAAGAATCTCTAACTCAAACAATCTCTTTAGATGCTTCAACTCCCACCGCCACTAAATTTGCAACATGCCTGAAAAATAAATTAGTTCGGGAAGTATACAATACAACAGGAATAGCAAGGTTGATTGAAAAAATAAATTAACAGAGATCAAATTGCACAAAAAAAGTGATAATTTTAAGGATATTGAATGAACAAGTTTGTCATAAAAGCCTGCTATTTGGAATAGACAAGTCACTAGGTTGTATTTTTCCTAGAATCTCATAATGGTGTGTCTTGAAAATAGATTTTTTTTACCTCCTCCAAGGAAGGGCTAGCCATAGGGATGTGAAGGGACTAATTTTTTTAATTATTTTAAGTTCTAGGCATATTCTCCTAGGTGTATATATCTATATATAGCAAGATTGATGGCATACCAAGGTACAAGATATGAGTACTATTTTGGGGCAAGTTTTGAAATTTTTTAAAAAAATATGAGGGTTTGAAGTTAAATACATGTAACCTAGGTAGAATTAAATTAAGTTAGGGAACCTAATTTGGTTAAAGAAATTTCTGTTTCGATAAAAATAAAAATAGCAATTGCTAACCGACAAGGTTCGAATTAATTCAAGTAAACGAGGGGCTAAAAATAAATAAATAAATATAATTCAACATTAGGGTCTTAAAAGTAAATACATATTTCAGGGGCCTTAAAACCTATCCCTCTTAAAACAATTTCGTCCTCGAAATTCAGCTACATACTACTTTCGAATAGCTCGGGGTAATTTACCTTTACCCAATCCTAGTGCTCCCAAGTAGATTCCTCAATTCCCTGGTGACGCCATAGCACTTTCACCAAGTGAACCGTCTTGCCCCTAAGGTTCTTTTCTCGGCGATCTTGTATTGCTACTGGTCCTTCTTTAAACGTAACATCTTTGTCAAGACTGATTTCTTCCCATTTGAGGACGTATGACGGGTCAGCGATGTATTTTCTTGACATAGACACATGGAAGACGTTGTGGATTCCTGCTAACTGCGGGGGTAGAGCTAGTCTATATGCTACTTCACCCACTCTTTCCAATACCTCGAAAGGTCCAATATATCGTGGTGACAGCTTCCCCTTTCTCCCCAAAGCGTCGACTCACGCTTTGGGTTGCACCTTTAAGAACACGTGGCTGCCTACTTCAAACATCATTGGTCTCCTTCTCTTGTCTGCATAATTCTTCTGACGGTCCTGAGCAGTCTTCAATCGTTGTCGGATCAATTTGACCTTCTCAGTAGTTTCTAGGACAAGTTCAGGTCCTACCAGATTTGCGTCACCCACTTCCGTCCAACAAATCGGCGATCTACAAGGTCGTCCGTATAATGCTTCAAAGGGTGCCATATCGATGCTAGCTTGAAAGCTGTTATTGTAGGCGAATTCAATTAGGGGTAGATGTAGTTCCCAACTTCCTTGAAAATCCATTGCGCAAGCTCTCAACATATCCTCTAGTGTCTGGATAGTGCGTTCAAATTGTCCATCTGTCTGCAGGTGAAAGGCGGTGCTAAAACACAACTCTGTACCAAGAGCTTCCTGCAGGCTTCCCCAAAATCGAGAGGTGAATCGTGGATCACGATCTGACACAATAGATACCGGAATTCCATGTAGTCAAATGATTTCCCCAATGTAGAGTCTGCACATAGACTCTATGGTGTCGGTCAGCTTATAGGGTAAGAAATGTGCTGACTTGGTAAGACGGTCCACTATTACCCATATAGCGTCGCGCCCTCTAGGTAACTTAGGCAACCCTATCACAAAATCCATCGTCACATACTCCCACTTCCATTCGGCTATTGGTAGAGGTTGCAACATTCCCCCTGGTTTCTGATGTTCCGCTTTGACTTGTTGGCATGTCAAACATTTTGTTACAAATTTAGCTACTTCCTTCTTCATTCCATTCCACCAATACTGCCTCTTCACATCTTGGTACATTTTAGTCCCTCCTGGATGTACCGCAAATGCAGAATGGTGACATTCCTTCAGTACCTTTTCTCTAAGTAACTCGTCACTTGGTACAAACAATCTACCTTGGTATCTTAAACTCCCATCGGGGTGAATTACCCAATCGGGCATGGGCTCTCCTGATTCTAGACGTCCCTTGATGTAGGCTACCTCTTGATCGTGTTTCTGGGCCTCTAAGACCTCATTCATGAACTTAGGCATCACCTTCTGTGCACTAAGATATGCTTCCGTTTCTTGGGATTCTACTTGGATCCTGAACTCACTGAGTGTCTTAACCATATCCCATTATTTGACGGAGATCTTAGCCATCACCCCTCTGCTCTTACGACTTAGAGCATCTGCTACTACATTGGCCTTACCAGGGTGATACGAGAGAGTGAATTGGAAATCCTCAAGATACTCCATCCATCGTCTCTATCTCAAGTTAAGGTTCTTTTGCGTGAATAGATACTTCAAGCTCTTGTGATCTGTGAAAATTTCAAATTGTTCCGCGTATAGGTAATGTCGCCATTGCTTTAGGGCAAAAACTACGGCTGCTAACTCCAAGTCGTGTGTGGGGTAATTGCGCTCATGAGGTTTCAACTGCCTGGATCCATATGCGATTACCTTTCCATTTTGCATGAGCACGCAACCTAACCCTTCTTTAGATGCGCATACATACGATGTACCCTCTTCTCGTTCCGGGATGGTCAAAATTGGCGCACTAGTTAACCTCTTCTTCAGCTCCTGGAAGGATTTTTCGCAAGCTTCGTCCCACTCATACTTTGCTCCTTTTTGCGTCAGACGAGTCATTGGTTTAGCTAGTTTGGAGAAATCTTGGATGAACCTCCGGTAATAACCGGCCAATCCTAAAAAGTTGCGGATTTCCGACACGGTTTTTGGTTGTTGCCAATCTAATACTGCCTCCACTTTGGTTGGATCCACTGCAATCCCATTTTCTGATACCACGTGCCCTAAGAATTTTACTTCATTCAACCAGAACTCGCATTTACTCGCCTTGGCATATAACTGATTATCCCTAAGAACTTGAAGCACAATCCTTAAATGTTGCTCATGCTCTTCTTCAGACCTTGAATATACCAAGATGTCATCAATGAATACTACTACAAACTGGTCAAGGTATGGTCTAAAGATCTTATTCATTAGGCTCATGAATACAGCTGGTGCATTGGTTAGTCCGAAGGGCATTACTACAAATTCATAGTGGCCATATGTAGTACGAAAGGCAGTCTTTGGTATATCCTCCTCCTTGATTCGTAGTTGATGGTAACCTGACCTGAGATCGATCTTTGAATAGCACCTTGAGCCTCTAAGTTGGTCAAAAAGGTCATCAATCCTTGGGAGTGGGTACCGGTTCTTAATCGTGACTCGATTGAGTTGACGATAATCGATGCATAGTCTCAACGATCCATCCTTCTTTTTAGCAAACAAGACGGGTGCTCCCCATGGTGAAGTACTTGGCCTGACGAATCCTTTCTCGAGCAATTCCTGCAGTTGTGTTTTCAATTCTCTCAGTTCTGCTGGTGCCATGCGATACGGAGCCATGGATATTGGGGTAGTTCCAGGTTGTAACTCAATGCTAAAATCTACTTCTCGGGTTGGCGGCAATCCTGGTAATTCTGTAGGAAATACATCTGCATAATCGCATACTATGCGCGGAAGTTCTATTTCTCCTTGGCCTTCCCCATTTAGAATCAGGCTTGCTAGTCTATCCGCAAGTTGATCGCGCCACTGCGTTCGATGTTTTGTTGAAGCCATGGGGTCTTGTCTATCCCCCTTAAACTGGAAATGTGTTCCATCTTGCGCGTGAGCTACCACTTTCTTCTGACGACAGTCGATCACTGCTCGGTGGGCGGACAACCAGTCCATACCCAAGATGATATTGAAGTCTGACATTTCCATGACACGCAGGTTGCAAATTAAGCGTAGGTCCGATATTCCTATCTTACAGTCTTTACAGATCGATCCTACCCGAACGCATCGTCCCATAGGTGACATTACACTTAAGGTAGTTGCTAAGGGTTCACATACAAGTTCTAATGACTTAGCACAAGCAGAGGATATGAAAGAATGTGATGCACCGGTATCAAATAAAACATGCACCCAAGAATTGTATAGTACTAAATTACCCTCAATTACGGATGGGTCTGCCTCTTCCTCTTGCAAGGCAAAGATCCTGTCGGTTGCCTTCTGGTTGCCACTGGCGTTGGCGTTCTGAGTTCCTCCATTCTTCACTTCTTTGCTAGGTCGGTCTTGTTTGTCCAAGGCTTCTGCCCACCTAATGCCTGGGCATTTGCTCCGGGACCTTCTCCTTGGTATCCAGATGGGGAGAGTTGGGGGCATTCGCTCTTCTTGTGCCCTAACTGTTGGCAATGAAAGCACTGGATTTGTCCCACCGGCCTTTGATAGCCTCATCTCTGAATCTGTTGTTGTGGTTCTTTGTCTTTCTTCTTTGTGGTTGTGTGATGCAGGTAGGGCTTTGAGGTCATGCTTCCCTTCTGGTTCCTCTGGGGTCCAATAGTCGCCTGACTTCCTCTTCTCTTATTCCAAGCCTTTTTGGCGTCGTTCACTTCCCTTTCAGATTCTAATGCCGTCTCCAGCACCTCGGCATATGAGGGGAGTCGTTGCGGGAGAACTCTTCCCCTAATTGTAAGGTCCAGTCCCCACTCGAACATCCTTGCTTTCTCCTCATCATTTGCCACGAGTCTAGTTGCATAGCGGGCTAGCTCTTCGAATTTTGCAGCATACTGGGTCACGGTCATATTTCCTTGTTCCAGGTTTTGAAATTCCTTGACTCGTTCCCGGCGGATAGTACTTAGGAAATATTTATTTAGGAATAGTTCCCTGAACTGGTTCCATGACAGGCTTGCTACGTCACGAGTGTTCTTCATCAACTCCCACCAATGGTCAGCCTCATCATCGAGCTCGAATACTGCCAAAGCTATTCTATCAGCGGCCTCGGTGATGCCCATGGTGTCAAGCATTTTCTTTATCTGCCGAAGCCAATTCTCAGCTATTTTCGGGTCCGGTATGCCTGTGAACTTTGGAGGCCTCTGCTTCCGAAACTCGGAAAAGAGTCGAGTCCTCTCATTCTATCGATTGTTCCTTATTTGCCCTAGTTCCTCCAAAATCTGATGACCTAGGTTGTTGGGGATGTCGGCCCTTGCGGGGATGGGTTCGTGTTGATGTCTAGGACGGTTTCGTACATTGTTGCTGGTTTCAGTATAGCCATTGGCTCGCGTGTCTACCATTCTGTTCATGTCACGAGGTGAGTTGGTTTCCAATCTTAGAAAATCTTACTACTTAGTTTTGAAATAAAGGTTCAATTTCCTTAGGGTGCACCAAATCAGGTAACAGTCAATAACATAGATCAACATCAACTCGTGAGGTCCTACTTCTTAGAAAATCTACCATTTTTTTTTACCTCAAATACTGAACCCAATTATTAATCACCCCATAGATCCCATGTAAGACCTAATCCCTACGCTCTGATACCATTTGTAACGCCCCGACTTCCGGATCGTTAATAAATCAAATCAACCTCAAATTTATAATCGTAAATATACAAATCATCTCCACAAATAATTAACTCAAATGTCTCCAAAATATTAATTATACAAATCTCCAAAAATAATATATAGTTGTGGACTAAAAGAATCTCCAACTCAAATAATCTCTTTAGATGCTTCAACTCCCACCGCCACTAAATTTGCTCCGTGCCTAAAAAATAAATTAATTCGGGAAGTATACAATACAACAGGAATAGCAAGGTTCAGACAGAAAATAAATTAACAGAGATCCAGCAATTACACAACCGATTAGATTCGACACACAAGCAATTTACCAAATTGCACAAACAAGTCAACTCGACTTATGATAATTTATCTAGAATCAAATACCCGGTCCTACTAGGTACATGACCAGTGACTGGCCTCACCCCCCTCACCCAAGCACAACCGCTTATCCGGGCTATTGGTACAGAGTATATTGGCAAAGTCCACTCGATCCATGTACGGAGCATTTTCACGTCATTTAGCCAGACAAATCAACATTTCCAATACAGAATAACTACACAGAGTTCATCAAATGATTAGAGTAATCAAATAAATCAACAACGAATAATTCCATAGAATTTATCAAACAATTAGAATAATCACGAGGAGTACAACTTTATGGGAATTAAAAATAAACTCTTTGCAAAGAGAATTTGGAAAGCATATTGTATACCACCCGAATTACCTCAAATCAATCTCCTCCGTCTCCAATACTCGAATCTCGATCTTTCTCCATGAATCTCCAAATTCTAAGCCATAAGGTATGTAAGGTTTCACAAAATCTACAACTCTCCTCCTTTATGAAAATGCTTACTGTCACTTTAAACATTCTTAATCTAAACTCTAAATCTATATAACAAATGGAAAGAGATATGGAAAAACCATAGAAAGAAGTTGAGAGGTGAGCTCAATTTATAGGCAACTTGGTGTAACATACTAGTTGGAATATGAAAGGACACATTAGGATTTACTTGAAATTAAAGTCTACTAGTTGGAATTTGAAAGGACAAGTTTGAATATGAATGAACCACTAATAAGGATAGTAAATGAATCACTAATAAGGATATTAAATGAACAAGTTTGTCATAAAAGCCTACTATTTGGATATGAATAGACAAGTCACTAGTTGGATTATGAAAAGACACTAAAAATATGGGGTGTCACAATCTATCCCCCTTAAAATAATTTCGTCCCCGAAATTGACAATCTCTTATACTCCAAAGTTTAATAACTACAACATCTTCAGATAATACGCTTTCGCTACGCACTCTGATATAAACAACCATTTTTTTTTTTTACCTCAAATACTAAACCCAATTATTAATCACCCAATAGATCCCATGTAAGACCTAATCCCTACGCTCTAATACCATTTGTAACGTCCCGATTCTACAATAAAGGTTGCAGAAGGGAAAGTCACTAGTGAGTCCTATGGTCAATAACCAAGTAAGATCCCAGATCGCCAGAGGAGTTAAAATAGCCTCCCTTCTAAGTCCAGCTTTCTTAGGCAGCGCACTGCCTTTTTAACAGATCTTGCAAGGCATTGACACAAGGTCTCATAAGCAACGTTAATGTTCATACATAGGATATAAATACATAATAATCACAATATACTTGCTTCAAAAGATTGTTCCATTACATTACATCCCCAAAAGAAAGTTTTAAGCTTCATATGAGTCTTACAAAATTATCAAAAGAAACTTCTAATATTCTAGGATAGCCAAAAGTCTTCAAAAGTTTCCGGCTCGTCGTCTTCCGCTACGAGTTCCGCTTCATCACCTGGCATGATACGCCGTGAGCTTTGAATGCCCAGTTGTAACAACGCCCGCGGGGGACCTCGCTACAGTTCGGACTCGATTTTGTTGCGGTTCTAAATCTTGAACCAAAGAGTCCAAATCCGGCAAATCGTTTTGAAGGAAAACAGATTTTTTGAAAGAAGTGCCAAACATGGACTGCTTTGCCAGATAACAGAGTCGCCACCTAAATATTTTAAAATGGGAAATTTAGGAAACCCTGACTCGGTGCCGAAAGGCCACGTGTCCGTCATCACCAAAGTTGGCTCGGGAACTTGGGTACGATTAGGGAAGGTCACATCGTGAGCACCCCTTCTCGCCCGGTCAAAGACCGGCCTCTACTAACCATGATATCTGTTTTTGAAAACATTGTATGCTCTTATTCCGTTTATTAGCCTAGGATTACTATGTGATGCTCGCGACAAACAAGTATAGGCTGGTCGTCGAATTGGAACAAAACATTTCATGTTTGTTTGTTTGAAAATGGTTTGCTACCCATGAGTAGGCTTAAAATGTAGATTTTGCCACAGTCTAGTGGGCTTAACAAACAATTGATGAATTGCTCCAATTGAATAACTCAACCTCCACCCACAGGCATTCAAAGGCGGTTATATCACATAAGCATTTAGCCTCATGGTAAGCATGCTTTCATGGCGATCACTCACACACATGCAAGGATGCTAAAGCATAAAGCTTACCTAGTACTCCAAGCCAAAACAAAAGCTGATTAGAAATCATGCATGATCCTAAAATATACAGAATGCCTAATGCAACACATGCAAAAATGCAACTATAGCAGACTCGGCTATTCTAAACATGGTATATGGAATGCAACAGCTAACATGTATTCAACTTTAGAATTGAAATACAATGCAGTTTGCATGATGTGCCGAGCCCGATGCATGCAATACAGATGAATGATGCAAACATGCTGTCATACTGTATGCTAATTGAAATATGCCCTATATCTAACCATTCAAAGCGGGTAAATAAAAGGGAGAAAGAAATGGAGGTTGGAAGACATACATCACACTCACTCACCCTTATTACAATATTGCCCTCGCGCAGAGGGTCCGAATAAATAATGATACAGACCCGAATAAAAGAATATTACAGATTAACAAATTAAACTAGGAAAGCGGTAAAAACTGGCATGCAAGCCAGGGGGTGCCTTGCTTCTAATGTATGTTGTATCTTTGAGGTGCCTCGGTGAAATCCTTTGGGATGCCTGATTAGCCTCTGTTTGCGATTTTCTCGAAATCTTGCGCCCGGACTCAAAAGTTGTTGATCCTCGATTTTTCTTTAGAAGCGGGGAAAAGGGCATAGCAATGTATTTCACAAATATATGCGTGTCTCGATCCTCGCGCCACCAATCACGCATATCGATGCATGATGGTAGAAGGCCGGTCGCTAACTCAATATTGGGATGAATACATATGAATGCTACAATGAAAACCCAACTCCATCATGGATGATCCGGAGTGTCGGCGACTCGGGAATTGGGACCCGTTCCGTTACTCGGAGTACGAAACGTGCCTCGTTTCCCATGTAATATGCATGATATGCATGAAATGCAACTGCTATACAGATCTAGCATGCTCAATGCTTATGACAATGAGATGTCTCGAAATGCGTATCCATAGACACGCAAACCGAGAAAAGCGGAATGTCATGCGAAATGCAATGATGGGCTTATACCAACATGAGAGAGCCTCAGCCCACTTACATAGGAAGCCAAAATGATGAAAGGAGGTGCCTCGAAAAGCGTGTCCACTTGACACGCAACCCGAGGCAATGATGTAAAATGCAAAACGAAAGAAATGGAAGGTGCCTCGAAGTGCGTGCAGCGCACGCAAAGAGGCGATGATGAATGAGAATCGGATAAAACCGAAATGCCTCGGCAGCGTGCCTGGTAGCATAAGCAAAGCGATGAGGAAAGATGAAAATCGGATAAAACCGAAGTGCCTCGAAGCAGCGTGCCTGGTAGCGCCGTCGAGGCGATGATGAAAGATGAAAATCGGATAAAAGCGAAGTGCCTCGAAGCAGCGTGCCTGGTAGCATAAGCGGCGATGATGAAAGATGAAAATCGGATAAAATCGAAGTGCCTCGGCAGCGTGCCTGGTAGCGCAAACCGAAGCGATGAGAAATGAAAATCGGATAAAACCGAAGTGCCTCGAAAGCAGCGTGCCTGGTAGCGCATAAGCCGGCGATGATGAAAGATGAAAATCGGATAAACCGAAGTGCCTCAAAAGCAGCGTGCCTGGTAGCGCAAACGCGGCGATGATGAAATGAAATGAAAATCGGATAAAACCGAAGTGCCTCGAAAGCAGCGTGCCTGGCGCAAAGCGAAAGCGATGATGAAATGAAAATCGGATAAAACCGAAGTGCCTCGAAACGCAGCGTGCCTGGTAGCATAAGCGCCAAAGCGATGATGAAATGAAAATCGGATAAAACCGAAGTGCCTCGAAAGCGTGCCTGGTAGCGCATAACCGAGGCGATGATGAAAGATGAAAATCGGATAAAACCAAAAGTGCCTCGAAGCAGCGTGCCGCGGCGCATAAGCAAAGCGATGATGAAATGAAATGAAATGGCATACGGAATGCAACGATGGGCTTACACCGACATGGGAGAGCCTCAGCTCACTCACATAGGAGGCCGTCGGGTAAAACAAAGGCTGCCTCGGCAGCGTGCGCGGACACGCCGTCGAGGCAATGATGTAAAGCATGAAAATGCAAATTGGGCTTCTGGCCGACATGAGAGGGCCTCAACCACACTCACATAGGCTGCGGAATGATAAGAATGAGGTGCCTCGAAGTGCGTGCCCGTTGGCAGCATAACCGAGAAACAATGCAAAATGATGCAAATGGCATGGGAAATGATATGCAAGCATGGCAATAGAATTTCAGCACCTAAATAAAGGGAAAACAGCCCCGAAACAATTGAAATAACACTTTCGAAGCATGCATTCATCCGAAAATGTGAAATTAAGCCCAAAATGGCCTATAGCCATGCTATACATGCAAAATATGATCATGGCAGCAAGAACAGTAGCAAGGCAGTCCCAAATATGGCATTTTTCAGTAACAAACATGGCCAAAATGCAAGCATAGATAGATCAACAATAGCATGCAAAATTAGTAGCCAAAGAGGGTATTGAGACAAGTGATATATGCAAACCCCAAATGGACAAACTTTCTTCTACAATATTGAAGATGAGATAAAAATAAGCACAATTTCAGAAGGTGACATCCTCAAAATCAGAATACAAACATGCTATAAAATCCATGCAAAGTAGGCTTCCAAATAGGCTATATCATGAGACATGCAATGCACACACCAAATGACAAAACTTTCTTCATGAAATATGTAAAGGGGGTCAAAATAAGACCAAAACCATTAGGGGTCGAAGTCTCAAAAACAAACACAAATAGGTCAAAAATTGCATGCAAAAATGGCACACTTGATGAAATTTGAAGGAGGTGGTATATACAATGGCCAAATGAAGTTGAGCCCTTCTACAATGTTGTAGAGGGGCTCAAAATGAGCACAAAACCAGTAGGGGTCGGACCCCTAAAAACAAAAGGAAATAGGCCTAAACTAGCATGCAAGATAATGGCATAAAAGCTAGATATTGAAACAAGTATATCATAGAAGCCTCAAATGAAGTTGAGTCCTTCTACAAAGTTGTAGAGGGGCTCAAAACAAGCACAAAATCAGTAGGGGTCGGAGCCCCAATTCTCAACCAATTGGAGTATAGAAATGAATCAAGAAAAAGCCCTAAAAGTTGGTTTTGAGGACTTACCCTTGAAGACTTGTCTTTCTTTGATTCTTGGCTCTGATTTGTAGCTTCTCAACCTCTGAAATTCACTTCCTAGCTGCTGGAATGGTAGTAAGGAAGGTGAGGCTAGGTGTTGATGAAGAGAAGACCTAGGAACTTAGAAGCTTTTTTGAGGTTTTAAGCTAAGGAAATGGAGGTTTTTGGAGATGATCTCTTGAGACAAGTTTTTCCAACCTTGAAGAAGGAGAGGGAGGGTCCTTCAAATAGGCAAGAAATGGGGTGTAAAGGGGGGGGGAAAGCACCCAGTCTTTCCCTCGAAATATCCGGATGCCGGGATATGTTGGAAAATACCCTGACAATTTGGGACAGTGGAAGCAAGAAGTCGGCGGTGAATTTGCAAGGTGGCCGCCACCCCCTGGTCGGCCACCACCTCTATTGGCCGGCCGGCCATGGCCAAAAAACAAAGTGTTGAATTAATGGCCGGCCATGGTACCTTGGGGTCCTCTCATGTGTCCTCAACACAACCACGTGGTTGAAAATTGGCTATAAACCGGGAGAGACAACATTGGACTTGAAGGAGAGGCTCAAAATGAAAAAAAAAAGAATTAATGGCCGGCCACCAGTTTTTAGGGTCCTCCATGTGTGTAGAACAAGGTTCCATGGTTGGAATTTGGCAACAGGGGGAGCCACAACATAGAGCTTGAAGGAGAGGCTCAAAAATGAAAAAAACAATTCTTGGCCGACCAAGATTTTTTAGGTCCTCCCAAGTCCCTGATCACAAATATGTAGCTTTGGTTGGAAGAAAATACCCTAGGGTGTTCAACATTGGCGGAAGTGAGAAAAGCGGGCTCGGAGGAAACCGGTTATCTGGGATAATTGTTGGCTTCTCCCCCAGTGATCTTCACGATGTTGAAAGCAGAGGTACCGCCAAGTTTGAACAAAAACTAATGAGAAATGAACGCCGGAGCCAAAAGCGAGCAATTCGGGATCGAAAAATGAAGCTGCAGTCTTAGGAAGTGGTGTTCAAGCAAGTGGGTATCTGCGACCTCGGTGTCCCTCGGAATGACAAAAGCAGAGGTTCATGCCAAAATCGAGAAAAGCGATGCAAAATGAATGCTCGGGACCAAAACCGCGATTTGGGGTCCCAAAACTCTGAGTATCGGAAGTGGCACACGACCACGAAGTGGGCATCGAGGGCCCCAGGTTCCGGAATATTAAAAGCAGGTCTCATAAAAAACCGGAGAAGGCCGATGCAAAATGAATGCTTGGGGCCCAAATCACGATTCAGGGTCCCGAAACTCTGAACACCGAAAGTGGCATACTGCCACGAGTGGGCATCGAGGCCCCAGTGCTCGAAATGATAAAACAGAGGTCCTCTGGAAACCGAGAAATCGGAGATGGTTGGCGGTCCCGGCCGAGGCACACGGCCTAACGGCTCAAAACCGAACCGGCTCGAAATGGGCAAAACGACCTCTGACCACGAAAAAGTAGCTCACGGCCACCGGGAGATAGTCTCTGGAACCACTCCCTTCCTCGGGAAAGAAAAGCAGAGAAGACCGAGCCCGGTTCGCAAGAGACAAGGTAGAAGATGGTTCGAAGTCAGGAGGCGGTGGCGCGCGACTCTGAGACTTCTGAACGAGCACAGCATGCAATATCACCGAGCGCTCAATCGGTGACGTCTGAGTCTTAAGGTCGGTCAAAAATGGGGTGTCTACACCAGTAAACACACACACACCCCACTCCTTTTTCCCAGTCCAATACACAATCACATTTATAGCACCAAGTAGTAAAGCATGATAATAAACAAATAAATGCATTAAGAGTTGAGTCAGATGTTAGTAACTAGAAATCCCCCAAAGAGATTCCGTCCTCCCGACCACAAGAATCAGACGCGGATTATTCGGTATGTCCCCTCTTTTGCTGTTTTGTTGCAAAACTAACCTCGGATGCCTACCAACGGTTATATACCGTGTAGCGCCAACCGCAGGGCCTCAAAAGAGACGGTAAAAAAAATAGGGCCTTGCCCGAATCCCTCCTTACACCAAACCACCTAGGGTCCAAATACAACTGCTCCGTTCAAGGGTCCCGAAAACCACTTGCGCAAGATTTAACCTCGAATAGGGAACACATCCCAACAAACCATATATCACATATTATCATCTTTTTCATAACTCAAGTGTTCGAAAACCCAATACCCACCCAATTAGGTTTCCCGTTGAATTAAGTGTTTTAAATCAAGGTTAGTCCAACTAAACAATATAATAATATCCACATAAGCATGCATCCTCAAGATAAGAAAGATAAATAACATAACATGCACGTACAACATCTTGCCAAGATATGATCATAAACATTTTCATGAATACAAGGGCACAAAACATCCATACATAACAAATTTCCAGATTTAACATCACGTGAAGATTAATACGAAAGGACTACTTTAGATCATCCACCGAACTCGGTCTTCCTATGGTTCGTAGAGAATTTGATCTAGTTTTTAGAACATTTTTCGGAAATGGGTTTGCTTTTCCAGATTTTAAGTTATTTAGAAAATAGTCCAGCGCTGTCCAGAATCTGTCCAGATCCGTCGACCGTTACGAAAACTTGATTTTCTTTCAAACCGCTCAATGTTTTTTGACGAAACCAATTTTAGTTGAACGCTAACTCCTTAAGGAAGGTTTTGACATAAAATAGAGGTTCAGAATATTTTTGTACATTTTTCTGAAATTTTTGAAAGTTGACTCAAAAAAATAGGTTTTAAGGTAGAATGCCCAAAACAAGGAATTTATAAAAAGGGGTTCCACCATGGGAAAGTTTCATTTCTTTTGTGAAGAAAATGTGCTAACTATCACATGTTTAACTCAGAAAATTTGTTTGAAAGAGTACCCATGAAAAGTTGAGAGATGTGTACAAAAGAAGATGGTTTTGTGCCAAAATGGGTAAAATACATGAGAGATGGAAACAATACTCAAATCTTAATATTTTCAACATCAGAACTTGATAATAACAGATCTGAAAACTTTATTTAGAATCTTTAAAAACATGCATTAGAAAAGGAAATGAAGAGAGGGTTGTGTTGGTGGCTTACCCTCCAAGCTTAGCACAAGAAACTTTCCTTCTTTATAAAAATGCTTACTCTCACTCTAACCACTCTTAATCTAAACTCAAAATATTAAATAAATAAAAACAGGCTCCAAATATTAAATTAAACTTATTTCTACCATCAATTTTGGTTTCTCACATCATTAAGGCCTTCAATTTCAGATCAGACCTATAATTTCCATCAATAAATTACATACTCAATTGAACCACCTTATAAATAAGTTTAATTCATAATAATATTAATTCCTAATTCGTATAACTTAATTAACTCCAATTCGCATCTAATTAATCAAATCTCAATTTTATAAATCTGAATTGAATATTTAATTAAGCTCCCATATAGTTCGATACTCAAAATTAAAATAATTCAATTTACCATTTGTACTTTCTTAAGCCATTTAGACTTTCAATTTTTAATTCCAAAATAAATTCTCAATAGAGTCATATATAACTCAATCTCCATAATTTTGTAAACCCCAGATTAAATTAGAATAATTGGCAAATAAATTTCAAATCTCCTTAATTAATTAAGTGTTAATCATTATACGTAGTGGGGTCATCACAACCTCAAGCCCAATACATCAACGGCCTTAGGCCCAACACATAGCAAAACGGCCTCAGGCCCGCATAAATATACATTACATAAAACATATAAGGCGTATAGATAGAAGGCTTATTCATACTTTCAAATCCATAAGTACAGAAAAGCTTATCGCATTGTCCAGTCAGAAAATAGAATAAGAGAAAATATATTTACTAAGATATTACTCACCTTGAGTAGGTTGATGTTCTTCCACAATGTTCAAACCTACACAATTCATATATACACATATTGGAACACATTGTTCGAACCAAATAATTCATATTCTCTTTTTAATTCAATCATTCCTATTGGTTCTCACTTATTAGTTCCTTATTAAGTCACAAATCATGCTTAGAAATGCTCTAGAGAAGATGAGAACGAAGATATGAACACCGAAGAGCATGTCAAAATATGCTGAAGTAGGGGTCTTCGCTCGAGCCAACTATTGGTCGCTTGATTAATCACATAGGTCTGCAAAAGTACTGGATGGGTTTAATCTGCGCCCGAGCCAACACTTGGTCGCTCGAGCGGTCCAGTTATATTCAGAGGGTTTGCTCGAGCGCACACTTGGTTGCTCGTGCCATTTGTAAAGACTGCAAAAGTACTGGGAGCTCGTCAAGTTCGCTCGAGCGCACACTTGGTCGCTCAAGCAATCTGTGGGATTTCTGGGTTTTCCAGATTGCTCTTGAAATTAAAAAATGCATCTTTCATGCCCAAAGTTTGCCTGGCTTACTAGAAACATGTAGAAACTCATCTTAATGCATAAATTCATGGAAATTATGAAACCTCATGCTCAAATCTCCTTCAGTTTTCCAAAACAAAATTCAAAATCCCATGTTTTTGCCATGCATATAATGATCTCTTTCCAAAAGTCATGAACTTAGCAATTTGAGCTCAAAGGCTCCATGCATGTACAAAATCCTTTTCCAAAACGTGAATTTTAGAGTTAACACATGATGGATAAAACATGCATGTATAATATAACTCATAATTTCAACATAGATGCTAAAATTGAAATTCAATATGCCAAAATTCAACATATTCTTGCATGTAGAACTTCTTTACTTTCTTGACTTTAATTGACAAAACACATGCAAATAGTCACATAGAAGCCATGAACTCAACTCTAAATCACATCATCTTCAACGATTAAGAGTTAGATGCTTACTTAGAGGCTTCAATTACACTTGTTTTTGCACAATATTGACTAATTCAAGCTATATCCTCAAGTTCACCTTCAATCTTATACTTTCTCTCTCTAGATGAGAGCTCACTCTCTCTCTAAAAGTATAATCTCAGATTTTTACACTTCAAAGGAGGAGAAATGAGCTCAAGAATGAGCTTAAGGCTCAAATATATAGCTAGGATAGCACAATACAATAATTAGAACATTAAACCAATTAAACACAACTTGATTAATTAATCTAAATCAATTTTTAATTAAACTTGCCATAAGGTTCTAAAAATTCCAATTATCTAATCATGCACTGAATTTTGGTTTCTGGCACGAATAAGACCTTCAATTTCAGATTCAAATTAAAAATCACAACAGATTTTTCTACGATTAACAGATAGTTTCTAAATTGAACAGATATCCTCAAATTAATCACATAACACATATCACAATTAATAAATAACACATAATTAAATAATTATAATCATGATATGCATGTTGGAGTCATTACACCTATATTCCCTCTTATTATTTTTTTAAAAAAAAAGAAAATAAATTACAGTGACGTTTTTAAAAACATTACTATAGTTCAGCATATTATATCTCAATGTATTTAGTGGCATTTAGTAAAACGTGTTCTCTAGGTTTTTATCAGCATTTTTAAAAGTGTCATAAAGTTACAGAGATGGCCACATTATCGACACTCGGATTAAAACATCGCTAAAGCTTTTTGCAGTGTTTTTGTGCTCTACAGAGGTGTTTTTCAAACGCCAGCAAGAATCATTTTTCCTTGTAGTGGTTGTATCATATAAAAGTAAACATTTTGACAATTATCAGTATTTTATTGTATGGACTTTTAATGGTCCAACCAACTACAGGGATGCCGTCTCTAAGGGATAATAATATTCAAGCGTGTTGACCAAAGACTATAACTATAGGGAAGGCATACCTTAGAGATTATGCTATAGAATTGAAGGGTGTGTTTTGTTTGATTTTAAGAAATAAATTTTTAAAAAATATTTTGAAGAAAGAGTTTAGAAATTTTTTTTGAATTGTTTGGTTGTATATTTTGGAAATAGTTTTGGAGTATGAGAATTTGAGATGATTTGATATTTTGTTATAATCGAGTAGATGTATGTAAGAAAAAAAGTGATTGAGAATGAGAGAGGAAAGAGAAAAAATGATTGATTGATATATAGGATATAAAGTGATTTTGAAATTTTTTTTTCCAAAATCACTAAACTAAACAAAATTTTAAAATTTTCTCCAAAATTTATTTTTCAAAACCAAACTACACAAAACCGAACTATTCTAAAATCTTTCTGGAAATGATTACGAAAAAGTATGGGTTGACAGAGTCTTTCTTCCATCCATTGCCAACAAAAGTAAAATGCACCCAGTTTAGTTTCTAGTGATGGGATTTGAGACGAATTGGGACTAAATCAAACTTTTGACATTATTTGGGTTTTTGAGAAGTGAGTTTTTTATGTAAGTTATTTTAGTTGTAGGATATTATTGCAGAAAATTTTTTTTGTGTTTGAAAAGATACTTGAATTTTTTTGTGATTGGAAATGATATTTGTAAGAGAAAAAATGAAATGATTATGGGGTTAGATGTGATATTTTGTTTGGATTTGATTTTTTTGATTTTGCAAAAACTTTGCCTTTTAGTGAAAAAAATCAAAAAAAAACCCAAAAAGAAAATGAAAAAAGAAAAGAAAAGAAAAGAAACAATACAAAAATAATCAAGAGCCGATGTTATTATGACATCTTCTTCAATGGTAGTCATCCGATGCCATGTCCTTGCATTTATTTCTAGTTGTCTTCCTCATTTTCTCTTCTTTTGTTTAATTAAAATATAAAATTCAATTTATAGTTTGATAAAATTGTCCTAATTTTTGGGTTTTTTTTTTTTTTTTTGGGTGCTGTTTGTAGCTTATTTATGTGTGGGTATATATTTCGTGATTCTTTCATTTCTAGTATCAATCTTAATGACTTCTGCGGCTACTTTGAAGGTATGTTTGGATTTTTTATTTAAGAAAGAAAATAAAAAGAAGAGATAAATATAGAAGAAACAAAATGAGTTGAAAGAAGCTAAATTCATTTATTTATTTTTGGAATAGAAAAGTGAGAAGAAAATAAATAGGCATTTTTGTTTGATTGTCCATAGAAATAAATAAGTAATTGAGTATTCCTTTGGGAATAGTTAAAATAGCTTGACTTTTTGATTCTTTTAATTCTTTTAGCCTTACTTTTTTAGTCTTGTTTGATTTTTATTTTTGATTTTTTTAACTTTTGTGGGGGAATGTCATAATTATGGTTTAAATATGATATTTTATTTTATTAACTTATATAATCAATTTTTTCTTGTGTTTTTTTAGCCAAAAATCAAAACCAAACATAACTTTAGTTCCTTTTCATATTTTTCCCTTCACGAATCTAAAATCCAAAAATTACATAAAGGTCTTCATTTTTAAAAAGAAGTGTGGCCTGGTACAAAAAGAGTGCTAGTAATGCTAAAATGAAATTACCACAAAAAAATAATAATATTACACTAACTTTGCTTGTCAAGATTCTAAGATCAGACTTCTCTAAGTCGTGTGGGCTATTCGATTCTAATACCGTGTTTAGTTGTGGATTTTGAGAAAGTTTCCAAATTCTCAAACAAAACACAAACTTTTGTTGGTAAAGGTGTCAAAAACTCAAATGCTCAAGACAAGAACTTTGCACATATAGCCATCAAAATTTGAGAATGTATTACAAGTTTCTATTAAATAAATCACCTTTATAAATCACCTAAATCCAGCTTGATCTATCAATGGCTTGTGCTCTTCCTCATCATCTCTTCTTCTTCTTCTTCTTCTTCTTCTTCTTCTTACTGTTCCTCCTGCCATTTTCTACTGTTGCTCAGACTAATGGTACCGTAGCTGTGGGTACATCTATCACTGCAAATACCAAGGATACCCCATGGCTGTCACCCTCTGGTGTTTTTGCATTTGGGTTTAAACCACTTCAGGAAAAGAATCTCTTCTTGCTTTCCATATGGTACCACCAAATACCCGACCAAACCGTTGTCTGGTATGGGAATGATGGTATCCCTATCTCAACTGGATCCAAACTAGACCTAACTCCTGACAGAGGGCTAGTGCTCAGTGACTCTCAAGGCAATGAATTGTGGAAGTCTCAGTTCATTGTCGACAGTGTTGCTTATGGTTTTATGAATGATACCGGCAACTTTGTGCTTGTGCGCAGCGATTCCTTCAATCTATGGGAGAGTTTCAAATATCCAACTGATACCATGTTGCCTACACAGATTATGGAGTCCGGTGGGGTAATATTTTCTAGCCTTTCGGAGACCAATTTCTCGCAGGGAAGGTTTCAATTCCGTTTGCTCCTGGATGGGAATCTTGTGCTTAATACAAGAGACATCACTACCAATTTTGCTTATGATGCTTACTATATCAGTGGTACTTTCGACCCCAACAATTCGTCCAATTCTGGTTACCAAGTGATCTTCAATGATGCAGGATTCATGTACATATTGAGAAGGAATAACCAAAGATTTGATCTCACACCACGACAACTATTATTCCCAACTACTGAATACTATCACAGAGCAACTCTTAATTTTGATGGAGTTTTCACCCAATATTATCATCCAAAGAGTTTTGATAGTAGCACAAAGTGGACTCCAATTTGGTCGGCGCCAGATAATATATGTCTTAATATTAATGGAGAGGAAGGCAGTGGGGCTTGTGGGTTTAACAGCATTTGCACCCTCAATGAATATAAAAGGCCAGAATGCAAATGCCCGCCAGGGTATTCGTTACTTGATCCGAACAATACATATGGAAGTTGCAAGCCAAATTTCTCACACAGCTGTTCAGAAGATGACATCAATTCCGGGGAAGAGCTATACGATCTTCTTCCTCTAAAAGATACTGCTTGGCTAACGTGTAAATATGAGCACTTGCAACCTGCAAGTGAAGATCTGTGCAGAAAGTCTTGCCTCAACGACTGTTTCTGTGTTGTTGCCCTTTTGTTAAATGATAGCTGCTTCAAGAAGAAGCTACCCCTTTCAAATGGGAGACAGGATAGATCTGTTAATGGTCAGGCTTTCTTGAAGTTTAGGAAAAGTGATCTTCCTCTAGTACGACCTCCTCCTCCTCCAATTCCAAAACCAAAGAAGAAAGAGGGGACTTTAATTGTCGTTGGATCGGTTTTCCTGGGCAGCTCTTTGTTTATCAATTTTGTATTTATCGGTGCCGTTTGCTTGGGCTTTTTCGTCATCTACAATAAGAAAAGCATAAAAAACAGTCATAGCGATCACTGTGCTACTGAAACAAATCTTCGCTGTTTTACCTACAAAGAGCATGCAGAAGCTACAGATGGTTTCAAGGAGGAACTGGGAAGCGGAGCTTTCGGTGTTGTTTACAAAGGGGCGATACAAATGGGTTCCAGAGTTGTTGTTGTTGCAGTGAAGAAACTAGATAGGTTGGTTCAAGAGAGAGAGAAGGAATTCAAAGCTGAAGTAAATGTGATTGGGCAGACACATCACAAGAATCTGGTCTGCTTGCTCGGATTTTGTGATGAAGGACAACACCGGATGTTAGTTTACGAGTTCTTGAGCAATGGGAGTGTAGCTCTCTCTTTGGGGAAAGAAGCCTAGTTGGAACCAAAGGACCCAAATTGCATTGGGAATTGCCAGAGGACTTGTGTACCTGCATGAAGAATGCAGTACCCAGATCATCCATTGTGATATAAAGCCTCAGAACATACTTCTGGATGATTATTACAATGCTCGAATTTCTGACTTTGGGTTGGCTAAACTTCTGATGTTGAATCAGAGTAAGACCAATCCTGCTACTATTAGAGGAACAAAAGGGTATGTTGCTGCAGAGTGGTTCAACAGAAAGCCAATCACTGCAAAGGTTGATGTGTATAGCTATGGTGTTGTGCTACTAGAGATCATTACATGTCGAAAAAAGTGTGCGATTTGGGGATTGGTGACGAAGAGAAAGGAATTTTGATTTATTGGGCTAGTGACTGCTTTCAGGATGGAAAATTGGATGCTTTGGTTGAAAATGATATGGAAGCGTTAAATGATTGGAAGACTCTGGAGAGATTCCTGATGGTTGGAATTTGGTGTATTCAAGAAGATCCATCTCTGAGGCCTACAATGAGGAAAGTTACTCAGATGCTTGAAGGTGTTGTTGAAGTTGGTTTGCCTCCATCTCCATCCCAATTTTCTTATACTAATTAAGCTTTGCTTTTGTTGCTCTGTTCTAGTGGTTCTGTAGTCTGTATGGTCAACCAATTTGTGGGTATGTTGTTCACTTAAAAATATTTTATGCTCATTCAATTTTTGTGTTTAAAGTAACAGAGCTCTTTAACTGAACGTATATAGTGTATCGTGAGCGATGTTTTAAAAATGCGGGCAGGATCATCTTTTTTTTCTGGTTCATCAAGTCTCTTTTGTTGTCACTACAAAATGTCTAAGGCTCCCAGTTAAATTTATATATTTTGGGTTTTGTTTTGCAAAATTGTGCTAATTCAAGCACAAATGGATAGTGTGGATGCCGTGCCTTTTACGGATATAAGTGTAGACACTCCATTTTTAATTAACCTTAAGACTTGAGCGTTCTTTTTTGAGTTCCCGATGATGAAAACGAGATGTATTAACCTTACAAGTTCTATGGCAAGAAGCCTAAGGATCAAGCTTTAAACCATCCAAAGACTTGTTTCGGACAAAATGTTTTTCCGACCAAAATGAAAACCATCTTTCAAAATGAATTTTAGTGGTGCAATTCTAGACATTATCACAACGTTCTAAGGCTCATATTTTTGAGATTAAAGCGTTGTATTCTTTCAAACAAATTGGGCAAAGAATATGGTAAGAATGAATGAAGGGGATGAAATCCTCTAATCTGTTTGGGAAGAGGCTTTTTGGGCTTTTTTGGCTAAAATAACCACAAAAAACAAAATAGGCTATTTTAGCCACAACAAACAAAACATTACATCCAACCCATAATCATTACACTCTTCTCTCTAAAAAAACACCAAAAAAGCCAAAAAGCCAAAAGGCCCTTCTCAAACCAAGCTTTTTAGCCCAGACTAAAATAGCCAAAAAATCCAAAAAGCCAAAAAGTCAACCCACTTCCCAAACCAACCCTAAAATACCTATTTCTCCTGTCAATTTAGGCTCACTTTCTCTTGTTGATCTGATGATGTGTTTTCTGGCTGGCCGGACACCATAGGTTGGCTGGTCAAAAATACACTCAGCCGATCATCAAGAAGAACGGCCAGTTATTGTGTACATAGCATTTTGTTATACCCACAGCGATGTGTGTGTGTAAATTAAATGTATAATTAAAATAAACAACAAAATAAAATAATTTAGAAAATAATTATATAAATTAAATTATGAATTAAATGCTTACATAAATTAAAGTCGAGGTTTGTGTTGGACACAATCTCCTTAAAGTAGATTTTGCCTTCGCTCCGATGCTTCGAGTTTTAATTGGCCTAGGATGCAATGACTAACACTTTAATTTGCAGCATTACAAAATCAAGTCTGGCGAACCAAATTATGTTGTAACTCTTTCTCTTTCTTTCCCTAAAAATAAATGTAGAAACAGATGCTGGAGCGCAAGAGGATGAAGCAAGAAGAAAGGGAAGAAGTTTGAAATTTTTCTGATGCCCATGAATGTTGGAATGGCAGGGTACGAATAGAAAAATTGGTGGCTTTTCCTAATAGGTGCCAATAGATATGAACATGTTCGGACAAATTAAATAAGCAAAAAACCTGTTTGAACTATTTCGACAAATACAGATCTGTCTGGGAAAGAATTCAATGGGTATGAACCTGTTCGGTTGGGTTAGGATCTATTTGGGTGAAGGAAAAAATTTGGACCAATTTATTTTGAATTTTGAAACCAAAATAAAAAAATAATAATAATAAATTACAAATGTTTTTGGCCCAAAAAAATAAGTAGTGGGCCAAACAAGTCCAACCCAAGTTCATATTACGCACCAGCGCCCAAGTCCAGCCCAGCCTACTCAACTGACTGGACGGATGGCAGCGGCGATGCGCTTGTCGTTTTTGTTTTGGGTTCAATGGGTCTAGCCTACTTTACCCATGACCTTACCTTTCTACAAACTTGGGTACCCTTGGGGCCCATCCCGAGTATCCTAAGCTAAGATATATAAACCTATTCAAAAACTTAAGTCTTTCCAATATGGGATAAGCACATTTCATGAATGTGTAGGAAACCCACCTAAATCTATTTCCACGAACCCGAAAATGTGCCTTGAATTCTTATTCATCTGGAAATGGTTTTGAGCAACACGATTTTATTCACTACGCGGCATTAAACATGAACCCAATGAAAAATATTAAAAATAACACTTGGGTCCCACCTTAATTAATGCTTAAAGTTAGCAAAAAATAAGGATTTTTCAAAGCCATTTTCCAACAATCTCCCATATGAATGGAATTCACAATAACAGACATGCAACAAGATGCAGACAAAGAAAGAGTACATTAAGAAAATACACCACATCGAGATAGGTAGCTCTTGGCTTTGAATCTCCTCTAGTAAAAGCCTGCCGAACTTACTGACTAACCAGTGGACGTGATGTCTTGAACTGTTTAGCTGTTTGTGTAAGCCAAGACAATAGACTACACATAGTGTATTTGCAGACGCAGTTTGGTTCTTACAGTTGTGTTCATTTTGGCCCTGAACAACACCTGGTAATTCATGAGTGCTCTAAAGAATTTAGCCTTCTCAATTCTCACAAAACTGGTCCAGTTCACAATCATATAGGTGACTTCTTATTAAGAGTAAATTGCCATACCCCACTTGGATGTCCAAGCTATAAGAATCATTAAAAGCAAAGCATATTCTACTAACACTGCAGGTATCACTTTTCTTATCTGTAGACACCCCATTTTTGACCGTCCTCAAGACTTGGACGTCACCGTTGGAACACTCGGTGATTATCCATGTTCGTGTTCGTTTGGAGTTCCCGGAGTTCTCGGCTTGCGCGCCTTGCCTTACGACCTCCGAACTTGACCGTTTTGTGTCCGATTTTGCACCAGACACCTGTGTTTTGCCCTAGAGGGGCAGGGAATGCTTTGTGAGGCATCCCCACATACCACCGGTTGTGGCTAGAGGCCACCGCCTGGCTGGTGTTGCCATCGGCACTATATTGTGCCGGTCGGCACTGTTTTGTGCCGGTCGGCACTCTTTTTGGCAAAATGACCATTTTGCCCTGCCGACCACTTTATAGCTGTTGTTGGAGATATTTTCAGACAGCTGTATAGTCTTGGTTCCCCTCCATACACGTGTATGGAGGGATGCCCCCCTTAGTTAGCTTAGCTTGTAAGCTTTGCAAGCTTTGTTGCCTATAAGAGGACCACTCCTCTTCTTGGCTTAGGGTTAGAAAATTTTTAGACATTCTTAGACAGACCAAGCTCTGGTTTTTAGGGTTAGGATAGATACACATCCTATCTCTCTCTTTTCCTTTGTGTTCTAGGTGTTTTAGTTCACATTATTGCACTTAAACACCTAGTCTTTCACCTTTTCTTGATATTCTCAAAGATCAGAGCTTGTTCTTGAGATTTTTGACTGGTTTGGAGCTCAAGGAAGCAACAACATCAAGCTTGGTGAAGAGGTCTACAAGGGTAAGACACTAGTCCTCTTTTTACCCCATTTTTGCACCTTGTTTTTACCTAGCTTAGAGTTGTTTTTGTGCTTGGTCTTTAACACATAAAAGTTCTTTTTTTTTAACCCTCTTTATTGTTTATTCAGAGTGTTTTGCACTTTGGGGAAGTTTGACCCCCTTTAAGCCTTGAAAAGGCCCCATTTTAGGCCATTTTGTGAGAGCTCCGAGACTTTGGTGCTTGGGCCTCTCCACCACTGAAATCTTGAGGGATTTCAGTGGTGGAGATGGTGCCATAAAGTCTCCAAAAGGAGAGGGCCACCCCCTCTCCTTGATGTCCTTTAAAAGGGCAAGTTTTGGCCTCCAAAGGAGCACCATGTTTGGTTGTGTGTTGAGCATGTTTGGTTTGTTTTTCATGCTTATATTGCCATGATATAACATGTTTCTAAGTTGGTTTTAGTACTCCTTGCATGTTTTGCATGGTTGCTTTGTAATGCCTTGTATTGCCTTAACTTGCTCTAGGTTTGTATGCCTTCTTTCTAGCATGTTTTAGGCCTAGATCCATGAAGCTTGTATGCTTATTTTGACATGTTTTAGCTCTGTCCTAAGTTGTCTTGGTCAATCTTGGCATGCATCATATAGTCTCTTTACATTTGGCTTGTTGGCCTCAAGAGCATGAAGGTGTAGCATGCCATGCTTGCTTCATTGTTGATGGTTCGGAATCACCTAGCGTGCTATTTCAGACCTTTTGGTGTGCTTGTATGCTTACCTTAGTCGCCCCTTTAGCGCTTTGAAAGCATGTCTTGAATGCTCCGTGTTTTGGCCATTTTGCATGCCTTTGTATTTGAGTCATTTAGATGTTATCTAGGTGGTCCTTTGGGCTTAGTTTTACGTGTTAAAACTCTGATTTAGTTGCTTAAGTATTGCCATGAGTGGTTGTGCTAGGTGTGGTTCAAAGCCTCATTGGCTTGCCGTAATGCTTGGACCATTTGCATGCTTTGTTTGGTCTATCTTCGACTTGGTTTAGGACCATGCTTTACACGATTTTCAGAGCTTTACAATGCATGCTCATTGTCCTTGTTTAGTATCTTCAAGTGTGCTTGGAAGTTGACATATTCATGCTTAAGGCTTAGACCATAACACTTGCATGTGTGTGTGTGTTTAGTCTCCATTTCTAGGCACTTTGGCCGCTGATTTTAGGCCAATTAGGAGTAGCCTAATTCATGTTTTAGTCCATTCCATTGCTTGGCTTGTATGCCTCTTTGCTTAGGTTGCATACTTAACATGTTTAGCTTGCTTGCATAAATCCATGTTGCATGTTAGATAACATGCTTAGAGTTGCATCACATGAGCATGCATGCTTGGCCTCTTGAAGTAAAATGTGATAGAGGTTGGGCACTTTTGTGTGTTTATTTGGTTGCATGCATTTGAAATCAAAGTTGCACACTTTGTTCCTTGGGCCATCATGCATGGAAGTGCGTGATTGGTGGTCCGGGAATCGAGGCACATGCCCTTTTGAGTCAATAACATGATAAGGGGTGTGTATAGTGCATAAATACCTTGAATCACATTGCCATGCATGTTGTTGTCCTCTGCTGCTGTGAGTTGCAGGTTCTGCAGGTGTTAAGTGCCGGCCGGCACTATTTAGTGCCGACCGGCAGCCAATTGCCAGCCGATGGCTTCTTTTTGTGCCGGTGGCCTCCTCCTTCAGCCGGTGGTGTCCTACCCCAGCCAATGGTGATCCCGGTGCTGAGAGGCACTCGGGACTTTGGCAATTTTTAGAGGAGGAGAGCGAGAGGAAACAGAGGCAAATCATGCATGACAGTGCGATTCCGAGCCAGTCCCGAGCGCGTGCTGCATTTGGCCCTCATCCCGAGGCGATTTACTGTTTAATTAGATTAATTATGTTATTTAATTAATTTAGTTGATTTGTAATATTTTAATTAGCTTGCGTAGTTAATTAATTTGTATATTCTTTCGGTCCCTCCGAGCGAGGGCAAATTTGTAATAAGTGTGTGTGAGTGGGTGTATGTCTTCCAACCCCCATTTCTTTCTCCCTTTTATTTACCCGCTTTCGATGGTAGATTAGGGCATACTTATTTTAGCATACCTTATGCAATGCATGCGTGCATTCATGCATTTGTTTACATGCACCGGGCTCGGTACATCATACAAACTGCATTGCAATTTTCAATTCCAAATTGAATATATGCTACTCGCGCATTTCATGTGCCATGTTTAGGGTCAGCCGAGCCTACTCTAGATTGCATCTATGCCTGTGTCGCATTAGCCACTTAACATGAACTAGGTCATGCATGTTTGCTAACTAGTTTATTGTTTTGGCGCGGAGTACGATGTAAGTATTTTACGCTTTAGCATACCACATGCGTGTGAATGTCTTGCCATGAGAGTATGCTTACCATGCGGCTAAATGCTTATGTGATATTACTGTTTGAATGCCTGTGGGTGAAGGTTGGATTGCCTGAGTTGGAACAACTCATCGAAATCCGTATTTTAGCCTACTTACGGTAGCAAAAGAAAACAACCCGTTTTTCGAGACAAAACGGATATGCAATGTTTGTTTCCAAATTAGGCGATCTAGTCTATACTTGTTTGTTGCGCGCATAACATAGTAATTCTAGGCTAATAATTGGAATAAGAGCATGTAATGTTTTCAAAATCAGATATCACGGTTAGTAGAGGCCGGTCTTCGGACCGGGCGAAAGGGGGTGCTCATAGCTGACCTTCCCCGATCGTACCCAAGCTCCCGAGCCAAGATCACTTTGGTGATGACGGACACGTGGCCTTCGGCACCGAGTCAGGTTTCCTAAATTTCCCATTTTAAAAAATATTTAGGTGGCGACTCTGTATCTAGCAAAGCAGTCCATGTTTGGCACTACTTTTCAAAATCTGTTTTCTCAAACGATTTGTCGGATTTGAACTCTTTGGTTCAAGATTCAGAACTGACACAAAGGGAGTCCGAACTGTAGCCGAGGTCCCCCGCGGGCGCGTCTACATTATCATAGAAATGGGTAGGAGTAAACCTCCTTAATGATACATGAAGTCAGCCATAATTCGGTTGTCCCTTTGAATCTATATCTTGGGATCTCTAGTCAATTAGGTTGGGTTGCCATTATGGCGACTTATAAGTAATAGGCTTTAATCTCATTCCCCTCAATAAATGGTACATTTGCTCTCTAGCTAGCCCTTTAGTTAATGGATCCTCAATATTCTCCATTGACTATACATATTCTATGGAAATTATTCCATATGTGAGCAAATGCCTAAGGGTATTATGTCTTCGACGAATGTATCGAGACTTATCGTTATACATATGATTCTGTGCCCGTCCTATTGCTGCTTCACTATCACAGTGAATGCATATAGCTGGCATAGGTTTAGGCCATATTGGAATGTTTTCTAGAAAATTACGAAGCCATTCTGCTTCTTCTCTTATTTTATCTAATGCGATAAACTCAGATTCCATTGTCGACCTTGCTATGCATGTCTGTTTGGAAGATTTCCAAGAGACTACAACACCTCCCAAGGTAAAGGCGTATCCACTAGTGGATTTTGAGTCTTTAGTATTTGATATCCAATTTGCATCACTATACCCCTCAAGTGCTGCTGGATATTTTGTATAATGTAAACTATAATTCTGGGTATGTCATAGATACCTAAGTACCCTAATTATCGCTTTTCAATGATCGGACCTTGGATTACTTGTGTACCTACTCAATTTGCTTACAGCATAGGCTATATCTGGCCTAGTGCAATCCATTAAGTACATCAAGCTTATGATTATCCGAGAGTATTCTAATTGAGATATGCCTGCACTTGTATTTTTTGACAAATGAAGACTAATGTCAACAGGTGTTTTAGCAGGACGGTTGTCATGCTTTCCAAATTTCTCCAAAATTTTCTTAACATAGTGAGACTGAGATAAAGTATATCCTTCAGATGCTCTAATAATTTTTATTCTTAGAATTACATCTATGACACCCAGATCTTTCATGTTAAACTTTTTGTTCAACATTTTTCTTTGTGGATTTAATCATGTCATTATTGCTTCCAATAATAAGCATGTCATCCACATAAAGACAAACTACGACATAGCGTTTGTCTGTGCTTTTAACATAGACTTATTTGTCACATTCGTTTATCTTAAAACCATCTGAAAGCATAGCATGATCAAAATTTTCATGCCATTGTTTCAGAGATTGTTTTAATCCATAAAGGAATTTGACAAGTTTACAAACCTTTTCTCTCAGCCAGGAACTTGAAACCCTTCTGATTGTTCCATATAGATTTCTTCATCTAACTCGCCATTTAAAAAGGTTGTTTTAACATCCATTTAATGTATTTCCAGATTATACAAAGTTGTAATTGCAATCAACGCGTGAATAGATGTTATTCTTGTCACTGGTGAATAGGTGTCAAAATAATCAAAGCTTTCCTCCTGCCTGTATCCCTTAACAACAAGCCTAACCTTGTATTTATCTATTGAACCATCTTCTTTCATTATTCTCTTGACTATCCACTTATATCCAAGAGGTTTACACCCTAGTGGAAGATCCACCAGTTCCCAAGTATGCTTTTGCAGTATTGATTCAATTTCACTATTCACAGTCTCTCTCCACAAAGGAGCTTCAGTACTTGACATTGCTTCCTTGAAGTTTTGAGGGTTATTTTCTAACAAGTATGTCAGAAAGTCTAGACCAAATGATTTAGAGATCCTAGCCCTCTTGTCACGTCTAGGTTTATTTGCTTCATTATCATTGTGGTCTTCATTGCTACCCATAGCAGTATCAAAAGTTCTTTTATTTGAACTTGCCTCTTCAGTTGCCTTGCAAGGAAAAATGTGTTAAAAAAACGACGCATTCCTTGACTCAATAATAGTGTTTACATACATATCAGGATTTTCAGATCTAGGAACTAAAAATCTGTATGCACTACTATTATTTGCATAACCAATGAACACACAATTAACGATTTTTGGTCCTATCTTAGTCGTTTTGGGACTAGGGACTGCCACCTTGGCCAAACGCCTCCACAGTTTGAGGTAATTATAGGTAGATTGTCGACTTTTTCATAATTCATAAGGTGTTTGATTGAGTTTCTTGTGAGGTACCCCGTTAAGGATAAAGTTAGCAGAGAAAATTGCCTCTCCCCACAAGTTCTAAGGTAACCCTGAACTAATCAACATGGCATTCATTATCTCTTTAAGAGTTCGATTCTTTCTCTCAACAACTCCATTTGACTGAGGAGAATAGAGTGTAGTGGTTTGGTGAATAATATCTTGTTTAGAACAAAATTCCTCAAATGGTGCATCATACTCACCACCTCTGTCTCTTCTCACTATCTTAATAGTTTTGCCAAGTTGATTTTCAACCTCAAGTTTATATTTGCTTAAAAGCTTCTAAGGCTTTACCATTACTTCTGAATAAGTAAACATAACAATATCGAATGCAATCATCAGTAAAAGTAATAAAGTACTTCTTACCTTCTCTAGTTTGAACAAATTTTAAATCACAGATATCTGTGTGAATTAAATTTAGAGGTTCAGTACTTCTTTCTACTTTGTTAAATGATGCCTTATTGAGTTTTGCCTAAACACAAATCTCACATTTATGATTACGATCAAACTCTAAGTTTGGTAAATATTCTAAAGCAACAAGTCTATGCAAAGAATTAAAATTAACATGTCCTAACCTACCATACCATAAAAAATAAGATTCAACAATATAAATAGAAGATGTGTTCTTATTATTAATAGCCAAATTTGGTACAACAATATTTACATTGAGCTGAAAAAGCCCATCACTCATATAACGTCGCCCCCACATACATGCCACTCTTACAGAGTACAACCTTGTCAGATTCAAAGACTAATTTAAATCCATTCTTGATCAACAATCACTTAGAAATTAAATTTTTTCAAATTTCTGGCACATGGAGTACATTACTGAGCGTGAGTTCTTTCCCCAAGGTCATTTTTAGCACGATCTTTCCTTGTTCTTCCACAGTTAAAGTGGAGGAGTTTCCATAAAAAGATGTTCCCTACTTTTTACCACTTTGTAGATTGTGAACATCTGCTTAGCTGCACAGATATGGCGGGTTGCTCTAGTATTCACCCACCACTCCTTGGGATTGCCCACCAAATTTGCTTCAGTGACTACTGCTGCAAGATTGATGTATACCACTCCATCAGAAACATAAAAATCCTTGACTATGTTAGCTTGTGCTAGCTTTTTGCTCGAACTTCCTTCGTCCTTGCAAACGTGACAAGCCTTAGCGCGATGTCCATCTTTGCCACACGCAAAAAACTCGCTTTTGAACCTTTTGTTGAACCCGTTGTTGATCCCTTTATTGATCTTACTTGTAGGTCCTTGTTTGGGACCATTGCCATCATGCTTTCGTTTTTTGTTGTTGAACTTTGAATCTTGTCTATGTTCCTCAACATTGGTTTTAGCCTGCATGACATGGTTTTTGACTTCTTGTCGGAACCACGGTTGTCATCCTTAATTCTGCGCCGCACTATCAGTTCCTTCAATTTCATCTCCTTGCGTTTTTCAGATAATTCTTGAATTCTTTCCAGGATGGTGGCAACTTTTCAATGATTGCCGCTACTTGGAAAGATTCACTGAGAATCATTCATTCCGCATGTATGTCATGGAGACTTAATTGAAGATCTTGAACCTGGCTAATAACCGTTTTGGAATCTATCATTTTAAAATCCAGAAAACAGCCGACAACAAATTTCTTTGTACCGGCGTCCTCTGTCTTACACTTATGATCTAGAGATTCCCATAGTTCTTTAGCAGTGCTTTTGACACTATACACATTGTACAGTGTATTGTCCAACCCATTAAGGATATCATTCCGACACAAAAAATACCATGTTTCTATGCATTGACTGCGGCAATCACTTGCCTGTCAGTTTTTCTCTCGTTCAGTGCCGGTGGTTTTTCATGAGTGAAGCGAGCCAAAGTTAATGTGGTAAGATAAAACATTATCTTTTGTTACCATCTTTTAAAATCATTTCCATTGAATTTTTTTGGCTTCTCCCCATGATTTACCAGTACTGCCGGAGTCATCACTGCACAACAGGTGTGGAGGTTTGAGTAATAACAATCTCAGTACTTTTTATTTCAGCTGTCATAATTCTGACGAAATAATAATACACTAATTACAAATTTATACACAATAGAAATTACACAAAAAAATATACAGAATAATATTTTGAAACAAAATTCCAACGATAAAGAGTATATGACTACTATGTTATCAAAAAAATCATTAAGCAGTATATTACTACTATTTAAGAAATTAAACAGTACATGACTACTATTTAATTTTTCGAAACAAAATATTCGTCTGTCTAACACAGAAATAAAAATAGGATCTACTTTAAGATTATTATATCCACAGTGGTGTGTGTAAATTAAATGTACAATTAAAATAAATAACAAAATAAAATAATTTAGAAAATAATTACATAAATTAAAGTCGAGACTTGTGTTGGACACAATCTCGTTAAAATAGATTTCGCTCCTACTCTGGTGCTTTGAGTTTTAACCGGCTTCTACTTCCTAGGATGCAACGACTAACATTTGAATTTGCAACACTACAAAATCAAGTCTGGCGAACCAAATTATGTTGTAACTCTTTCTCTTTGTTTTCGTAAAAATAAATGCAAAAACAAATGCTGGAGCACAAGAGGACAAATTGAAGAAGAAAAGAAAGAAGTTTGGAATTTTTCCAATACCCATGAATGTTGGAATGACAGGGTATAAATAGAAAATTGGTGGCTTTTCCAAATAGGTGCCAATAGATATGACCTTGTTCAAATAGATTTAATAAGAAAAAAAACCTGTTTGAACTGTTTGGATAGATACATATCTATCTGGGAAAGAATTCAACAGGCATGAACCTATTCGGGTGGGTTAGGATCTGTTTGGGTGAAGGAAAAAATTTAGACCAATTTATTTTGAATTTTGAAACCAAAATAAAAAATAAATTACAAATATTTTTGGTCAAAAAAGATAAGTATTGGGCTGGACAAGCCCAACCCAACCTCACACCACGTACTCGCGCCCAAGCCCAGCCCAACTCACCTGTTTGGTTTTTGTTTTGAGTCCAATGGGTCTAGCTCACTTTACCTATAACCTCACCCTTCCATAAACTTGGGTACTCTTTGGGGCACATCCTAAGTATCCCAAGCTAAGGTATATAAACCCATTCAAAACCTTAAGCCTTTCTAATGTGGGACAAGCACATTTCACAAATGGGTAGGAAACCCACCAAAATCCATTTCCACAAACCCGAAAATGCGCGTTGAATTCTCATTCATTAGGAAATGGTTTTGAGTAACCAAATACACAATTTTATTCACTACGTAGCATTAAACATGAACTCAATTAAAAATGTTAAAAATAACGCTTGCGTCCCACCTTAATTAATGCTCAAAGTTAGCAAAAAATAAGGATGTTTCAAAGCCATTTTCCAACTCATTCTTGGAAATTTCAGCTTGTTTTGCTTATCTACCACAAATATCTAAGATATTTACACCCTAAGCTCTATAAATAGAGCTCGGCAACTCGTTTCAAAGGAGTGAAAGTTTTGCCCAAACCTCATAAGACCCTTCTCTCTCTTGACCACATCTCCTACCTACCACCCTTTGGCTTTGAACATCAAAACTCTATTAAAGCTTGATCCTAAGCTCCTTGCTAAGACTCTTGGACTTAAACAATACATCTAAAGTGACTTGAGGGGATTAAAAGGGAGTTTTTTAATCAAAAGGACCTACCCTCATAGAAGGTGATATTCTTGCACCTTTAATCATATTTCTTTCCTCTTGTTTTCATTTCAAGCTTTGTTTTCACTATTTATCTGTTGTAGAGATGTAACAAGTCCTCATGGATGTGGAGGGAGTAGATTAGCCACCCATCCATTGAGTTGATAGCCTCTTGCTTCCCTTTGCTTTAACTTCAAGTTTTTATGTACATTGGACCCTTGTGAATGTGTTTGGGAGTAATTATTAGCCATCTATTCTCAAGTTCAATAACTAGAATGGTTTCTTTTTTTCTTTTTTGTTGTTGTTGTTGTTGTTACACTCCTTCTCGTCATCTATCTTATCTTGCAAGTATATCAATCCATGTATTTCAATTCCTTACTCAATGTTAATGAGTTCCATGGGTTGTTTCATAGAATTGGTGTTGGAAAAGTTATGTCCTTACTTCTTCATTGAGTATTTTGGAAGTAAAACAAGAGATTTTGGGTTAAACGAAGTTGAAACCTCCCTTCTCAATGATTTGTGAACATAAAAAGGGGTGTAAGCACCCTTGTTTCATGACTAGATGAGGAGTTTTTAATAAATTTGATGAATCCCTTGTTTTAATAAGCAAAGTTTCCACCAAGAAATGATTTGTATTAATCTATGCTTTTCCTTTAATAGCATGGATTTGGGTATTGATTTACCCTTATTCACAAAGAGAAGATGTAGGTTCCTCTTCATTTCTTGGGCTTGAATTTGTTCTCATTTTTTATTCATTTAATTGTGGATATATTACAAAATATTTGTTGTATATATTTGTTTATATCATTGTTGAGGGTTATAGCCTATAAACCTCTTTCCTAAGTGATCCTTGTGAGTAGAGGAGTTAAAAAGGATGAGCACCCCTCAAAAAGTGTCTTTTGGCCACTGTCCTGGAATTCTACACTAGCCTAAATCCCAGCCAGAAGAAGAATTCGGCTGACAAGTTTCCTATTCTACCAGCCTATTTTTGTGTTTGGCGAAATACCTTCTTCCAAGAATGAAGTATACAGTTTCTAGGGAGTGTTCTCCTGAGCGGTTCTGGAGTTTCTGGATGGTTTATTTGCTTTACTTAGCATGATTTGTTAGACTCAGTAGTAGTTTGACTGAATTGATTCATTATTGCAATAATCTCTCTCCCCTCTCCTTTCTCATTCGATTTATTGTAATAATCTTCCAATCCTGCGTCTTTCTAACCCTTTTATTTGGATGCTTTCAGTACTACATCATGTTTTATTTATCATGCCTGTATATTGCATCTATTTTTTCATGCATTCGGGTCTGGCTCATCCGCATTTGTGGAATTTATTATTTTCAAAGTTGAATATGTGCATTGTTCCATGTTTTGAAGTGATATCCATGTCATATCTTAGTATTCGGACTTTTAGGTGCATGTCGTGTATGTCTTGCATTAATTAGTTGTATATAAGATCACACACATGTATATAATGTATTATTTGTCTCATCTCGGAGTACTTCGTGAGCATTTCTTTGCTTTAGCATGTTCTATGTGTGTGTGTTAAATACAATATTTATTGCCATACCATGAGGCTAAGTGCTTAAATAAGATATTTGTTTGAATGTCGGTGGATGGAGGTTATGTTGCTCATGTTGGAATGTAGTTAATTCTCATCTTGTCGGTTTGTATAAAAGGCTTTTCAAAAAATGGATCATATCAAAGCACAACGAAAAGTAATGGCACAATCTATACTTGCATGCCTTAGATTGTAATGGTAGCGTTATTAATAACAGGAACATGAATATATACTGATTATAAAAACTACATCATGCTTAGTAGAGGCTGACCTTTTGATCGGGTGAATGAGGTGCTCAATTAATAACATTTCCCTCTCACACCTAAGTTCCCGAGCCGAGACACTTTGGTTTTGACGGATGGTAGCCTTTGGCAAGAGTCACGGGTTTTCTAATTTCCCCAAAAAGATTAGGTGGCAACTTTGAAATCTAGTGATGTAGTCCATTCTTGGCAAATGTTTTGTAATAAAATAGATTTTCTCTCAAAATTGCTAGATTTGGACTCTTATTTTATGTTTCACATTGCACTAGTGATGTCAGATCAGAAATCGGGTGTCATGACCCCATTCAGCCCCTAGTAGAATGGTGCCATGATGGTCAGTAATCCGAGATTACCAAATGCCAACTTACAAAGATTCACACACAATCAGAGTATACATATGGGGCTTACATGTGCGGAAGCAATAAATTTAAATCTAATTAGTCCATAAGAGCTGTGCATAGATTAAATGAAATGACATACATTTTAGCATGGTTCACAACTTGGATACAAATAAAACAAAGTACATATTACATCTTGATCAAAAGGTTTCTCAAGCCGATATATACAAAAGACATGTAATACAAAGCTAAGAAGCATAATCTTCAAGATGCTAGCAAAAACATGAATCCAAAACATCTTGCAAAACACATCTAGGCGTCACCGCCTTCTTGCTCGTCACCTACATATATATAAGGAGAGGGTGATCTTGGATACTCAGTGACTGATATTAGTAATAAATGTTTAAATGAATGATATCCGAGGCCTTTATTAAATCAATACATATCATTGCTTGTACAAAATCAAGGGATGAACCAAGTTCATCCATCAACTCCTTCAAAGCTTCAAGGGATGCTTACTAGCATCAATATAATACAAGGGATGACATTCCTGACAAAACAAGGGAATAATCGACCCGGAATCGATTAGACAAACCCACCTGCACAAGGCCGTCGGTGCCAAGGGAGATATCTCAAACAAGGATACTAGTTGCATTATAGTCCCCTAGCACTAAGGACTTTCCAAGAATGTCATCAAAACAACATAATTACTTGATACGAAACTAGGGATAATCATTCATACTTGGACAAACACTTTTCCAAAACGAAATAAGCAAAGCTTTTATCAAAACATTGGAACATAGCTTTATTAAAAATACCACTCACATAGCTCTTCGGGTGTGGGGATTAAGGCAAGGATCCAAGGCCTACAAGTACATAATAAAACCCCATTGAATGCATTTCAAGAAGACAAGAAGAGATGCTCAAAGATGGATGTGAAATGCATCCCTAGAACAAGCTTTACATGAGTGCAAATGATCCCGACATTCCTTTCAAAACTAAGTCAAGACAAGGCAAAACATGTACTGAGAGTTAAAACTCTGTTTTTCCTCTCGAGAAAACATGCTGGGTACCAACCAAGTCTTGGCCGAGGTCCCACACCTCTTGGCCGAGGTGTGGTCCCGATGACCATACACAGGGAAATGAAGTCTGGGAAAAATCTGGGTTTTCTTTGAAGAACATGAAGAACATGAATGTTAAAATCATAATCTCTTTATTCAAAATTTGAGTTTTCATGATATGAGTTAAAAAACATGGACCTGGGTAACCATAGTTGAAGTTCTTCTTGAAACAAACACAAAACATGGAACTTGTTATAAAGTTTCAAATCAAAACAAAGCTTTTCTTCAAGAACATATGAACATCATTTTCTCTATCAAAAACCAACTTCAAATCAATGCATGGCTTATGAATCATGCCAGATCGTGCAATGTGATTGAATAAATATAAAGAACAACAAGAGTAAATCAAGAATCTGACCTCAAAACTCGGATCAAACAGTTTAGACTCTTAAGGATCGAGCTTGGAAATCTACTTCTCTCTCAAAACTCCTCTTCCTCTTCCTAGAACTCCTCTCTCTTCAAAGACAAGGATATGACAAATGATATGTTTTCTCTCTCTGCCGGTTGACTTAACCCTCTGTTGGGACACATGGCAACGACTGGGTGGCTCTCCTAAAAAGGTGGTAGTGACAAGACACGAGCATGACAAAGGGTGTACAACAAGTAAGGTGACAAGGGCACTCTAACAAGGCAATGACCTCGGGTCAAGACATAGGCTTCGACAAGTAAGGTCTCAATGATCTCAGCTAGGAAGGATAACACTTGGCCTAGCTATGCCACACCTCGGTCTAGGTCATACCAGTCCCGGAACAAGATCGCTAGGTGTAAGGATCAAGGATGTTGGTTACCTAGATGATAACATCTCGGCCTAGGTGATGCACACCTCGGCCTAGATGATGACATCTCGGCCAATATGCCAGGGTGAAGGTGGAGGTCAACCAAAGTGGTTCCAAGATGGTCCAGGTGTAAGAGGTTCAAAGGTGTGACCTAGGCTTAAGATGACCTCGGCTTAACACACACTAAGCAAGAAATAAAGCATGCAAGCAACACTTAGACAAAACTAATCAAGGTGTGCAAATGCAAGTTTAATCAAGACAAAGATCATGCAAATGCATGTGAACATGACTAAGACAAAGTGAGGGTTGTTACATCCTACCCCCCTTAAGGAAGTTTGGTCCCCAAACTTCAGCTACCTTGCCCCAAAAACAACTCCGGATGTCGGATCTTCACTTCTTCTTCCATTTCCCATGTAGCATCCTTGCCATAATGCTCTTTCCATTCAACCTTCACCATCGATATCGACTTGTTCCTTAATTGTTTCACTTGCCTATCAAGAATCCGTATTGGCTTCTCCTCATAGCCTAAATCTTCATTAACTACAATTCTGAAATAATCAATTACATGCAGTGGGTCTCGAATATACTTCCTCAACATCAAAACATGAAACACATTGTGGACTTGGCTTAATTCTGGCGGTAAAGCAAATCTGTAAGCAACGGTGTTAACTCTCTCAAGGATTTCAAACGGCCCAATGTAATGAGGTGCTGACTTACCTTTCTTCCCAAATCTTGAAACTTCTTTCATTGGCGAAATCTTCAGGAATATATGATCTCCAACTTCGAATTCTAACTCTCTTCTTCTCTAGTCGGCGTAACTCTTCTGTCGACTTTGAGCGATTTTGATCCTTTGCTAAATGAGCTTAATCTTCTCAGTTGTCACTTGAACCAGTTTAGGACCAATCAAAGCTTTTTCTCCTACCTCGGTCCAACATATCGGCGATCTGTACTTCCTTCTTTAGAAAGCTTCGTACAGTGCCATGCCAATGCTAGCTTGATAACTGTTATTGTAAGCAAATTCCACTAATGGCAAATGCACTTCCCAACTTCCCTTGAAGTCTAATACACATAATCTAAGCATATCCTCAAGTGTCTGAATTGTTCTCTTTGTTTGCCCATTGGTCTGGGGATGAAAAGCTGTGCTAAACCTCAACTCAGCTCCCAAAGCTCTTTGTAGGCTCTACCAAAACTTAGAAACAAACTTCGGATCTCGGTCTGACACAATGGACATCAGCACTCCATGAAGTCTAACAATCTCATTCATATACAACAAAGCAAGTCGATCGGCATTAAAGGTAGTCTTAACGAGCAAGAAATGTGCTGACTTAGTTAATCTATCAACGATAACCCAAACCGAATCCATACCTTTTTGTGTCTTCGGCAAACCAACCACAAAATCCATGGATATGTGTTCCCATTTCCACTCAGGAATTGACAAAGGTTGAAGAAGTCCTGCTGGCCTCTGATGTTCTACTTTCACTTGTTGACAATACAAACACTGGGATACAAATTCGGCTATTTCTCTTTTCATCTTCGGCCACCAAAAAGTTTGTTTCACATCTTGGTACATCTTGGTATTTCTTGGATGAATGGCAAATCTGGAACCATGAGCTTCCTGTAAAATTCTTCTTTTCAACTCTGGGACGTCGGCCACGCACAATCTTCCTTCAAACTTAAGTACCTGATTCTCAATGGTGTACCCTGACCTCGGCTTGGTGACAAACTCATCAATTACCTTCTTGAAGAATTCATCATCTCTCTGTCTTGTCTTTACTTCCTCCATAATAGTTGGCTCCACTGAAATCATTGCCAAACATGCCAAATTCCCAACTAATTTCCTGCTCAACACGTCGGCCACTGAGTTTGCTTTACCCGGATGGTACTGAATCTGCATATCGTAGTCTTTTAATAACTCAAGCCATCTTCTCTGCCTCATATTCAATTCCTTCTGAGTGAACAAGTACTTTAGGCTCTTGTGATCTGTGAAAACTTGGCAAGAAGCTCCATACAAGTAGTGACGCCAAATTTTCAAAGCAAATACTACGGCTGCTAGTTCCAAATCATGGGTAGGATAATTCTTTTCATGGGGCTTCAATTGGCGAGATGCGTATGCTATAACCTTACCCCCTTGCATTAATACGCAACCCAAACCCTTATTTGAAGCATCACTAGACATCTGAAATTCCTCATTACCTGATGGCAGTACAAGAACTGGTGCTGTAACTAACCTCGTCTTGAGTTCCTGGAAGGCTGATTCTCTATCCTCGGTCCATTCATATGTCACTCCCTTCTGAGTCAATTGTGTCAATGGTGCTGCAATCTTTGAGAAGTCCTTCACAAATTTTCTATAATAACCTGCCAAACCCAGAAAACTATGAACCTCGGACACATTAGTCGGTGTCGGCCAATTCATAATGGCTTTAATTTTGCTAACATCAACTGAAATACCTTCTTCATTAATCACATGTCTCAAAAATGAAATGCTGGAAAGCCAAAACTCATACTTGCTAAGTTTGGCATACAACTTTCTATCTCTCAAAATCTATAAGGCAAGTCTCAGATGCTTCTCATGCTCAACTTCACTCTTGGAATAGATCAATATATCGTCAATGAAAACAATCACAAACTCATCTAGGTATGGCTTAAAGACTCTGTTCATGAAATCCATAAATGCTGCAGGAGCATTAGTCACTCCAAAAGGCATTACCAAAAATTCGTAGTGGCCATATCTTGTCCGAAAAGCAGTCTTCTCAACATCCTCAGCTTTGACCTTGAGCTGATAGTAGCCCGACCTGAGATCAATTTTAGAAAAGACTCGTGCTCCTTGTAGTTGATCAAGCAAATCATCGATCCTCGATAATGGGTACTTATTCTTAATGGTTACCTTATTCAGTTCTCAGTAATCAATACAAAGATGAAGTGTACCATCCTTTGTCTTCACAAATAGAACTGGTGCTCCCCAAGGTGAAGTGCTCAGCCTAATAAAGCCCTTATCTAACAATTCTTGTAATTACAGCTTCAATGCCTTAAGCTCAGCTGGGGCCATTCTATAGGGTGTTTTGGAGATAGGCTGGGTTCCCGACATAACGTCAATAGTAAAGTCTACTTCTCTATCAACTAAGTGGCCAGGCAAATCATTTGGAAAGATGTCGGGGAATTCATTAACAATTGGGATATCGACCATTTCAACGTTTCCATTCGGATTACTTAGTACACCACACAGATAACCTCGACACCCTTTTTGGATTAACTTATAAGCTTTCATGGACGTGATCAAGTAAGGTGGGGATACTACTCCTTTACCCTGAAATGTAACCTCGGCTTGGTTTGGGGGTTTCAATGTGACACTTATGGAAACACAATTAATGGATGCACGATTAACTATCAACCAATCCATTCGCAATATAGCATCAAAATGAGTCATTTTCAATGGCATCAAATCAACTAATAATTCAATATCCTCAATCACAACAACACACACCCTATAAATGGATGCAACAGTCATAGTTCTCCCAAATAGAGTAGATACAAATAACACATAATCAAGGGGTTCTAGTTCCCTAGTTAGCTTCTCGGCAAATTTAACAGATACGAATGAATGTGTAGAACCTGAATCAATCAATATATATGCATCTTGAGAGCAAATTCGAAAGGTACCTGACACTACTGTCTCGACACTCTGAGTGTCTTCTGGCACTAATGCAAAAACTCTACCCTGCCTTATCTGTCCTTTCCCGACATTACCTTTCTGTGCAGAACCCGTGTTGCTCCTATTTTTCCTGCTATCATTAGCCTTTGTCTTGGGGCAGTCCTTGACACGATGGCCCATCTCTTTACATTCGAAACAAGCTCTAGACGCCCAACAACAGACCCTGAAATGTGGCTTCCCACAACTTGAACATGTCGGCTTAGTATCACCTTCCTGATTCGAGTTGTTGGAACTGCCCATATTCGCCTTCTTCTTGGCACAAAACGACACTCAGCGATTGTCATAATTTTGCCTCTTTCTCTAGCTCTCTCCTGAACTCTGATATCGGGTTAAGTTGGCTTCTGCCAGGATGGCTTTAGCTAATACTCCAGCGTAAGTCGACATGTTGAGCATATTCACCCGATCTTGTATGGGTCTACGAAGCCCACTCTCAAATTTCCTGGCTTTTCTATATTTATTATTGACCATGTGGGGTGCATACCTTGCTAACTCGGTAAAAGCATGATCGTATTCAGCCACGGTTTTGTTGCCCTGTGCCAAAGTTTGGAATTCGGTGGTCTTGCGATCTCGGACACTAAGGGGAAAATGCTTGTCATAAAACAACTCCAAAAATCTAGTCCAAGTCAAACTTGGATTACCTTCTCGGATCATCATCCACCATCTTCGAGCATCGTCGTCCAATGTGAATGTTGCCAATGACACCTTCTGAGCGTCGGTGCTGGGAAAAAACTCAAACAACTTCTCCATTTCCAAAACCCACACTTCGGCTTTCATCGACTCTATACCCCCATGGAACTTCGGCGGATTCATCTTCTTGAATTCTTTAATCAAAGTCAATGTGCCGTCTCTATACAAAGCTGGCTGTGCAGGCACTTGCGGCACTAGAGGAGGTAGAGGCAGGACTGTATCTCGCCCGTTTGTCTGCTCGGCCTGAGTAGAGGTAGTACTGGTGTTTTGTTGCCTTGTTCACCTCAACTCATGGGCCAAACCCTCTACCATCCTTTCTAGCCTGTCTAACCTGTCCTTGGATTGGTCTCGGCTAACTGGAGGTCTACCCCTTCTCATGACGCTAGAGGTATACAAATGTGACTCTTTAAAACAAAATGAACAAATAAACATGTATACAAGCAACAAATGTTCATGCCGAGATAATGCACACCTTGTCAAGTAGCAAGCAATATGACGCAATCCTAACATCATTCTAAGGAATATCCTCTGCTCTTTAGGACTCAAAGTGTGTGAATAACATACTATAAGTGTAGACGTCCCCGAACGCCCCGGGGGGATGAACCCCATTCTGTTCATTTGGGTTTACTACAGTTCGGACTCAAATGTCACGGTTCTTAATCTTGAACCAAAGAGTCCAAATCTGGCAAATTGTTTTGAAGAAAAACAAATTTTGAAAAGTAGTGCCAAACATGGACTGCTTTGCCAGATTACAGAGTCGCTACCTAAATATTTTAAAATGGGAAATTTAGGAAACCCTGACTCGGTCTTAAGGCCACGTGTAAAATCATCACCAAAGTGGTCTTGGCTCGGAGCTTGGAGTACGATCGGGAAGGTCGACTATGAGCACCCCCTTTTGCGCGGTCAAGACCGCCTCTACTAACGTGATATCCATTTTTGAAAACATTACATGCTCTTATTCCAATTATTAGCCTAGAATTACTATATTCTTGTGTGACAAACAAGTATAGACTAGATTGCCTAAATTGGAAATAAACATTGCATATCCGCTTGTTTTGAAAATGCTTTGGATTTGCTACTACTTAAGTAGGCTAAAACACGGATTTCAACGAGTTATTCCAACTCAAGCAATCCAACCTCTACCCACAGGCATTCAAACAGTTTATCACATAAGCATCTAGCCACATGGTAAGCATGCTGTCATGTTAGCATTCACACGCATGCGGCATGCTAAAGCATAAAAGCTTACCTAGTACTCCGTGCCAAAACAGAAACTAGTTAGTAATCAATGCATGATCCTAGTTCATGTTAAGTGGCTAATGCATCACAGGCAAAATGCAGCTATAATAGGCTCGGCTATCCTAAACATGGCATGTGAAATGCAATCATTTGGTGCACGTATTCAAGTTAGATTTGAAGATACGATGCGGTTTGTATGATGTACCGAGCCTAGTGCATGTCAACAAATGCATGGATGCACGCATGCATTGCATAAGGTATGCTAATTTTAAACGTGCCCCAATCTACCATCATAAGCAGGTAAATAAAAGGGAAGAAAGAAGTGGAGGTTGGAAGACATGCATACCACACACACACACTTATTACAGATACGCCCTCACTCGGAGGGACCAAAAGAATATACAGGCCGAATAAATAATACTGAATTACTTATTACAAAACCTCTAATCTAATTAAATTAAATGCATAATAGGAAAGATGGCTGACCCACTTTGGGATCTTGTGAATGATGCATGCACGATCCGTCTTGCCCGGAAAACCCGCACCATACCACTGCCGCCTCTGCTTTCACTGTCCTGCCTTTCTGAAAATTGGCAAAGTCCTAGGACACCTTCTATGAGCATTTTAGAACATCATCGGCTGGGAGAGATGGCCATCGGCTGTGTACAATATCCATCGGTTGGAGATAAAGCTATAAACCTTGAATAAATGGCGATCGGCCTTTGAATGTTGCCGGTCGTGAAATTTCTGCGAAGCAGTTTGGCAACCAGGGCGAGCGATTGTATGGCATGGAATTTCAAGGCAATGTATGCATGGACACACTCCCTATCATGCAATGTACTCAAGGGAGCATGGCCCTTGACCCCCGGGCCATCAATGGCGCATTTCGACGCATGATGGCCTAAGAGGCCAAATTTGCATTTCAATGTCAAATGCAATGCACACAAAACATACAAGGGACCCAACCTCAATCATGGTTGATCAAGAGGTGAGGCAATGCACAACAATGCACATGCAACCTAAGCATGCAACCTAAGCATGCAACATGAGCATGGAGGCAAGTATGCAAACATGCAATACGTAGTAGGCACACAACCTAAGCTAACAAACATGCAAGGCATGGAATAAGGCAACAACCTTTGAGCAACATGTTAAACATGGATTCAAACTAATTTGGGCAGCTCTATACTAGGCCCAAAACAGTGGCCAAATGTCATGGAAATGAGGACCAAAACACATACAAACATGCATGCACACAAGGTCCAACACTTAGGCACCAAAGAGCAACTTTTAAGCACACTTAAAACAGGATAATCATGGATACATGGCATGCTTATAAAGCTCTGAAATCATGTTATAGAAGGTGCAAAACCGAGTAAACAAGACAAGCCAAGTATGCAACGATGTCCAAAACTCAAAGCAAGCCAAGGGGCTTAAACCATGGGTATACAAATTAAGCCTCAACAGGCCAAGAACAACCAAATCAGTCCTAAAGCATGTTAAAACAAACCCCCAAAACCACTTAGATGGCATCTAAAAGGTCTAAGCATGGAAGCATGCACAAAGGGCCAAATATGGAGCATATGACAACAACCTTATAAAGCATTAAAGGAGCATCAAATATGAGCATTCAAGCATACTATGAGGACTTAAATGACATTATAAGTGACTCCAAATCACCAAAATAGTGCAAGTAAAGCATGCTAGAGGGGTCAACACTCAAGGCTCATGAGGTATACAAGAGAGGTTGCATGGTAGCTATACAAAGCAAAGCATGGATGACTCAAATGACCCAAAACAGTCCTTAAGAATGTCAAAACAAGCATAAAAGATTCACAAAGCTAAGCCAAAACAAGCAAGCATAGTGGTCTAAATGCTAGATACATGTTAAGGCAAAATGGAGGATTACAAAGCAAGTGTAAGATGCAAAGACCAAAATGAAAAAGACCCTTCAACAACACTGAAGAGGGACCAAAAATATGACTACTCACAGTAGATAACAACCCCCAAATCAATATACAAACATGCTTAAAATGCAATGCCAGATTAAGGCCACAAGAGGGCTACAACATGAAGTATACAAAGCATGCGTCAAACAGAAAAAGACCCTTCATGGGACATGGAGAGAGGGTCAAAATAAGACCCTTTTCAGTTCTGATCAGGGTCGGAAAACAGAATCTGAATGTGCTAACAAGTCATGCAAAAATGGGGACCAAAGAGGGGTAATGAAGCAAGTCATACATGGAGGTCCCCAACAGTGTTGAGCCCTTCTTCAATGTTGAAGAAGGGCTCAAAACAAGCCTCTTTACAGTTTACATCGAAGCCCAAAAATACTTGTAAATAAGGATAACCAATGAAACTAAAAAATGCAAGTTTAAGGGAAATTGATGCTTACCCTTGAAGAGCAGCAAACCAGCACCCCTTGGTCCAAGTTTCTGAACTCCTAACCTCTGTAAATGGCCTCCCAAATGCTGGAATGGAAGATGGAGGTGTTGTGCTAGGTGTTGTAGAGCAAATGATGCAAGAACCAAGGTGTTTGGAAGCTTGGATAGGATAGATATAGAGGGTTGTAGATATATATGTTAGATATATATGTCTACTTTCTGGTTTTTGCTCAAAAACTCCAACAACCTTAAACAATGGAGGAGGTGTGCTCCTTAAATAGGCAAAGGCAAAGGTTCTTGGCTTCCCCAAGAAGCCAAATGAAAGGGGCAAAGGGTGCAAAGGGTTTGTGACTTCTAGAGGAAGCTAAAACAGCTGGCCAAGCTTCTCCAAGAAGCTTGGCCAAGGGTTCAACCTCTTAGAGAGAAAAAAGGGGTCAAAGGTGCAAAAATGGCTCAAAATAGCAACATATATGCACGGGGGAGTGTGCTGGTGCATTCCAATTGGCATAGCTAGGATGCACCAGGCTTGGAGGGTGCAAAGGGTTCAAATCGGCCAGAAAAATTGGTCGTCGGCCAAAATAAAGTGCCGGTCGGCACTATTTTCTGCCGGTCGGCAAAATAGATTGCCGACAGATGATTCCAAGGTCAAAAAATGGCCGGTGGGTATGCAAATTGAAGCCCCGGAAGTTAGCTTTCCAATGGCACAAACCTTGCATCAAAAATCCTCCTATGCAAAACGTTATGCCCTTTTTGGTGAAGCCGCGCAGACTCGATCCAACCGGGATGATGCCCAGCTTCAACCAATCATATCTCCTCCACCCGGACTTGGCTTTGGGAGATTCTCGAGTACAAAGTGAAGCCCCGGAAATCTTCTTTCCAACGATGGTGGCCTCATAGCTTAACTCCAAGTATGCAATTGAATAAACCCGATTCAGCGAGGGCCGCTCGACTTTCTTCTACCCGGATTCATGGCGAACTTCTTCTCCAACCTATTTTCCCCCCTCCTCTCCTCTTTTCTTCAACTCCAAACCCCCCAAACAAACTATTTTGAAGGGTTTGCCTCTCTCCTTGCCGAAGGAATTGAATCTTTAGCCTGCACATCTCTCAACACCGACCAAACCATCAGTAATGCCCAAGTCTTGAGGGCGGTCAAAAATGGGGTGTCTACAATAAGGAACTGGTGCTCTGATACCAATCTATCATGACCCCATTCAGCCCCTAGTAGAATAGTGCCATGATGGCCAGTAATCCGAGATTACCAAAAGCCAACTTACAAAGATTCACACACAATCAGAGTATGCATACGGGGCTTACATGTGCAGAAGTAATAAATTTAAATCTAATTAGTCCATAAGAGCTGTGCATAGATTAAATGAAATGACACACATTTTAGCATGGTTCACAACTTGGAAACAAATAAAACAAAGTACATATTACATCTTGAGCAAAGGCTTCTCAAGCTGACATATACAAAAGACATGTAATACAAAGCTAAGAAGCATGATCTTCAAGATGCTAGCAAAAACATGAATCCAAAACATCTTGTAAAACACATCTAGGCATCACCGCCTTCAAGCTCGTCACCTACATATATATAAGGAGAGGGTGAGCTTGGATACTCAGTGAATGATATTAGTAATAAAGGTTTAAATGAATGATATCCGAGATCTTTATTAAATCAATACATATCATAGCTTGTAAAAAATCAAGGGATGAACCAAGTTTATCTATCAAGTCTTTTAAAGCTTTAAGGGATTCTTACTAGCATCAATATAATACAAGGGATGACATTCCTGACAAAACAAGAGAATAATCGACCCGGAATCGATTAGACAAACCTACCCGCACAAGGCCGTTAGTGGCAAGGGAGATATCTCAAACAAGGGTACTAGTTGCATTATAGTCCCCTAGCACTAAGGACTTTCTAAGAATGTCATCAAAACAAGATAATTACTTGATACGAAACTAGGGATAATCATTCATACTTGGACAAACACTTTTCCAAAACGAAACAAGTAAAGCTTTTATCAAAACATTGGAATATAGCTTTATTAAAAATACCACTCACATAGTTCTTCAGGTGTAGGGATTAAGGCAAGGATCCAAGACCTACAAGTACATAATAAAACCCCATTGAATGCATTTCAAGAAGACAAGAAGAGATGCTCAAAGATGGATGTAAAATGCATCCCCAGAACAGGCTTTACATGAGTGCAAATGATCCCGGCATTCCTTTCAAAACTTAGTCAAGACAAGGCAAAACATGTACTGGGAGTTAAAACTCTATTTTTCCTCTCGGGAAAACATGCTAGGTACCAACCAGGTCTTGGCCGAGGTCCCACACCTCTTGGCCGAGGTGTGGTCCCGATGACCATACACAGGGAAATGAAGTCTGGGAAAAATCTAGGTTTCCTTTGAAGAACATGAAGAACATGAATGTTAAAATCATAACCTCTTTATTCAAAATTTGAGTTTTCATGATATGAGTTAAAAAACATGGACCTGGGTACTCATAGCTGAAGTTCTTCTTGAAACAAACACAAAACATGGAACTTGTTATAAAGTTTCGAATCAAAACAAAGCTTTTCTTCAAGAACATATGAACACCATTTTCTCTTTCTAAAACCAACTTCAAATCAATGCATGGCTCATGATATCATGCTAGATCGTGTAATGTGATCGAATAAACATAAAGAACAACAAGAGTAAATCAAGAATCTGACCTCAAAACTCGGATCAAACGGTTTAGACTCTTAAGGATCGAGCTTGGAAATCTACTTCTCTCTCTTCAAAGACAAGGATATGACAAATGATATGTTTTCTCTCTCTGCCGGTTGACTTAACCCTCTGATGGGACACGTGGCAACGACTGGTTGGCTCTCTTAAAAAAGGTGACTGACTGACAAGACACAAGCATGACAAAGGTTGTACAACAAGTAAGGTGACAAGGGCACTCTAACAAGGCAATGACCTTGGGTCAAGAGATAGGCTCCGGCAAGTAAGGTCTCAATGATCTCGGCTAGGAAGGATAACACTTGGCCTAGCTGTGCCACACCTCGCCCTAGATGTGCCACACCTCGGTCTAGGTCATACTAGTCCCGGAACAAGATCACTAGGTGTAAGGATCAATGATGTTGGTTGTTGCCTAGATGAAAACATCCCGGCCTAGGTGATGTACACCTCGGCCTAGATGATGGCATCTCGGCCAATATGCTAGGGTGAAGGTGGAGGTCAACCAAAGTGGTTCCAAGATGGTCCTAGGTGTAAGAGGTTCATAGGTGTGACCTAGGCTTAAGATGACCTCGACTTAACACACACTAAGCAAGAAACAAAGCATGCAAGCGACACTTAGACAAAACAAATCAAGGTCTGCAAATGCAAGTTTAATCAAGACAAAGATCATGCAAATGCACGTGAGCATGACTCAGACAAAGTGAGGGTTGTTACATCGAGAGTCTGTTGGCGTGCTTGGTAACCCCAAAGTCATCCCACAGTAAGGCATGTTTCCACCCATGTTGTGCCAACTTGTTTTATCCCATATCAAAAGAGTTGCCACTTAATTTTATGGGGAATTAAGAAACCTTTAATGATGAAAACTAAGTTAAGGACCAGATTAAGTCATAAGCAGATTGTCGATTCGGAGCTAATGTGCGAAAGGGAAGAAGGTTAGTGAATAAAAACACCCCGTTACAATGAATCCAATAAATATTTTCCAATCATTATAATGGGTACCCATATAGAACAAGTGTTTTAACTAAAATAATATCTTTATCAGAGTAGTATTCCAAGTGAGAAATATACATCATTATTCATTAACATACAATTATGAATAATAAACATTGAGGGTAAGAGAATACAAAAGTAAAGCACCCTAATGGCATACATATTTTCAAGGATTGTCCTTGATTACACAAAAATAGACATTTAGTCCCAAACCACAAATTATCTTCGAAGCTTTAACAAGTAACATCCAAGGAGCCTTCATGCTCCAGTCAAAACACATCCATCGCCAAGTCATTTCGGCGGAATCAGACTAACATTTCTTGCATTTGTTACAAAATCTATATTTTATCTTTAAAAAAAAACAAAAACAAAAAAGTTCAATGCATGATTTCCATTCAAAGTCTCATTCACAACCATGGGGTGATGTCTCAAGTAAGTGCCACAAAACCATACTTATATACATAGATTTATATATAGAAAATACCTCACATTTGTCGAATATTAATACGACAGGGAATGGGCACCCAAAATCATCCGTTTTCCTACTTTTACCGACTACTATATGGCAGGACCAGTGAACACTCAAAAACACTTTTCCACATTCGTCCGGTGATAAGCTCAGGACAAGGCAATTGGACACCTTAACTCCCCATGAGGGTACCAATACAATACACAACCATTTCCCAAAATCCGATTTAACTACCCGAACTCATACTCTATTTACCCCCTTTCAATCTTTTCCCAACATCCACAAGATTGTAAGATCACAAGAGAAAATTGTAATGCACATGATGCATGAGTTTTCAATCTCAATTTCCAAAGTTTTGTTCAATTCACAACCATATTTAACAATATCAACAACTAAAGAATTTCTCCAATCTCACAATTTCCACACTCTCTACATCTACCAATCTTAATACATATATCCAAGAAAGTTCAAAAACCTCGTATCTCAAAACCATTGTCATAATCAATCACCAAATTTCAAGATTTAAGAGTCAATTTGTCCAAACCCATTATTAAATCGAATTTGAAAACTAGGTTTTTTTTTTTTGTGAAAAATTGGGACTTTTTATTGCACTTAAAATGTTAACTTATATCATCAATAACAATAATCAACTATAATATACCTTGATTTTTCCAAAACATGGAGTATAAACCACTTTTTATTCCTCAAACCTACTTTAATTCATAAAAATCAACTCATATATAATTATATTTTGGAAAATACCACACATGTACCCTAAATCATAGATATATCAAGTTAAAGGTATCCCTACCTCAAGGATGGAGGCAAGAATATGAAAACCCAAAGAGAGCTTCGAAGAAATTGCAATCCAACTGGTCAAAATATTGATCTTCACTTGTGCTTTACCTTTAATGTGAGATCTATGGTGGATTCTTGGTGAAAGATAGATGAAATCAAGGTTTGGAGGTCTAGGGTTTCGAGTATGTAGGAGAGGAAGAGAAGAGAGGAAGAAATAATAAAAAGTTTGGACTAAAAAGTGACTTCAAAGTGGCTGACATTGAACAGACCGCTTGAGCAGTAAAAAGTTTGCTCGAGCAGACTTGCTTCTAACACAAGTACTCAAACTTCAAATGGGCATAACTCTCTTGTTCGGACTCCATTTTGGGTCATTCTTGTGTCTAAATTGAAGCTCCAGAAACAAGATTTCCAATGGTTCTAGCCTCATATCTAGATTCAAAGTGTGGAAAGAGAAAAAGGTAAAAAAGGGAAGACACATAGGACAATTATCCGAATCAATATTTTTGGTTCAATCCTACTTTACCATTAAGATACCACCCCAATCAATACTCTAACATGAATCAAAGACACTCCAAGTACAATAATAAGAATGTCAAGAGTAATCCCACTAGTCCAAGGAATACGAAGTGTTATAGTCCTAGTCTATATATTCAGCTCTAGCAACTTCCACAAACTAGGATAAGATGCTCTCCCATGTCTAAAATGCTACTTGATTGAATAGTGAAGCCCTAGTTTGTTCCAAAACTAGGATAAGGTATCCCAGGCCCCATAGGGGTGTTTTGTCACCTTACTTGCTATATGCTACGTATGAGGTTCAATATAGGGGCTCATTATTTCATATTGTTAGGTTGAGAAACGATTCGATGGGGTATACAATGGTACATATGTGATAATTGAGTTAAAATACTGCCAAATTCATGCCGTAATATATATGTTGTGAGCCAAAATGCTGTCGGATTTTGTGTTTGATATGTGTTTTGTTTTCTTTGTTTGTCTTTCTTTTGCTAGGTAGTTAGTACATCATAGCTTTGGAAAGTTCTGACACCCCTAAAACATTGTGGACTCGTGCTAGTAGGCACTACAAAACTACAGATTTGCTTCAAGGTCATCAAATGTTAGTGTCACTTCCATCAATATCTAGAAGAAGAGTAAGCCAAACATAGTTGATTTAGGGTTTGCGTCAATCACCTCTCAGAGCTCCTTCGAAGATTTTACATCAGTCACTCCTCAGATTTCCTCTGTTTAGCACCCTGGTAAACCATTCTCTAGTCTCTGCAATGGCTCAGAATCTGCTAGACATTGCGAAAAATGATCGCTAATCTTCAGCGGTCCATGGATGCTATCAATCACAAAATAGCCGCTCAGGGCGATGCCATCGCTCAGATACAACAATCACCTGGAGAAACCACTGCCCATCCACTACCAATTAGTTATCTGGATCTAGTCCACCTTCATTATTGAGAATTTCCTAAGTTTTGGCCAACCAAAAGAATTGGCCCAGGCTCCCACAGCTAGAATCCCGATATATCCAATTGAAGGATTTTTTTTCCCTCGATATCGTCGAGTTTGATCCAGCTATGCTAAAGATAGCCAAGTTAGAGAAGTTGTTCAAGAAATCCTAGGGGATCAATTCCATTCCTGATATTGAGGACGGGTATACAGAAGTACCTGTCAAATTATCAGAAAGATTCAAGATGCCACATATTGACCTATTTAATGGATCATGAGACCCTATGGTACATATCCGCGTGTTTTCAGATATTTTGAAACCCATGGGTCTGACTCGTCCTAAAAAATTGTCTTTGTTTGGAAGGACTTTATCAGGAATCGCTGCTACTTGGTATGCTAAACTGGAGGACAAAGTGAAGCAAAGTTAGGATGAATTGGCTGAGACATTTATCATGGGCACAATTTTTGGGAGATCTACTTCGTCGTTCTCTTCTGCTCGTGCCTTACTACGATTGCCTTGAAGACCGTCGTCTATTTTGCTTCTCTAATTCCACTATACTTCTCGACCCGATCGGTGGGTGCTTGTTAATTTATTTATGTGTCCAATTCTACTAAACTCTTTCACTTCCCTGCTCTTGAAGAAAAGTCTTCCGACATGAACAACCTTCGTGAATCTGAGCTTCATCGGACAAATTTCTAGAGGGAACAAATGAATGGCGTTCATGAATCTAAGCTTCGCGGGTGCAACGGTTGTTTTGACACTATGAATGGTGGATTGAAAGGGCGTATGCCATTTTAATTGAGCCTCAAGAGTGCCACTTTTGATGTCATTAGGCAGATGCCACATGTCTACTATCCCATCATTTGTGCTCAAGTGCAGTGACGTGCATGCTTAGATATCAGAGATGGTCCAAAAACAAAAGTGTTTCTTTCATTACTTCCCGGTCAGAAAGTGTTACAAAGTTTTTACAAAAACCTGTCTAAAGCTATACATGATGTTCTAAACTACAAAGCAAAAGAAATGTACAAAAAAGAGAAATATAAAAAAGAAAACAATTAGAGTCAGCTCACCCTCTTCGTCCTTTTCACTGGTGGGATCCCTGTGTCTTCTCTATCAGCACCGCTACCCTCATTCCCAACCTCAGCGTTTGCATCTTCTCTAGTTGTATCACCATCGTCTCCACCATCATCACCAGAGCCACTAGTACTCCTGTTACCGTTGGCATCATCTCTAGAACTATCCCCATCGAAACCACTATCGCTATCATTACTCTCCTCAGTATCACCATCACCATCACCGTCACCATTGGCATCGCTACCCTCCGAGTGCTCGATATCAATGCTCCCGTCTCGTTATCCTCAGTGGTCTCATCAGTAGCAAGATCCTCCTCTCTAGAAGCAGTAAGAGTCCTCTTTGAGAAGGAAAAGCTCTCTACTATTAGGGCACCTCTACCTTTGCCTCTACCAAGGGTACCTATGTCGCCTCTGTCTACACCTCTCCCTTAAGTTGGAAGACGCCAAGACTTGGTCGCAGGCGGTCCAAGAATATGTAGAGGGTTCACTCGAGCGCAGCTTGGTCGCTGAGCGGTCTAAAAAGCTGCAAAAATCTTGTGAGCTCGTGAAGTTTGCTCGAGTGCACACTTGGTGGCTCTAGTGGTCTGCAGAATTTTTGGGTTTTCTAGAATGAAGTTTGAGTAATAACCCCATTATGTATTATGCTATTAAGCCGTAATTATACTTCTGATTATATTCTTTATGTGATCTTGGATGCTAATCATGTGATTATGTATGTTCTTGAATTCATATTTGTTCATCGTAGGAAAATATGTTCTGTATTCTGTAATAAACTGAAATTGAGGGTCGTAGAGGCGACAAAAATCAAAATTAATTGTACCATTGTGATTAGCATAATTTTTAGAGCCTACTATGAAGTTTGATTAAAATTTGATTCAAACTGAATTAGTTAGATTAAATCAATTAGAATTAAGTGGGATTAGTTAATCTTAAGCTTACTTAATTAGCCTAAGTTAATTACAAGTATATATATGTGTTGAGATGTGATTAAAATCATTTTTGGACTCAAAAATCTGCTGGGAAAGAGAGCTTTAGAAAGAAAACTTGATTTTAGAGGGAGAAAAGGCTTGGACACTTGAAATTGCTTGCAACATTGAAGGATAGTCAAGATTAACTCAAGAATTGCTTAACACAAGTGTTAATCAAGGCTCTAGGTAAGCTTTTCAATCTTAATTTGTAAGCTTAAGTCAATAATTATGTTTATTCAAGAAGATAATGAACCAAAATGCAATAATTGAGCTTGGAATGAAGAAATTAGTGCTACGTCATACATGCATGCATGAACTTGTTATGATTTCTCATGTTTCTTGCATGAACTTTGTAATCCATGTTGAATTGGGAGTTGTCACTAACATTCATTTATGAATTATGGAGTTTTGAGGATTAATTTCATGTTTTGAAAGTCTTGGAAGGGAATTGAAGTTGAATTGATGCATGTATAGAAGTTTTGATCTCAATTTTGGCAATTTATAACACTTTTGAGCTCATGGTTTCAAGTTGAGCTCATACATAAGTATTTTCATGTAATTTCAAGAGTTTGGTTGAAACATGCAAGCTTATACACTTTGAAGTTAAGTACATGAATTAAGCTAAGTTTGATGAATTTGATATCAATTTGGACATGCATGGATGAAATTGTTATGAAATCCCTTTTTTGGGTATAATCTATGCTATCTAAGTTAAAATGAGAGTCTTTATGTCCATGCATGCATAAATGATGAGGCTTTGAAAGAGAATTTCATGCAATTGAAGTGTTAGAAAGGAATTGGTTTACATCTATGAAAGTTTACGGTTTGAATTTTGATGAATTCGTGGAATTTTGAACTATGGGTTGAAACTAGCTTCAAATATATGTATTTGGAAGTGTTCTTGCATATTTGAGTGAGTCATGCATGAATTTGAAGCCTTGGAGTTATGTTTGAAGCTCAAAATAGAATTATGAAAATCCCAGAAATTTGATAGACTGCTCGAGCGACCAAAAGGTGGCTCAAGTGCACATTTCGAGCATCCAGTGTTTTTGTAGACATTGGAGGTTGGCTCGAGTGACCAAAAGACCACTCGAGCGATCGCTCTTTATTTTCAGTCTTGGCTTAAGCAACCAAGAAGTTGGCTCAAGCGTAAAATGAGAGCATCCAGTACTTTTGTAGACTGAGTGGTTCGCTCGAGCGACCAATGTTGCACTCGAGTGAAGTGCCCTATTTCAGGAAACTTTGAAATGTTTTTTTATGTTCCGATTTCTATCTTCTTTCATTTTTGAGCATTCTTAGGCATTCTAAATGAACAAAAGAGTTAGAAAGAAGCCTAAGAAAGATAAACGAATTAAAGAACGGATTGAATTGTGTTGTGACTCAATTTCTATATGTGCTATGAATTGTGTAGGGTCAACTTAGAGGATGAATCAACTAATCGATACTGTAAGTAATATCTTAGTAAAGATATTTTCATGTATGTTATTTTCTAAATACTACCTATGTGGTAAGTTTTTCGAACCCATGAATTTGTATTATGAATGAGTATTCTACCTATCTGATTCGTTAAGAACCTATAAAGTGATTGGTAAGTATGAATATAAAATGGGCCCAAAGCTGTTTGGTTTGTTTGATAAGAATATAAAATGGGCCCAAGGCCGTTTGGTATGTTTGATGAGAATCTAAAATAGGCTGAAGGCAGTTTGGTGTGTTTGATGAGAATATGAAATGGGCCCAAGGCCGTTTGGTATATTGATAAGGACACAGAATGGGCCTAAGGTCATTTAGAATGTTTAATAAGATAAACCTAAGGTCATCTTATATATGAATTGGACTGAAGGTCGTTTTGTATGTTTGTTAAATGGTCCAAAGGTCATTTTGAATAAGGAATTGATTGGACCAAAGGTCATTTTGAATATGAATACGAATGTGAACATGATCTTGACTATCAAAATGACCATGGAATTGATTGGACCAAAGGTCGGTTGAGTATGAATACAAATGTGAACATGATCATGACTATAAATGTGCGCACGAATATGAATTTGGAAATGATGGACCTGAGATAGTTTTGTACTTGTGTTTTGAAGGACCAGATGGTCATTCGAGTATGGATCCATTAGACCTGAGATCAGTTTATGAATGAGTATTGTACCCGAGGTTGTTTTGTGTATTAGTTGGAATTGAGGTCGTTTTGTATATGGATATGATGTACTGGACCCAAGGTCATTTTGCTTTGTTATGTATTTATGTACGAATCTCATTCATTAACCCCTTTTACTCTAATATTATTCACTTGGCATTAGTTCACTCCGTATTTGTATGTATGTAGGTGAGCAGCGGGATATCTAGCTCCAGCCTTAGTGAGATTGTGAAAGAGTACCGAGTTTTGAGGAGTCAGCAAAGGATGCATCATGCAAGAGGCTTTTGTCCAGTTTTGTTTTTGAATCTTTGTTTTGATTCTCTTTTGTTTACTTTGATGGTCATGTAAGACCAAGTTTGCATATATATATATATATGCCTTGGTTTTTGGTTTAGCAGTTTCTGAATGGTCCAGGACATGTATAATCTTTTATGTTATGATGGGTGTAAGTTATTATATAAGTGAAAAGTTTTTGCTATGTCATATATGCACAACTCATTGGAAAAAATTTATTAGTCTGCTTCCATTTCTAGCCCCTTATTATTAAATCTGATTTGATTTTAGTCTGAGGCTGTAGGTAATCTCATGATTATTGGCCAGTTACGATCTAAACCTATAAGGGTGGGTTTGGGTTGTGACAGTTTGAGCTCCAAAAATGAAAATTCAAAGCCTTGGGTCATGTATGGCTCATCAAAAACACAAAGTTGCTTTGGAAAACATGTATACATGACCCCTCAAAAACCATTTACTCAAAACAATTTTAAATCCACCAAAATTGAACCCAAAAGCTCATGTATGTAGGTTTTTCCAAGAACTTTTCTCAAAACTCATGAATTTAACAAATTTAAGGTCAATAACTCCATGCTTGTTCAAAACTCTCTTCCAAAACATAAATTTAAAGGTTAGCACAAGGGATATTTGAAGTATTCTACAAGTGAAATCCCAGAAGATTCACAGTTGAGGGCCCTATTTATTGTTGCCTTATCTAAAAAATATACGAAGGTGAATGTTGATGTTTGGCATTATGCTCCAACTGAATTTCTTTCGATTCTATCATGGACTAAGTCCATTGGTTTATCTAAGAGGCAGAGAGATTTGCTTTTAGGAGGTTTTGGGGAAAGTGGTTCAGTTATTGATGAATATAGAGATTGCCTTAGCTTATTCGAGATTGATGTACACAAAGCTAACGATGGTGCTAGTGATGTTGATCCTGATCCATTGATTTCGAAGGTTGGTGATGCTAGAAAAGAAGAAGTTGATAAGAGATGGTCTATTGTTATCGACGGTCCAAAAATTTTCTGATGTTTTACAAAATGTAATCATGAGTGTAAAGAAGAATGACGATGTTGTTGATGATAAGGGAAATGTAATAAGTAAATAAAAGTTTAAGTGGTTACATAAATAAAATTAATAAAATTTTTCATTAATCATGACAGTGGTTACATTTACATCAAACTATTCTCTCATTTTTAGGGACATTGCATCTAACCAACTACTGTCCCCATTATTTAATATAATACAATGAATTCCTCCTCTAATAATGAGATCTGGTTAGAATTTAACAAATACATGAAAGTCTCTCTGGCAACCTACTAAATTTTTCATTAGTTCAGTTGGGACTGTTGAGTATTTGATGTCGTCTATGACATTGTAGATGGCATCTTGATCGTAGTCTTTGAAACTTATTCTGCCAGAGCAGTAGTTGTGTCGTCTGAGACTTCTAGCCCATGTGGTTTTTCCTGTTTTTGAAGGTCCTTCGAGGTAGAGAGATATTGGGTGGATGGGTCGCTGTTCAGGATCATGTTATCATAGGAGGAGGAAAGTTCTTCGTCAGTATGTAAATCGCGTATATTGTTATTGTGTGTCCCTAATCTAATGTTGTCGTCTTCACTGTAAATGGAGAAACAACAATTTTGACATAGCTCGTATTTTACAAAATTCTGACTTACAAACAGAATATTGTTTCCTGCCCAATTTTTTATTAAAGGGGCTAGTATATAGGGGTCATTCTCGTTTGTAATGATCCCTCGAAAATGTGTTTAATTAGGGGTATTTTGTTACGTAATTGGTGGGACATCTTTCTTTGTAGAGTGCAAAGAATTGTTCCTCCGTTTCTGTTTCTGCAAGTATTCCTCGCCAAAGTTTGTCTCTGTTCTTCGAAGGACTTTTCCCCTTAGATGAAAATTCTCCCCATCTAATGAAATCAAAGCCTTTCTATATATATATTGTTAACTTGCTGTTGGAGAATGGAGTTTTTCTATATGGATGATAGATTCTCTCGTTGGTTTTAGTGAGATAAAAAAATCTCTGGTTAGAGGTTTGAATCTTCTTTGTGCATTGAACCATGGCATGAAGGTGAGGGTTTCCATCTTCGTGGAACTCCCTTGCGACAAGTATGTAGTATGGTTGACAGGCTAGTTGGGGAAGGGATTGGAGGAGTTCTAAGAGTTGTTTTTTTGGGCAAAGGCATTGTAGGTAGATGAAGAAAACATTCTTGGCATAGAAACGGAAAGAGGCTTGGCGATGCATTTTGTAGTGGTAAATAGTAAACTCACATTAGCCGTACAAGGGCTCCATATTAGTTAAAAAAAACTGGTGTGAATGGTGTGAATTTGTGTGATTGGGGGGGGGGTGTTGTATTAATATTACCAACGCCCTCCCTCTCGGCGCTAATCTAGGCTGTCCATTCATGTACTTGTGGACATGTATATGGATGGGGTTAAAAGGAAGTCACACCCGAGCCCAGGTGTGAGTAGTGTGAGTACTTTTGATTCCTTTGCCGGATAGTGCTATATACGTGTCATGTTTGTGGGTTTGCGTGGTTGTAAAGTAAAGATATTTTCAGAATGAGTGACATAAAGCAAAGGCAGGAAAATGATTTTGCTTTTGAATTATTTTGAATAGGGAATCTTTATCCTTACTCACAAGCTACTTTTGCTATTTATTTGGTACTAGAAAATATTTCATGGTAGAGAAGAATGTGCTTTTGTAGCGGCTTCGTCCCTCATTTTCTGTCTTTTTTTTGTTATTGATTGTATTGGTATACAATGTTGTACTCCTTAGAATAGTATCCCGAGAATTACAGGTAGTTCACTCAAATGTGTGTAGATTGTTTTTTGACATGGCAAATAGGACTATGGGAAGAGGACCAGCAGTTAGCTCCAGCGAAGTTTGTTTGTGGTTATGAGGAGTAGAAGGAAAAAAAAATATCAAAGCTAAGGTGTCTAAATAGAAGGGTTAACAGAGGTAACAGATCCTGTAGAAGTGTTCGGATAAAAGTTTTGGAGTTTTTTATAAAAAAAAAATGGAAGGAGTAGTAAGCAACCAGTATCAGACTCCTCTAGCATACCAGAGATCAAAGACATTTGCGGCCAGTGGATATAAGCGTAGTTACCATGGTCATGCACCTTTTAAGGCGTCGTACCTTCACAGATGGTATGTTCAGAAGTCTTGGACGACACAACTACTTCTCCGGCAGCATAAGTTTCAAGGACTACGATCAAGACACCATCTACAACGTCATAGACGACATCAAATTCTCAACAGTCTCAACTGAACTAATGAAAAATTTAGTAAGTTGCCAGAGAGACTTCCATGTATTTGTTAAATTCCAACCAGATCTCACTATTAAAGAAGGAATCTCTTGTATTATATTAACTAATGGGAACAATAGTTGGTTAGATGCAATGTCGTCAAAAATGATAGAATAGTTTGATGTAAATATAACCATTGTCATGATTAATAAAAAAAAATTATCAATTTTATTTATGTAACCACGCAAACTTTTATTTACTTATTACATTTCCTTTATCATCAACAACAACATCGTCATTTTTCTTTACACTCGTGATTACATTTCATAAAACATCAGAAAATTTTGTACCATCTATAACAACAGACCATTTCTTATCAACCTCTCGTCCTTTTGAACATTCCTAATTAATTGCATACCCTTAACCATGATCTTGTCTGATTGACAGTCACATCTTTTATTACCCAACTCAATACCATTCAGCAGTCTCGCCACAGCTTTATTATCAAATTTAATGTCCTTTAATTGTTCATCGTATAGTTGTAACTTCCTTACTCCTCTATTAGTCTTCTTAATATATCAGGGAATATTCTGATCGTACCCTCTACGAATGTATGTTGCCTTAAAAGGTGCACGACCACGGTAACTACGCTTATATCCACTGGTCGCTGGTGTCCGTAACCTTCAGTACGCTAGGGGAGTTCGATACTGGCTGTTTACTACATCTTCCATTTTTTATAAAAAAAAAATCAAAATCTTTTATCTGAACACTTCTACATGATCTATTATCTCTGTTAACCCTTCTGTTCAGACACCTTAACTTTGATATTTTTTCCATCTGCTCCTCATACCCACAAACAAATTTTGTCAGAGCTGACCATCGGCTCTCTTTCCATAGTCCTATTTGTCATGTCAAAAAATGATCTACACACATTTCAGTTAACTAGCCGTAATTCTCAGGATACTCTTCTAAGGAGTACAACATTGTATACCAATACAATTAGCAAAAAAGACAGACAGAAAAGGAGGGATGAAGCAAGGTACCAGAAACTAACGTCACCACAATAGCTATCCCAATCCAAAAGCATATTCATCTCTACCATCAAATATTTTCTGGTACCAAACAAAAAGCAAAAGTGGCCCATGAGTAAGGACGAAGATTCTTCATTCAAAATAATTCAAAAGCATAATCATTTTCTCGCCTTTGCTTTATGTCACTCATTCTAAAAATGTATTTACTTTACAACCACGCAAACCATCACAAACGTGACACATGTATAGCACTATCCAGCAAAGGAATCAAAAGTACGCATACCACTCACACTTCAGCCCGAGTGTGACTTCTTTTTAACCCCATCCATACAAGTGTCCACAAGTACATGAATGGGCGACCCAAATTAGCGCGGGGGGAGGGGGCACTGGTAATATTAATATAGCGCCTTCCCACTCACACCATTCACACTAGGTTTTTTAACTAATAGGGAGCCCTTGTATGGTTAGTGTGAGTTTATTGTTTACCACTACAAAACGCATCACCAAGCCTCTTTTCGTTTCTATGCCAAGAATGTTTTTCTCACCTACCCACAATGCCCTTGCCCAAAAGAACAACTCTTAAAACACCTCCAACCCCTTCTCCAACTAGCCTGTTAGCCGTACTATATACTTGTCTCAAGGGAGCTCCACAAAGATGGAAACCCTCACCTTCATGCCACGGTTCAATGCACAAGGAAGATCCAAACCTCTACCTAGAGATTTTTTGATCTCACTGGAACCAATGGGAGAATCTATCATCCAAATATAGAAAAAATCCATTCTCCAATAGCAAGTCGACAGTATATACAAAAAAGGTGGCGATTTCATAGAATGGAGAGAATTGTCATCTAAGGGGAAAAATCCCTTGAAGAACAGAGACAAACTCTAGCGAGGAATACTTGCAGAAGCAGAAACGGAGGAACAATTCTTTGCACTCTGCAAAGAAAGATGTCCCACCGATTAAGTAACAAAATACCCCCAATTAAAAACATTTTTAAGGGATCATTACAAATGAGAATGGACCCCATACACTAACCCCATCAGATTCTGTCCCCATACCTAACAAGATATTTATTATTGTTGGTGAGGGTAATTTTGAGACCTGGATTGTTGATCCTGACCAGTCCAACAGGTTTCAGATGCTAAAGAAAATGAGATTCAAGCTCATTGGTGACAAAGCCAAAGAGTATGTTCGTTACGGAATAGAAGTTGTAGACTGGTTCTTCCCAATTGATGTTTGGACAGACTACAAAAATACGCTGTTAGGAAATGTTGGAAGTATTCAGAAAGGTGCCATATATTTAATGGCTGCTACTGTTAGTGGAAAAGAATGCAAAATTATATTAAGGAATCAAATGCACTTTAAAACGGTTTAGAATTACAATTTTTTGTATTTTTATTTGTAATGTTTAGGTGAATGGAGGTGGACGATATAAAAACTGGCATTGTTGAAGGAGTTTCAGCAAGTGATTTCAGTTGTATTGAACTTGTGTAATCTAATTTATTTTCTCAGTTAAGGTTGAGATACAAATAAAAAATTATTAAGGTTGATAAAATATTCCCCCGTAGACGCGCCCGCGTGGGCTTTAACGCTACCGTTCAGACTCAAATTGTCACGGTTTTTAATCTGAACCAAAGAGTCTAAATCTGGCAAATCGTTTTGGAAAACAGATTTTTGTAAAGAAGTGCCAAACATGGACTGCTTTGTCAGATACAGAGTCGCTACCTAAATATTTTTTATCGGGGAATTTAGGAAACCCTAACTCGTTGCCTAAGGCCACGTGTCCGTCATCACCAAAGTTGCCTCGGCTCGGGAACTTAGGTACGATTGGTGAAGGTCAGCTATGAGCACCCCCGCTCGCCCGATCAAAGATTGGCCTCTACTCACCATGATGTCTTGTTTTGAAAACGTTATGTGCTCTTATTCTAGTTATTAGCCTAGATTTACTATGTGATGCGCACAACACAAAAGTATAGACTAGATCACCTAATTTGGAACAAAGCATTGCATATCCGTTTGTTTGGAAAGTGGTTTAGAATTTGCTACTCGCGAGTAGGCTAAAACACGGATTTCAATGAGTTGTTCTAACTCAAACAATCCAACCTTCACCCACAGGCATTCAGGCAGTAATATCACATAAGTACATAGCCACATGGTAAGCATGCTGTCATGTTAACATTCATACTCATGTGAGATGCTAAAGCATAAAAAGATTACCTAGTACTCCGAGCCAAAACAAAGAACTTGTTAGCAATCAATGTATGATCCAAGTCTATGTTAAGTGGCTAATGCATCACATACAAAATGCAACTAGAATAGGCTCGGCTAATTCTAGTATGGCATGTGGAATGCAACAAATAACACGTATTCAAGTTAGATTTGGAATACTATGCGGTTAGCATGATGCGCCGAGCCTGGTGCATACAGTACAAATGAATGGATGCATGCATGCGTAGCATAAGGATGCTAAATTAAATATGCCCTAATACTAACCATCAAAAGCAGGTAAGTAAAATGGATAAAGAAGTGGGGGTTGGAAGACATGCACACATGCACACACACTTATTACAAATTCGCCCTCGCTCGGAGGGACCAAAAGAATAATACAATTTAATCAACTAACAAGCTAATTAAATAGTATACAACACTTAACTAATTAACGAATCAATTAAGCTACTAAAAATAGTAAAGGGGTCTCGGGAAGAGGGATGCATGCGTGCTCGGATTGGCTTCGCCCGAAAATCCAATGCCATGCACAAGCTGCCTTTGTTTTCCGTGCTCTGCTCCTCTGAAAATGGCACAATTCCCAAGGAACACTCTCTGAACACTGTGGAACACCACCGGCCAAAGGCAAGTGGCCATCAACCACAAATGAAGCCATCGGTTATGAATGGATGGCCGGTCGGCATTGAATGAGGTCGGTCGGCCATCTATGCGTGTAGAATCCTACTTTGACAGCAATAGAGGACAAGCAAGGTATGGCAATGCATTTCAAGCAATGTTTGCACCAACACACCCCTTATCATGTTTATGACTCAAAGGAGGATGGTACTCGATTCTCGGACCACCAATCGCGCATTTCAATGCGTGATAGCCCAAGAAACCAAGTTGTGCACATTCATGTCAAATGAAATGCAAACCAAATAAACACATAAAGGCCCAACCTCTATCACTTGATTTCAAGAGGCAAGGCATGCATGTTCAATGCAATGCACCCTAGGCATGTGAGCTAGTATGCAACATGGGAATGCCAACAAGCATGCAAAGCATATAACATGTATGCAAGCTAATTGAGCATGCAAGATGCAATGCCAACATGCAAATATGCAAAACATATGGCATATTGGGCAATCAAAACAAAGATGAGAATGCATGCCAAATGCACTATGATTCAAGCATGCAACACATGCGATAGGCCAGGTATGCAACAACACACAAGGTGAGCATGCAACAACATACTAACAATGGACTTACACCCAGATGGACAGCCCTCTATTAGGCCCAAAACAGTGGCCAAATGGTAAGGAAATGAGGGCCAAAATACACACAAACATGCATGCACACATGGTTCAAAACTTAAGCACCAAAGGGCAACTTTTAAGCACACTTAAAAGAGGACAATCATGGATTAATGGCATGCATAATAAGCTTTAAAATCATGTTATAAGAGGTTCCAAACCAAGTAAACAAGACAAGCCAATCATGTAACAATGCCCAAAACCGAAGGCTCACCAAAGAGGCATTGAACTACACTTAGCAAGACCAAACATGGCATGATTTGAACAATCAAAATCGAGTTTTAGCATGTTAAAACAAAGCCAAAAACACATTGACATGGCATCCTAGAGACCTAGACATGATGGCATACTTAATGACACATTCATGGAGCATAAGACAACAACCTTATAACACATTAAAGGGGCATCAAATGCAAGCATACAAACATATCACAAGGACTGAAATGGCATGACAAGTGGTTCCAAACCACTGAAACAAGGCAAGGATGGCATGCTAGAAGGGTCAATGCTCAAGGCATACAAGAGAGGTTGCATGGTAGCTATACAAAGCAAGCCATGGATGGCCCAAATACTCAAAACCAGACCTTTAGCATGCTAAAACAAGCATAAAAGCTTCACAAAGCTAAGCCAAAAACATGCTAGACACAAGGCTCAAAGCACAAAGCTTGTTAAGGCAATTCATGACATTACAAGACAAGTATGCAAGGCAAGTATGGTGTGTCTAAACCAAGTAAAAACAGTGCTATATCATAACAAAATAAGCACAAATAACACTTAAGACATGGCCAACATGAAGTCAAGAATGGTGCTGTAACAACGCCCGCGGGGGACCTCGCTACAGTTCGGACTCGATTTTTGTTGCGGTTCTCAATCTTGAACCAAAGAGTCCAAATCCGGCAAATCGTTTTGAAGGAAAACAGATTTTTTTGAAAGAAGTGCCAAACATGGACTTTTGCGATAATGAGTCGCCACCTAAATATTTTAAATGGGAAATTTAGAAACCACGACTCGGTCTTGAAAGGCCACGCGGTCCGCTATCACCAAAGTTGGCTCGGGAACTTGGGTACGATTAGGGAAGGTCACATCGTGAGCACCTCTCGCCCGGCCAAAGACCGCCTCTACTAACCATGATATCTGCTTTTGAAAACTTTGTGAGTTCTTATTCCTTATTAGCCTAGATTACTATGTGATGCTCGCAAAGAAACAAGTATAGATCGGGCCGTCTGAATTGGAACAAAACATTTCATGTTTGTTTGTTTGAAAATGGTGTGCTACTGCAAGTAGGCTAAAATGCGGATTTGCCACCCTCGGGTGGGCTTAGAAAACATGATGTTGCCACTATCTAGTGGGCTTAAAACAAATATCAATGAATTGTCCCAATTCAGATAACTCAACCTCCACCCACAGGCATTCAAGGTAGTTATATCATATAAGCACATAGCCTCATGGCAAGCATGTTATTCATGGCAACACTCACACGCATGCAAGGATGCTAAAGCATAAAACTTACCGAGTACTCCAAGCCAAAACAGAAGCTGATTAGAAATCATGCATGATCCTAAGTATACAGAAATGCCTAATGCAACACATGCAAAATGCAACTATGGTAGGCTCGGCTTATTCTAAAGATGGCATGTGAGATGCTACAACTAACAAGTATTCAACTTTGGAATTGAAATACAATGCAGTTTGTATGATGTGCCGGGCCCGGTGCATGCAAAACAGATGAATGAATGCAAACATGCTATCATCTTCAGATGCTAATTGAAATATGCCCTATATCTAACCATTGTAAGCGGATAAATAAAAGGGAGAAAGAAATGGGGGTTGGAAGACATACATCACACTCACACACCCTTATTACAGTATTGCCCTCGCGCAGAGGGTCCGAATAAATAATAATACAGTCCGAATAAAAGAATATACAGATTTCTAATTAATTGACAAATTAATTAATAAAAGCGGTAACCGGGCGCTTAGCGATAGATGCCGCTGTTGAAATTTGCTGCGGAAATCCACCGATGCCCCAATTAGCCTCTGTTTGCAGTATTTCTCGAAATGCGCGCCAGACTCCAGAAAGTTGTTGATCCTTAATTTTGCTACAACAGAGAGCAGGAAAAGGGCATAGCAATGTATTTTCACAAATATATGCATGCCTCGATCCTCGTGCCACCAATCACGCATACCGATGCATGATGGCAGAGGAGTCGGATCGCACAACTCAATATGGGGATGAATGCGGATAAAACCTAACTCCGTCATGGGTAATCCGGAGTAGTGGTGACTTGGGAATTGAGGCTCGTTCCGTTACTCGGAGTACAAGACGCGCCTCGTTCCCCGCGCAAAATGCAATGATATGCATGAAATGCAACTAATATGTGATATAGCATGCGCAATGTCATGAAAATGAGATGTCTCGAAATGCGTGCCTGCAGGCACGCAAACCGAGAAAATGCATGAATGCAATCTAAGATACAATCTAGTATGCACAATTCGGATGAAAATGAGATGAAAATGATATGCCTCGAAAAGCGCGCACGCAGGCATGCAAACCGAGGCGATGATATGAAGGGTAAATCGAATAAAACCGAAGTGCCTCGAAATGCGTGCACACGGGCATGCAAACCGAGGCGATGATGAAAGATGAAAATCGGATAAAACTGAAGTGCCTCAAACGCTGCGTGCCTGCGCGCCGCAAATCGAGGCGGCGATAAAAGATAAAAAATCGGATAAACCGGCGTTTCAAATCGCACCTACGAGCACGCAAACCGAGGCGATGATAAAAGATAAAAAAAATCGGATAAAAACCGAAGTGCCTCGAAATGCGCGCCCACAGGCACGCAAACCGAGGCGATGATAAAATGAGAAAATCGGATACAACCGAAGTGCCTCGAAACGCGTGCCCACAGGCGCGCAAATCGAGGCGATGATAAAAGATGAAAATCGGATAAAACCGGCAGCCAAACGCTTGGCGTGCCACAGCGCCGCAAATCGAGGCGATGATGAAAGATGAAAATCGGATAAAACCGAAGTGCCTCGAAACGCGTGCCCACAGGCGCGCAAATCGAGGCGATGATGAAAGATGAAAAACGGATAAAACCGAAGTGCCTCGAAACGCGTGCCCACAGGCGCACAAATCGAGGTGATGCATGAAATGCAATGAAATGACACACGGAATGCCGCGATGGGCTTACACCAACATGGGAGAGCCTCAGCTCACTCACATAGGAGGCCGTCGGATAAAACGGAGGTGCCTCGAAGTGCGTGCCCACAGGCACGCAAACCGAGGCGATGCATTAAGGCATAAAATGACATGGGAAATGATATGCAAGCATGCAAACCACTAAATAAAGGGGGAAAACAGCCCCGAAACGATACGAAATAACAACCGAAGCATGCAATCATCCCGAAATGTGAAATTAGACACCCGAAATGGCCTATAGCCATACTAAACATGCAAAATTGATACACGACAGCAAAAACAGTAGCAAGGCAGTCCCAAATATGGCATTTTTCAGTACAAAACAAGGCCAAATTGTAAGCATAGATGGGTCAACATTAGCATGCAAGAATAAGGGCCAAAAGAGGGGTATTGAAGCAAGTAGTATATACAAACCCCAAATGAATAAACATGCTTCTAAAACATTGAAGGGGGCCTAGAAATAAGCACATTTACAGAAGATGGAAGCCCCAAAAACAGAATATAAACATGCTATAAATTCTATGCAAAATGGAGCCCAAAAGAGGTTATAACAAGAGATATGTAAAGCATACACCAAACAACAAAACTTTATTCATGAAACATGTAGAGGGGGTCAAAATAAGACCCCTTTCAGTTCTGACCAAGAACAAAAACCAAAAGCACAAAAGGATACAAAACATGCAAGAATTAGGGCCTAAAGTGGATTTCAAAGGGAGGTGGTATATGGGATGGCCAAATGAGGTTGAGCCCTTCTACAATGTTGTAGAGGGGCTCAATATAAGCACAAAATCAGTAGGGGTCGGAGCCCCAAAAACAAATGCAAATAGGTTAAAAATAACATGCAAGATTGTGACATACAAGCTAGATATTGAGACAAGTGTATCATAGGGACACCAAATGAAGTTGAGCCCTTCTACAATGTTGTAGAGGGGCTCAATATGAGCACAAAACCAGTAGGGTTCGGAGCCCCAATTCTCAACCAATTGGAGTAGAGAAATGAATCAAGAAAAAGCCCTAAAAGTTGGTTTTGAAGACTTACCCTTGAAGACTTGTCTTTCTTTGCTTCTTGGCTTGGATTTGTAGCCTCTTGACCTCTGAAGAACACTTCCTTGCTGCTGGAATCGAAGTTGGAATGGTGAAGCTAGGTGTTGGTGAAGAAATCAAGCAAGACTTGAAGCTTTTTTGAAGGTTTTGGCTATGGAGATTAGGGTTTTTGCTTAAGTGTTCTTGAAGACAATTTTTGTAACCTTGAGGAAGGAGCTGATGGTCCCTTTAAATAGGCAAAACAAGGTGTAAAATGGGAGGGCAAAGCATCCAAGCTTTCCCTCTCAAAATATCCCCCGGATGGGGTGATATTTCAGCAAAAATATCCGGACAAATTGAACAGCCGAAAGCAAGAATCTGCCTGGCCAGAAGCTGGGAGGTGGTAGGCCACCACCCCACCTGGGCGGCCAGCCACTCACCATGGCCGGGCGGCCACCACCAAAAATGAACAAAAGATTTTCCGCCGAAGATAGAAAGGTGTCCTCCCAAGTGTGTAGAATAAGGCCCCATGGTCGAAATCGCAACTCAAGGTGAGTCACAACATAGAGCTTGAAGAAGAGGCCCAAAAATGAACTTCACAATTTCTGCCGACCACCAACATTTTGTGTCCTCCGGATGTGTAGAACAAGGATCCAAGGTTGAAATTTGGCAACACCAAGCAGAGCCACAACATAGAGCTTGAAGGAGAGGCCCAAAATGAAACCCACGTTTCGCCGACCAAGAGCTTTTAGGGTCCTCCATGTTCCTCATCACAAATATGTAACTTTGGTTGGAAGAAAATACCCCAAGGTGTTCAACATTGGCGGAATGAGAAAACGGGGAGGAGCAAACTGGTTATCTGGGATAATTGCTGGCCTCTCACCCCGATGATCTTCCTAGTGTTGAAACAGAGGTACTGAAGTTTGAACAAAACTAATGAGAAATGAATGCTCGGGGCCAAAACCGAGCAATTAGATACCGAAAATGGGTCAGGGCGAAATGGTGGCAAATAAGTGGGTATCTGCGACCCGGTCCTCGGAATGACAAAACAGAGGTTCTGCCAAAATCGAGAAAATCGATGCAAAATGAATGCTCGGGTCCAAACCGCGATTCGGTCCCAAAACCGACTACAGTACCGAAGTGGCATACGGCCCTGAAGTGGGCATCAGGCCCCATGTTCTCGAACTATAAAACAGAGGTCTCTGCCAAAGACCGGAGAAAACGGATGCAAAATGAATGCTCGGGACCAAAACCGGTTTGGGGTCGAAAATACCGGAGCACCTAAGTGGTGTTCGCGAAGTGGGTTTCTGAGACCCCAGTGCTCCTTAGAACTATAAAACAGAGGTGCAAGCCAAAAGCCGGAGAACTCGGAGATGGTTGGATGGTCCCGAGCCGAGGCACACGGCCTAACAGTCCCGAAAACCGGGAACCGGGCTGCGAAATGGGCAGAATGGCCTCCGGCCACGAAAGGTAGCTCACGGGCACCGGGAGATAATCTCGGACTACCCTTCCTCGAAAGAAAAGCAGAGAAAACCGAGCTGGTTCGCAAACCGAGACAAGGTAGAGAAAAGGGTTCAGAGTCCGGAGGCAGGCGCCTGTCGCGACTCTGAAACTCTTGAACGAGCACATGATGCAACATCACCGAGCGCTCAACCGGTGACGTCTGAGTCTTAAGGTCGGTCAAAAATGGGGTGTCTACAGTTGCCCCTCTTTGACAGAGCTCGGAAGTCAAGAAGTGACGTGAGTGAATGTCAAAGCCCAGAGACGACCCATTTTTGATAAGGCCAAAGACTTAGACAATCATACAAAACAAACAGAAATGTGTGCCCGCAGGCAGGGGGGCAAGAATGCAAATGACAGGCACGGAGCCAGGTGATAATGCAAGTGCAACAAGCTGTAATGAAGCAGGTATTGACAAATAAATGCCGCAGTTTTAAGCAAGAATGCAAAGCAAGAACTACATTTCATGCAGTTAGGAATGCGGAGAACTATCAATTCTCAAATGCATCTCACACGGAGAAGATACGATACGCGCGATTAAATGCAGTGTCGCTTCGACCTCAAATGAACCGTACATACAATATCGTGCCTGCAAAAGAGAGAAATGCAACAAGAACAATATGCTAACAACATATATTCAATGCGATTCCCGGGATTCGAAAAGTTTGACACACACAGTGTCGGTGAAAGGATGCATCACAATGCGAGAAAAGATAACACGCGACAATGCATGCTCGAGCATAGAAGTATGATACGTCAAGAAAACACGTATGACAATGCAAAACATTCATGAGAATGCAAATTATGAGCCAAATAATGACAAACGAGCACAAATCGGGACGCCGGTTTATTGCGCAACAACAAGCTGAAAAACGCGCATTCGGCGACGGCAACTCGATCGCGGCCTCTGATTTACCTCCCGGAGAGGTCACAACATGTTTAAAAAGGATACACTCCGATTTCGATGAATAATGAGGAGACACATGTCAATAATTGCAATTAAAGTTCCAGCGGAGCAATTCGGCGCCAGAAAGTGCACTTTTCTTCAACTTTTTCAGGTCCCGGGAACTCCGATTTTCCTCAAAATTTGCAGAGAGAGGTAGGGAGGGAGGGAAGATGGTCGGCCAGCTCTCCTCCTAGGAGAGGCCATCGGCCGGGGAGAAAAAAAGGGGTGGCCAAGCCAGTTAGGTGTTAGGTGGCCAGCCGACCACTTGCTAAAAGTAGGGGCAAAATGGTCATTTTCAGGATTTCTATATATATGCTTGCCCATTGCCTCCGAAATCACACCCCCAAGTGTGAAATTCTCTCCTCTTGCTCTCTAAGCCACTTTCTCTTTCAGATCTGCATTTTATACGCGCCCCTCGGCCTCCCACGCAAGTTGTTTTTGCGAAATCTTTCAGATTTAAGCACTTTGAAGCGACTAAATTTTGACTTCGGGGCTTCTCTTCTCATTTTCACCACTTGAGGTAATTTTGTCTCATTATTTAGAAAATTTTCCCGGGAGTTGACTTTTGGTTGACTTTTCGTTTCCCGAGAGTTGACTTTTGTTGACTTTTTCCAATTTTGGCCCATTTTGCTCATTTTTGCTCCCCTTTGCAGATTTCTCGATATGGCGGGTCATTTCCCTCGCGGTAGAGGTTTTCCAGGCGCCGGAGACGATTACGACATTATGACATTACCCCCGAGGGTTCGCCCTTTTATGCCCGATATGCCTAAGACCGAACTTCCATTAGCTACCTTTAATCATTTCACCGATTTCAACGATCGGGTGCAGGGATCTCCTTGCGAGAACGAGCGACATCTCTCCCTCGATGTAGAGGTATTTTACTTTATTCTCTGTATTTCTTGTGCATTTCATACTCTGGCATATTGAATAATTGTGAGCATACGGCACATTAGTTAGAAATTGAACACATAGCTCAAACATTGATTCAATCAAGAGACAACTTTGAAGTTGAAAATGAGCATACACACATCTTGACTAAGAGTAGAACACACAGTCCCAAAACCAGTTTTACGAACCACATGACTTTGAAGCGAACACCACATTGCTGATTGGATGTAGAACACACGATCCCAAACTTGAAGCGAACACACGGCCATTGATTGAAGTAGAACACAGATCCCAAACTTGAGGCGAACACCTGCAGCGATTAGATGTAGAACACACAGTCCCAAACTTGAAGCGAACACATTGCTGATTGAAGTAGAACACACAGGTTCCCAAACTTGAAGCGAACACACATTGGTTTAGAAAGTAGAACACACAGTCCCAAACTTGAAGCGAACATACATGATGATTAGATGTAGAACACCACAGTCCCAAACTTGAGCGAACACCGCCATTTTTACGAAACTTTGAATCTAACACAAATACCAAATTCAGAACACATGACCCATTTTCACTCCATTTGCCAGACTCATTTTCACTTCATTTGCACACACTCGCTTTCACTTCATTTCTTTGACCTATGCATTTATTACGAATCTGAGGCTAAGCTTCGCGATCTTGAGGTATGGCTCCACCGCTTGAGGTGGTATTTTGAACTTCCAGGCTGTCAGGGATTGGTCGACTTTGCGGGATTCGGGCCATTCTGCGAGGTTATCTCGATGCCTCATCGGTAGGACTTTATTCTTTGCTTTGGCGGAGAGATGGTGGGACACCACCAATTCTTTCCATTTTTACGCCAGGGATATGACCATGACCCATTGGACTTCCTATGATCAGGCCTGAACCTGGCGGTGCTCCCATTCACTACAGCGAGGACATGGGTCGGTGGGAGGCTGCTGGATGCATCTATTGGGGGCACACACTTTGTAAACGAAGTCTTGGAAGAGTTCGGTATGCTTGGTTCTCTTCCCATTTTGCGACCACAGATGGGCAAGAGACACTGAGGAGGCGGTATGCATGGTTTCATATGTGCCTCCTCGGCACCACCTTGTTTCTTGATAGGAGGAACATGGTAGGATTACATCTCTGGCGCTCTGGTAGACCTCTCACAGTCGGCCCGGTATGATTAGGCGTGGCTTTGGCTACCTGTCTTTATTACATGGTGATCTCTACGAGGGACTTACTCGTGACTCTTGGAGAGCACAGGAGGTACATCTGTCCTGTTGATTTACATTTCTGCTCCTCATTATTTGTTGACTGTACACACCGCGCACTTTGCATTCTGTATTGTGCCTTTTAGCACTTTGTGCTCACATTCCATACTTGCTTTTCTCGGCTATGGGTATATGCATATTTCCCGCATTAGCTCGAGAGATGGAGGTGGCGGGACCTCCTATGACCCCATTTTCATTGATGTTTGAGGGTGAGCACTTATCGAGGCCCGAGACTCTCTTCCATCTATGACAGATGCTTTGACCTTTGTTAAGACTCTGAGGTATTTGAACTCTCAGTTCTTTTCATTTTCATCTTTGGTCTACTTTGCACCTTTTGATTTTGTTTGATTTACATCTTGGCTATCCACAGATCTGGCGGCCTTAGGCGGTGTTTGGCGATGACCTCGAGAACCCGATATCGGGAGGATCGACCCGGCTCGATATAGGTTCTGCTCGAGGACGGTCGGCGAGCTTAGTTCCTGAGGCAGCTTTCGGCGTCGGTGTGGGGTGTGATTCCCGGGACCCTCTTTGTGCCTCCAGACACCATGCGGATGGCGATAGATTATCCCCGAGGAGGTGATAGTGCTATGCTGAGGCGATGATGCTTTATTACATCTTCTTGATGGAAACTCGCCACCTATCGTCGTATATACTGATGCCCTCTCGGCAGAATCTGGGCTCCACCACGGAGGCCCTTGGCGCACCATCTTGGTCGCGCCCGTCTCTGAATATCCCTTCTTCTAGCAGGCGGTATACCTAGAGGTAAGCGATTCGATTCCTCGATCCCTCCGGCTCTTGATCACCTGGATGGCGAGATGCCGGCGAGTTGACGGGTTGGCGATGGGACCACTTCTCGATTTCGATCCCTATGGAGCCTCCGATGCACAGCCACGAATATGTCGATGATCTGACTCACCACGGTATGTTCTACCACTTTCATTTGTCACTGCAGACATTTTGGCGATTACTTATTTATTGATAAGTTGAGCTTGCGTCTGCGGCCACCTCGGGACTACATAGGCGAGATGCTTGGGGTAGTGGCATCACTTGAGGATGGTCTGCGTGAGAGGCACAGATGTCCATCATGGGCTTCGGTACCCTTCATCTTTCTTGCATTTATCATATTTACATTAATGCTCGGCTTTGAACATTCCATTGCGATAGGTGTGTAGAACACATCGGCACACCCACTCACATCTTGTGCTTGCACTGCTCTTCATGTTTGAACTGGCGCATTGCACTTTGCATTTTCGGATGCCTCCGATTACATGCTTCATCGAGGTGGGCCTCCGGGCCTTTTCGGAGAGGTCGGCGCTAGACACCTTTCGAGTCTGAGGGACTCAGGTGGGCCATCCGTGCCTTCTGAGGAGCTCGAGAAGGAGGGAATCTCATGAAAGGCACCCATTATCGAGGATGGAGGAGGAGGTCGCAGATCATGTGTCGAGGCATCCACGGAGAGGGAGGCCCACAGTCTTGGTTCGGGGCGGAGGCAGGCTGAGAAGGATCCGGAGGATGGACTCCGATCCGGATGGTGATGAAGATCTGAGATTATCCATGAAGAGGATGAGAGGGCCTCCTTATTCCGTTCGAGGACAACGATGTTATTTCTGCTTTATTCTACTTTTTAGCTAGTAGTTTGTAGCACTTTGCACATTGTTAGGCGGTTTAATTTACGTAAAACTTGTACCTTTAATTGTTGTAAAATATGATGGAATGAAACGACTTTTGAAAAGATGTTGTATTTGAAATTCTTAGCATCATAGCGCATCATTTTGCACAAAATGGAATTGAATAAGCGTGCCTCATGTATTTATCGGGTCGGTAGTGAGCGACGCAACAAATCAAAACAAACCGGCAGCTAAGAAATAATGAGAATCTTAGCGGGTTTACAACTCAATAAGCAAAAGTACAACAAGGTTAACGACTCGAATAAACAAGACTTAATAAAATTGTGTAACCAAGGGCAACAACTCAAAACACAAAATCTGACTCGACAAACTTACAACTCGATAATCAAAACAACAACTCGATAAGCAAAAACACGACAAAATGTATTTCAGACAGACGATCTGGATGATGGGACGTACCCAAAACTGATAGAAATGGAGGCCTTCGACATTCCCGATGCACGAAAGTGCCTCAAACTTCGTTTCGGCGGGCAAAACAGGACCAACACGAGGCTGAAATCATTTTGTACCCGGAAAACAAAGAGTGGCCGGCCTACTAGGATAGGTGGCCGGCCGGCCACCCTTCCCTGGACCACCAAAATGTTGACAAGTGTCCCGTGAATAGTGTTTTTGGCCTCCTATAAAAGCCCCAATCTTGGAACTCATTCATTTCATCACATTCTCTCTCAAAATGGAAGCATTTCTCACCGAAAATCTCACATCTTGGATTTCTTCTTTAGATGGCTCGGAGAAGTTGAATTTTCGGGGTTTAAACGAATGCACTATTCACGCTAAGGACTCCTTGCATCTTCCTTTCCTCCATCGTGACAAGGTTTTGGAACCAGTGGCCGCGTCTTTAGCTTTGGCAGGCAAGAGTTATGTCCTACTTTTGACGATTTTCAAGCCTTAATGGAGTCGACGCTCGAAGAGATCTTGCCTCGGTCTCGTTTGGCCATGCCCAAGCTTTAGAAGCGAATGTGCGGTCTCGACGCGCATAATGCTCGATCTCTGATTGGTAATAGGATGTTGGACATCCCGAGTCTGATTTATTGATTCTCTGATGCCGGCAACCGCAACGACCACCATTGGCAAGGTTTTCGACAGCATGCCCTTTGCTTGTGCATGCTATCTCATTTTGTTAGTCTCGGCTCGGGAGGAGCCAACATCCGTTTGATCGAAATCGCTCAAGGCTTGAGGGAGGGAAAGAGCTGTATCGCTATGACTTTGGCCGAGACATTGATGGGTCTAGATGCCTTCTACCATCAGGAGACAGCCAGGTTTGCGGGGAGTCCACTCTTTGCTCTAGTAATGTTTCCCCAAGCTCACATGTATATTTGCTCACATCACTCGGCCCTCGGGCTCAATTTTTCCTCACAAAACCCTATCTTACTTCTCTCTCCTCGTACATCTCTCTATTCTTTAATCTCTCATTTTTCATCCCTCCCGGATATGGTTGATGGATAAATTGCAAGTTGTGGACTCTTGTCACCTTATTGACCATGGCTACTTCTTTAAATCAGGTTGGCGCCCTTGATGAGGATGGTGGTATGAATGGATGTGCAACTTGTCGGTCGCATTGCGTGGCGTTGTCCTTGGCTCAACCTTCCGGCGATGAGTTATAGCATGTTTGAGGATCTTGGGATTGGTTGGTCGGCTTGACTCCCGTATTTTACTTCCCATTCCGCATTTTCGTCGGTTTAGCCATGTCAGACTTGCCCTCGGAGAAGTTGAGTATCGGCTACATTTCCAATTGGTAGCGCACCTTGCCCGACATACTACGGCACGGAGGACGAGCTCCTATCCCCGCTTCTACTTTTAGTTGCACTTTATCGACGAGTCTTTGGGATTGGCTCAACGAAGAAGCCTAGGTTGGGCCTAAGTGGCATCGTGAGGCTTCAACTAGCTCTGGAAGGGGCGAGAACACTGATGGACTATGCCCAGTTTATTGCTTTATTAGTACTTTCAAGTTTTAGATTATGAGTGTAATAAAAGCAACTTCAATTGTATCTTGAGAGCAAAAGAACTTTGTTTTGAAATCAATGAAATTGAAGATTGTGTCTTGAAAATTCTCCACTTTTGGTCCAAAATGGTCTTAGTTGTGAAAAGATTACTTTGAGCAAAGTCAACTTTTATTAAAACTTTTCAAAACTATTTTCGATATGGATCGAGCTGGACACTTTGAGATCATCCTTTGAGATGTACAACTCGAATCCTAGCTAAAAGTTGCCCTAGTCTGAAAAAAAGGGCCTCGGCAAAGTGTGGCAACGGAAAGTTGCCCTAAGTCGAATGATGCCAAAACACTTCAATGCAGCGGAAAGTTGCCCTAGCTTTGAATAACCTTTATCAGGGAGATGCAATAAATCTTTGATGAATAGAGATGGTGAGATGATCGAGAATGGACAAAGTTGATCGGGAAAGATTATGAGTGAACTTCAGATGAAGGCGCCTCGTATCCCAAAGATGGGAATCAAGTCTTCGTAGTTCAGATCGAGGTTAAACTCGGTATTTTGCTCTCCTTTTGCGCTCTAACTTTTGCCAAGGCCGCCCTTTCGGGTTTTCAACCCTTAGAGCTCGAGTTTTTGTAATTTCAAATTTTCTATACTCGAAGTTTTGCCTAGAATTCGCCCTTTCGGTTTTCGGCCCTAGCGAGCCTCTCAAGGGTAGTATTTCTTCAACTTGTCCATATTGATTGGTTGGGAAAACTCCAAGCCATCTAGATCCATCGTAACCACAGCTCCACGGACCAGATTGACTTGATGATGTGAGACCCGGTCAATTAGAGTGCGAACTTGCCCCTTGGGTCGTGGATGGGAGCTCGGTTGTCTTTGAGTACCAAATCTCCTTCTTTCAAGTTCACGGACTTAACCTTCTTGTTAAAAGCAGGCGATTCTGCGTTGATAACCTTGGGCGTGTGCAGTGCTTTCAACCTTCTTTCATCAAAAGCATGAGTTCTTCAAACTCGTTTTCTTTGCCAATCCTTCGGCTATCCGCATTAAACGCCAATACTACTTAATGACGGGACCTCAATCTCAATTGCTAGAACGGCCTCCATCCCATAGACTAATGAGTACCGAGTCGCCCCAGTAGAAGTTCTGATCCAAGTCCTGTAGCCCCCAGAGCAAGCGGCTTATCCGCGATCACCGTAGGTTTCCACCATCTTCGTAATATCGCTTGATATTCTTGTTGGCGGCCTCAAGCTGCTCCGTTGGTTTGCGTGGGTAGTAGATGACTTATGAAAAGCCACATTGTATTTTTCCAACAAATCAATCACCTCCTTCTTGAAGTGGGAACCATTATGCGAGACTATTTCATTCGGGACTCGTGGTGACGAGATGATGTTGTTTCTAATGAATTTTACGCGTGTGAAGCTTTCAACCTTTGCATAAGATTGGGCCTCAACCCACTTTGTGAAATAATCTGTCGCTCACGAGGATGAACTCATGCCCATTCGACCTTTCGTGGCGGCTCGATCACATCAATTCCCTGTGAAAATGGCCATGGCGAAGTCATGTTATGCAACCGGCGGCGGGATGTTCATGCGGTTTGCATGAATCGACATTGTGGCATCGCCGAACAAAGCCAATACAATCCTCCTCCATGGTGGACCAATAATAACCTGTCTAAGGATCTTCCGTGCCAACATCACCCCATTCATATGTGCACCACATTCACCCCGTGGATGGCTTCCATCGACGCTTGGACTCTTCAAAGGCATCAACACGGTTTATGCATTCCCGGATGACCCTTCTATACGATTTACCGCAGATGATGAACTGAACGGCTAACCTTCTGATTGCCCTCTTGTCTTTGGCATTCACCCCTGGCGAGTATGTTTCTTTCTCCAAGAAATTCCAGATGTCGTAATACCAGGGGTGTTCGTCCCGAACTTCATCTATGACTGCAATCGACTCATAGGCAGGTGCAAATTTCTGGTCAATAATGACTGGACGCATTCGGATTCCACGTGGGATGTCTATCATGGATGATAGAGTTGCTAAAGCGTCTGCGAACTTGTTGTTCTCTCTTAGTAGATGAGTAAAACTTAACTTTTCAAACCGAGGAATCAGCAAATCCAAGGTTTGGTGATACATCATCATATTTTCCTCTTTTACTTTCCAGTCTCCTTTAGCTTGAGACACAACAAGATTCGAATCCCCATAGCGTCGGTAGTCTTGCCCTAATTCTAGGGCCGCTTCCATACCGGTAATGCACGCCGTAATGCTTTCGTTATTTGAGACTTTGAAAGCGGAGTTTGAAGGCTAGAGGATCTGGGAATTGTCGGTGCTATCGGCAACACTCCCTATCCCATACCCATGTTGATTGGACGCTCGTCAAAGTACATTGTCCAACTTTCCTCGTCGATATGCGTAATTGCTTCATCGGGAATAGGTACTCAATCGCTTCATCCCTCAACCGGATGGTCGGCAAGGAACTCGCCCTTTGCTCTTTTTCTTGACTTAAGCGTCACATATGTAAGATCAAATTCGAGAGCAACAAGAACCAACGAGCTAGCCTACGTTGTTACGGTTTCTAAAAGATATTTGATGG